>CM053792.1:472958453-473558453 GCA_028749045.1 Cupressus sempervirens
TAAATGATAAATTGTTTAAATGAAAAATATTATTAATAATAAATAATATAATTTATAAATTGTAACACTTATCAATTATACATATTACAAACACTATTATAAAAAATAATTAAAAAATAATATTGTTTAATTTATTTTTATAAAAACAAAATAATAGTAATAATTTAACTACTTTTATTAAAAAATCAAAGTTAAAAAAAAAAAAGAAATTCAAATATAAAGATATAACATATTAAAATTATATTTTAAAAACATAATATTATATAGATAGATAGATAGATAGATAGATAGTTAGTTAGTTAGTTAGTTGAGCATAATTTGAACTTATGCATTATATGAAGTTTTAGGAACAAGTTATATGAAATGGTAATAAATAAACATCAATCTAAAACTAATAATAAATATATTTAAAGTAAGAAATTAAAAATATTTAACTCTATATTTGAACTTGGTAAGAAAATTAGATTGTCATAATTAATATTGATTAGACATGTTGTGTGAGGTAGAAGATTAAATGATTTAAAAAAAAAAACTTATCAACTTGTCACAAATGTTGAAAAGATAAAAGTTGTAATTAATACATTCATATAAAGTTATTAGAAAATATTTGTATTTTTGTTGAAGAAAATTAATTTTCTCCCCCACCAAAAATAGTATGGACCAATAGAATGAATGAAAAATGTAATATATAAAATAATGAAAAATTATAAAAAGATATAAATATTTCAAGTTTCATATAATGTTTTAAATTCTTTGATTTGATTGGTCAGTGTTAATGTCATATTAACACTTACATGAATGCATAAGTATTCGTGCCCATGGCAAAAACTAAAAAGATAAATTTATCATTAATGTATGTCATTATTGTTGTTGGAGAAAAAAAGTGTATTTTTATTAAAGAAAATTAATTTTTCTCCCTACCAAAAATAGTAGAGATCAATAGAATGAATACAAAATGTCATTTATAAAATAAGAAAAAATGAAAAAATAAACATACACATTATAAGTTCCCTACAAACTTTTAAATTCTTTGATTTGATTGATTAATCTAATAATTTCAAGTAACTAAAATTTGACACATCTATTTGATCATGATGTATATTAAACCTCAAGATTTACTTTTGTAGGAACCTTAGTGATTACCTATGTCCATTTAAAAGAAATGAAAGGGATATAAATTCAAAGAAACAATTATATTGACCGCGTCTCTGTAGATACGCACATATACATGACTTAGTTTCTCTCCAAAACTCTCATTTTAGAAGAAATTTTCATGGCTGCTCGATTTCATATTTCAGAGATTTCTCATCGGAAAATGTTTTTCCTGTACCTGTGTTTCTGCGGTTTGGCTGTAAATGGTAATCATAAATCTCAATCTCGATCTGTGATGACCTACGACGACGTTACAAAAATTCCTACCATACACGTTCCTTCAAAATGCTTCAATACTCTCCAACAAAACAAGCAACAACATAAGAGGAGTTGTAGAAAGACTCCGAATGATGAGTGGAAGGAAAAGAAATTAACGGGAAATTGCCAAGTTGCACAGCTTCAGGGCAGAAGAACCCACCAGGAAGACAGAATTTTCTGTGCGCAGAATATTCAAATCCCCTGGTCATGTTCAGGTCAGCTCCAATTTCCTCTCAACTGCTCCCTCCTATCTACGTGTTCTACAGGAGATTCTCTGTCAGATTACCTCCCACCGTGTTTGGATTAAATTTTCCCTGTACCCTTATGCCTTGATTTTTATTGACGTAAGAGGATTCCAATCTATTAGTTCTCATTACCATGGGAGCTACTAACTGAATTACCATCTGCTTGTTGGTCCAGATTGTAAGTTGTTCTTCAACAGTTTGGGTTGTGTAGAGTAAGCTCTCATTTACACCATTTTAAAACTTGGACAGATAAGCAATTTACTGCGTTATTTACGGCGCAACCTCGTGAAACATTAGTTGGGTTATGAAACTGGTTAATGTTCTTAGAATGTACAGTACAACCTTGTTATGCGGCAGTTGGGTTTTGAAGCTGGGTCATATTCTTACTGTTGGGTGTGTAAGCCCAACAGCCTTTTATTTTCTTATTCCAATTTATTATCTTTCCCTCCAAATGAGTGGCTCTGCAATTCTATGAGAGACATAATAAATATGTATGATAGGAGGTATGCAATTATTGCAATTTTCTTTGCTATAGCTGTGATGTACAAACAAATATGAGACTTAATAACAAGAGATTCTTCCTGCAGAAAGTGGAGTAGCCAAATTGGTGAACCACTAAAAATCTTGTGTCACTTTGTGCTCAAGTATTTAGTTGATTTTATTATTGCTGTTTTGTATTTTCTCGTCTCCACTTTCAAATTATCTTCACAATTAGTATTAGAGCAAGCTAGATTTGTTGGGCATAATTTCGGTGGTTGAAATTCCAAAGTCAGGGAAAAATTGAAGGTGCAGAAATTCTCTGGAAAAAATTTCGGTTTTATGGGAAGTACAGATGCAGCTATTGCTGATAAAGCAAGATATTGCACTTGCACTTGGGGGAGAAACAAAGAAACCATCTTCAATGAGAGATGAAGATTGGGATACACTTGACTGTAAGGCAATGGCAACAATTTTTCTCTCACTGCTCAAAAATGTTCAATTCAATGTTGCAAATAAAATTTCAACAAAAGCCATGTGGGGCAAGCTTAAAGTCATTTATGAAATGACATCATCAGCGAATAAAGTCTTCATCATGAAGAACCTCTATAAGCTGAAGATTTTAGTAGGAACCACTTTGTCCAACCACATCAATGAATTGAATACTGTAGTAAGCCAAGCCAATTTGGTTGGCATGAATCAAGGCAATGAGGACAAGACTGTCCTTTTATTATGTTCTTTACCAAATAGTTGGGATGGTGTGGTGATAGTGGTAAGCACTTTGGTTTCTGGTAAGAATAAGTTAGTTTATGATGATGTGGTAGCTACTCTTCTCAGGGAGGACATGAGGAGAAGGAATTAAGAATCCTCATCCGGTGAAGCTTTAACAGTGGTAAGCATTGAGGATAGAGGCAGGAGCCACAATAGAGGTAGATATAACCATTATAGGAGATCCAAATTAGTAAGGAGATTGTAGTCAAGAGGGAGATATGGTGATTGCTGGTTTTGTGACAAAGCCAGCCATGTCAAGAAAGATTGTAGAAATTACTAGAGAGCACAAGAAAGAGTGCGGGACAACGAAGCAAATACAACCTATAACAAGAATGATGGTGTCTTGATACTATCAGCAAGTAGGACTATTTTGAATTCTCGGGTGTTGGATTTTTACGCTTCATTCCATGCTTCCCCATATACTAGATACTTCACAAGGTATCAAGAAGGTAAGTTTTGAGAGTTATATTTAGGAGACAATAAACCATATGAAATTATTGATAAAGGTGATATTTTGTTGTCATTAAAAGGAGGCGATAAATGGTTGTTGACAAATATGCGCCATGTTCTAAAATTAAAAAGAAATCTGATTTTGGTAAGTGAGCTCTACACACAATGCTTTCTTACTACTCTAACCGACACCTGGAAAGTAACCAAAGGTTCCATGGTAGTTGCAAAGGGAGACAAAGTTGGTAGTTTGTATATTGTAGAAAACATTGGTGAAGAGTGGGAGCAGCCATGACAGTTGTGGACAAAAACTCCAAACTATGGCATCAAAGGCTTGGTCACATGAGCAAGAAAGGCCTTGATGTTATGCATGAGAGGGAACAACTACTAGGGCTAAAATCTATTGATTTGCAATTTTGTCAACATTGTTTTTATGGCAAACAAAAGCGGGTCAACTTCTTAAAGTCTTAACATAAAAGAAGAATACACCATTAGCGCTGGCCAACTCCAATGTATTTGGTTCTATTGAGGTAGCCTCCATTGGAGGAGAAAATTATTGTGTTATATTTCTTGATGATTGCACACGTAAAGTGTGGATTTTTACGCTTAATAGTAAATCTGAAGTATTCAGTAAGTTAAAATTTTTCGAAGCATTAGTTGAAAATCATATTGGTCATAAGATCAAATGTTTGCAAACCGATAATGGCAGTGAATTTTGCTCTTTAGAATTTGATACTTTTTGCATGGATAATGGTATCCGCAAAATTAAAATAGTTCCTTTCACTCCTTAAGAAAATGGAGCAGCCGAGAGGACGAATTGAACACTCCTTGAGAGAGCCGATGCATGCTTTCCAATGTCGATTTGGGCAAAGAATTCTAGGCCGAGGCATGTAACAATAATTTATTTGATGAATCAAAGTCCATGCCGGTTGGATTTTGGCATTCCGGAAGAAGAATGGTTGGGTAAGAGAATTTCTTATTCTTACATATGGGTATTTGGATTTGAAGCATATGTTCATGTCCCAAAAGAAAAGAGGACAAAGATTAGTCCTAAATCTCAAAGAAGTATCTTTGTGGGTTATGGAGAAGACCAATTTAGTTTTAGAATTTGGGATCCAGTGGCAAAGAAGATTGTTCGAAGCAGAGATGTTGTCTTTAATGAAAAGGTATTTCCAGCGTTTCAAGCTCGAGGAAACATCAGTAAACGAGTATGCTCCATTTTCAATTTATGAAAATACTAATTCATAGGGATACCATAGCAATATGCAGACATATGCAGACATATGCATTCCACAATTTATTTCCCCCTACATCAGTGCTAGCCCCTACTCTTGTTTCTTCTTCATCCACTAGCAATATGTGGAATATTGGTGCAGAAGATTCGATCTCCAGCACATGAGATGAGGGTAATAGAGAAATTCAAAATAATCCACACCAAAATCAATTCAAGAAAGATCATTTGGAAAATGCTCTTGGTGCTTTGAATAATCACTAGATAATTAGAAAACAAACTCTAAGCAAGGTATTGCAACAAAGACAATTCAAATCATTGGGTGCACCATATTCTTCCATCACTAATCACAGGGAAGAACGGTTCAATCAAATAACACATAACTTGGATCTAAAGAGCAGTTCACAGAGAAATTCTTTGCTTTTAACAACGCTGTTTAGAATTCATTCCTTTGTCAAATAGTCTATCCAAATGATTGCTGGTTTGGATGCCACGCAAGAAGCTCATTGTGAGCAAATCAGTAAACAATAAAATGCAATGTTAAATGATGACCATAGCAATAGGGTGTTTGGCGCAAAGCATTCCCCTCAACTGTCCTAAGGAGTAGCTTTGCATTGCCACAATCTTCAGAAATGATTGGCATACCCGCACGATTGGAGGACGTGGTTCATTGTGGTTCATCTAGTCAAACCTACTTTTACCTCATCACACACAACATGATCATTGGGATACAATGTGGGTTCCTAGTCCCAATTGATCATTTCCCTTGCTGAATACACACTCTATTAATATTGACAACTATGGCAAAGCTCAAGGAGCCAATGACATCTGTTTGCAACATAATTTGATTATAAAGGGTAGTGAATAGAGCATGGGAATTTGTTTAAAATTCCAAGGTTGGCATTCATGAAGTCTCAGATAAGGAGCAAGGGAAACAAAAAAATGTTAATACTTAGAAGACAAAGAATGTTTTTGTATTGTGGAGGTCAACAAGACAAAGAAAACTTCCTGCAAAATTCTCTGATTATGAGCTACTCTATTCCGAAGAGGGAAAAGCAGAGCTTTTGCTCTTAGATCAAATAGAGTCTGAAAATTTTGAAATTGCCTGCAAAGCCATTGATTGTGACAAATGGAAGGCGGCTATACTACGCTAGATGGAATGGATTCCTTAGTGTCAAATAATACTTGGGAATTAGCTGCATTACCACCAACCCATTAAGCTTTGAAAAAATCGATGGTTTTTTGGGTTAAAAGATGAAGATCAAGGTCACAAAAGATACAAAGCTAGGCTAGTTGTAAAAGGCTTTGATCTGCAAAAGGAAATTGATTTCAATGAAATCTAATCACCCATAGTCAAAATGACTACCATTTGTGCTATTCTTGGCTTAGTAGCTATTTACAACCTTGAACTTGAACAATTTGATGTTAAAACTGTTTTTCTTCATGGTGATTTAAGTGAAGATATTTATATGATGCAACTTGAGGGATTTGTGAAAAATGGACAAGAACACCTATACTGTAGATTGAAAAAGAGTTAATATGGGCTCAAGCAAGCCACGAGGTAGTAGTACTTCAAGTTTGATAACTTTATGACTGACAATAATTTTGTTCGTTGTGAATTTGATCCATGTATATATATTACAAGAAGTTTCCTAATGGCAGTTTTGTTCTTCTTTTGCTCTAAGTTGATGATATGTTAGTTACTGACTCTTATATGAAGTGGATTTGTGAATACTGCTCAAGGAGTGGGAGTCATAAGCAGATTTATGAGTAATCTGGGTAAACAACATTGGGATGTAGTCAAGTAGATCTTGAGGTATCTCAAAGGTACTTATGAGTTTTTGTTGTATTTTGGTGGCAAGGGTGCATCTCTAAAGGAATTTACTGATTCTGATATGGCTAGAAACTGATGAAGGGTGCTCTCCTTAATACCATAGATACATAATAGAAACAAAGAAACAACAACAAATGCGAGAATAAAATATTGACTTCTTATTATCACTACAAATGCGAAATTATAGAATTCACTTGTACAATATGCTAACCCACATAGGCACCTTCATTACAGTAATCTGCAAGACTAAGTTGCGAACTACCACCCAAAGCTGTTCTAGACAATGTTTGGGCCTTTTTTAAATAGACAATTTTATGCCGCCCGGGAAGGTTCTAGACATTGAAACTTAATACTTAGGGCCGACAGACTCTAATAATACATATAGAGTCGGCCAAATACATCTTTGACAATTATTTTAGATATTTCAGATAGCCCAACTTTGGAAGGCCATAACTCTCGAATCGTTGCTCCGATTGGCTATCATGACCACTTTTCGAAAATGCCAGCTCCTGATCTACAAGCTTGGAATGGCTCAAACGCCTTTGCATTAAGTTTTTGGACCTCATTCGGGCACTCTAAGGTCTCCAACGGTGAGCCTAAAAATTTTTCTGCAAATTTTTCCATCGAAAATCTGCAATAACTTCTTCGATACTTAAGCTTGAGCAATGATACTTTTATGGTAGGCTTATAACTCTAAAATGAACCTTCATGTAGAAAATGAGAACATTTTGAGCTTGTATAACAAACTTACTAAAAATAACAAGTTCCCATAAATAATAACCACCTTGTCTACTAGTCCTTATTAAAATAGAAAACACTGAAAATAAAAATATTTTTGGGTGATGCAAGATAGCTCTTACACCCAGGGTGCTCTTACATCAGACACACGAGGTAATTTGAGAAGTGACTCCATCACGTTTCAGGTGTTTAGAGGAAAACCAAGACGGTTAACCTCCTCCCTTGCTAGCCATGATGAATCCTCTACAGGCCTCCCTTTTGTCAACGGTAGAAACTATGTAGCCGACGGGCTCATGTTGTCGGTAAAGATTTTGTAGCCGACGGGTAGATTAGGATTGTTATGTAGTTGATGGACCCCTTCGGGAAGGTTCGACAGGAAGTATTTATACCCCATTTGGGATAATTGTAAATCATCTTATACTCTGTATGTAATCTCTTGGCATATGCGGATAATAAACGAAGCATTGCTGTTGCTGTTCTTACTCATTGTCTGTGTGCATTAATCAATTAATCTATGTGGTAAACACCTTTCCATCTGACCAGGTATTCCTCATAAGTTTTGTTTCTTGTACTTTTACCAACACGACTATCCAATATCTCCTTAATCTCCTTTGTAGCCGAACTAGCTGTTGGAATACTCCATTGTGCTTCTACAACTTCATCTCCATCTCCTCCTTCATAATACCCTGTCAAATTTGAAATATTAAATACTGGTGAAATATTCAATTTAGCAGACAACTCCACTTTATAAGCATTTCCAAAATCTTGCCTTTTCACCATCTTGCATGTTCCAAACTTCTTCATCTTCAACTTATTATATGTACCCACTGGAAAACTCTCCTTTCACAAATGAACCATGACTTCATCTCCAATTTGAAATTCCTTCTACCTCCTTTTCACATCTGCCTTAGCCTTGTACTGTGTATTCATCTCTATGATGTGCTTCCTCACCTCCTCATGGATGTTCTTCAAATGTTCAGCAAATTCTTCTGCTTCAGCACTACTTACGTCTCCTTTATCCAACCTTGTCAATTTAAAAGCATTTCTTGAAGTACTCCCATATACAATTTGGAATGGTGATTTACCAGTACTCTTGTTGACAGAATTATTATATGCAAATTTCGCTTGCGGTAAAATCATATCTCATCCTTTTGGCTTTTCTCCAACCAAACATCTCAGTAAATTTTCCAAACTCCTATTCACCACTTCTATTTGTCCATTAGTCTGTGGATAATGCGATGAACTGAACTTCAACTCCATCTTCAATTTCTTCCATAATGTACGCCAGAAATACCCAACAAATTTGGTATCTCGATCTTAAACTATACTCTTTGGTAGACCATGCAGTCTTATCACTTCTCTGAAAAAGAACTCTACCACATGAACAACATCACTAGTCTTCGTGCAAGGAATAAAATGTGCCATCTTTGAAAACCTGTCAACCACCACAAGAATAGAATTATGGCCTCGTTGTGTCCTTGGTAATCCAAGAACAAAATTCATGTTGACATCCTCCCATGGCTTCTTTGGTATAGGGAATGGCTGATACAACCTTGTATTCTACTTCACTCCTTTTGCCATTTGACATACTTTGCAACTCTGTACAAACTTGTTCACATCTTGCTGCAGTTGTGGCCAGTAATAATTCTCAGCGACCAAAGCAATGATCTTATCTCTTCCAAAATGTCCAATCAATCCTCAGCTATGCTTCTCCTTGATGAGATTCTCTCTCATTGAACTTCTTGGAATGCACAATTGGCTTCCTTTGAACAACATACTATCTTGGATCATGAAATCCAACCACTTTGTCCTGTCAAATGTAACTGTTTCAGTACAAGCCTTCCATGCTTCACCAAAATTAGGATCATCAGGATACAAAGTACTAAGTTTTTTGAATCCAACCACCTCTATTTGCATTTCTGTCAGCAAAAGTTGTTTTCTACTGAGAGCATCTGCAACTTTGTTAGACTTCCCACTCCTGTGTTTCAAAACAAATGTATAACTCTGCAAAAACTCAACCCACTTCAAATGCCTTTGGTTAAATTTTCTTTAACTATTCAAATATTGCAAAGCTTGATGACCAGTATACAAAACAAACTCTTTAGGAAGAAGATAGTGTCTCCACTTCTTCAATGCTTGAACTATAGCATAAAATTTCTGATCATAAATAGAATATTTTCTTTTTGCATCATTCAACTTTTCACTAAAATAAGCAACAAGTCTACCTTCTTGGCTCAAAACAACTCCTATTGCAGTACCACGAGCATCACAGTCTACTTGAAACACTTTGTTAAAATTAGGAAGTGCTAAAACAGGTTGCTTAGTAACTTTTTGTTTCAATAGATTAAAACTCTTATTTGCTCCTACAATCCACTTAAATTCTTTCCTATCCCGTCTCATTGTTTCAGTCAAGGGTCCACAAATACTGCTAAAATCTTTTATGAAGTTTCTGTAAAAACTAGTTAGTCCATGAAAAGATCTTACCTCTATCGCACTTTTTGGAGTACGCCATTCAAGGATAGCCTTCACTTTCTCTGGGTTTATTTTCAGACCTTCTACTGAGACAACAAATTCTAGGTACACCAACTCTTTTACAAAACTGCACTTCTTCGGGTTTATTAGCAACTTTTCTTCCCTCAACTTATCAAATACCTTGCGAATATAGATCAAGTGCTCGTCCAATGTCTTGCTAAAGATCAAAATATCATCTAGGTAAACAATGATAAACTTACCCAGAAACTCCTTCAGTACCTCATTCATGAGCCGCATGAAAGTGCTTGTGCATTATTTAGCCCAAAAGGCACGACTAACCACTCGTACAGTCCTTCTTTTGTCTTGAAAGCAATCTTCCACTAATCACCTTCTTTGATACGAATTTGACAGTACCCACTCTTCAGATCTATCTTTGTGAAATACTCTATCAGTCCATAATATCATCCATCCTTGGCAATGGAAATCTGTACTTGATTGTGATCTTGTTGATAGCGCGAGAATCTGTACACATCCTCCATTCTCCATTCTTCTTTGGTGCTAATACGGCTAGTATAGCATATAAACTCAGACTCTCTCGAATCAACCCCTTTTGCAACAACTCATGGACTTGTCTGATCAACTCGTCACTTTCTGTTGGTGTCATTATGTGCGCTGCCTTGTTTGGCAAACTGGCTTCTGGAACCAAATCCATTTGGTGACTGATCTTCCTCATTGGGGGCAATCCATTGGGTACATTATCTAATACAATATCAGAAAATTCTCCCAACATATCTGCAACTTCTGTAGGTACCTCCTCTACTTCTTCTTTACTGTCTTTTGGAATTATAGCTAAACACATATGCTCATGCTTCATACATTTGAGAAACTCTTTTCCATCAACAAAACATATAATGGCAGCACTACATACCTTTTCTTATTTCTCCTTCAACAGCTTCAACTTATGCTTCACTCCATCCTTGGTCAGAGTGTAGGTATTTGCTCACCCATTGTGTATAGCATGCCTGTCAAGCTACCACGGCCTACCCAACAACGTATGACATATGTCCATAGGTATGATATCACATAGTACCTCATCCTGGTAGCTTCCAATCTTGAATTTCACTAAGCATTGCTCATTGACCTTGACCTTGTGGTCATCTTGCACCCAAGCAATACGGTATGAATGTGGGTGTTTCTTTTTCGTTAGCTTCAACTTGGTGAGCATTGCTTCTAACACTAGATTGTTAGTACTTCCACCATCAATGATCACATCACAACACTTATATTTAGATCTGCACCTTGTGCGAAATGAACTCCTTTGATTAGGTTCATTCTCACCACTTAGTAGGACTCTTTTTTTAACTAGGATTTCTCCTCTTTCAACATCTTTAGAATGTGATGATCTGACATCTTCATCAACATGCGCAACTCTGGCCTGGCCTTCTATTCTTCCATTTGTCCTTCCTTAGCACTGGGAACATTCAAATGCTCTATGCCCTTCTCCATAGTGAAAACATTTCCCACAGAATCCTCCTCTCCCAGATCCTTGTCCTTTGTCTCTTCTTTGATCTCTATTGTTTTGATCATGGAAATGATTGGAATTGTTTCCCTGCTGGTTCTGACTGCTACTTCCAGCCTCATCCTTGTTCTTTTGATCATCATTATGGCCACCATAAGATCGTCCGATCTTCCATCGTGACCTCTTCCACTATTCTTGTTGTCAAACTTCTTGTTCAACTTCTCCTCAACTCTTAGGGAAAACTGGTATGCCTCCTCAATACTGGTCATTCGAACCAAACTTAGCTCGTCCTGAATACTTGACCTTAACCCATTAAGATAACAAGACACTTTCTCCTTCTCAGCTTCTGCATGGCCGGTTGAACTTGGTAGAACTCTTCGGTATACTCTTGAATAGATTTTCCCGCTTGCTTCAACCCTTGCATTTTTTTCAACAGATCAAGCTCATAATCCACGGGAATGAATTGTCGCTTTAGTTTAGCTATCATTCGATCCCATCTGGTGATTTTGTCCTTTCCTTTTCTATTTCACTCCAACTAAACCTCTTGCCACCAGATCTTTGCATGTCCTTTCAATTTCGTTGTCGCAAACTTGATCCTATTAGGATCATCAATATCTTCATAATCAAAGTACTCCTCCAGTTCATTCATCCAATCAATCAACTCCTCTGAGTTAAGATTTTCCAAAAATGTGGGAACCTCAAACTTAGATCTTTTTCCAATCTTGGAGATGGCCTTAAGAAGCCTCTCTTCCTCTGGGTTTAGAACTGCCTTTGGTTTGGCATTTTCTTCTTCTTCTTCCTCACCCTCACTTTTATCTCTTATGACAAGATTTATTTTTCTGCGCGTTTGTTCTTCCAATGCTTGCATTTGTCTTTGGAGGGCTCTACAACCCTCAGGTATAACACCTACAACTCTTCTGCCACGCTCTCTTCGTGCTTTCGCTAAAACCCTAGTGCAAACTGCCTCACAATCGACGATCTGTCTACATGCTTAGCCTAAACCACGGTCTTGGTGCGATTTGCCTTATAGTCGGCGATCTATCCACACACTCAAGAAACCTGGCTTTGATACCATGTGATGAAGGGTGCTCCCCTTAATACCATAAATACATAACAAAAATAAAAAAACAACAACAAATGCGAGAACAATATATGGACTTCTTATTATCGTTGCAAATGCGGAATTACAGAATTCACTAGTACAATATGCTAACCCACATGGGCATCTTCATTACAGTAATCTGCAAGACTAAATTGCGAACTACCACTCAGAGTTGTCCTATACAATGTTCAGGCCTTTCTTAAATAAGCAATTTTATGCCGCCTGGGAAGGTTCTAGACATTGAAACGTAATACCTAGGGCTGTTAGACCCTAACAATACATATAGAGTCGGCTAGATACATCTTTGACAATTGTTTTAGATATTTTGGGTAGCCCAACTTTGGAAGGCCATAACTCTTGAATCGTTGCTCCAATTGGCTATTATAACCACTTTTCAGAAACGCCGACTCTTGATTTGCAAGCAAAAAGTGGAGTAAGGGCCCTTTCGTGGAGCTTTCGGACTTCATCCGGGCACTCTAAGGCCTCCAATGGTGAGTCTGAAGATTTTTCTGCAAATTTTTCCACTGAAAATCTGCAATAACTTCTCCGATACTTAAATTGGAGCAATGATATTTTTATGGTAGGCTTATAAGTCTAAAATGAACCTTGATGTAGAAAATGAGAACATTCCGAGCTCTTATGACAAACTTACTAAAAATAGGAAGTTCCCATAAATAGTAACCACCCTATCTACTAGTCTTTATTAAAATAGAAAAGGCTGAAAATAAAAATATTTTTGGTGATGCAAGATTGCTCTTACACCCAGGATGCTCCTGCATAAAAAACTTAGACAATAGAAGGTCTACTACTGGTTATGCATTTACATTTGCTGGAGTAGGATTAGTTGGTCATCAAAGTTGCAACAAGTAGTCTCACTTTCTTTAATCGAAGCTGAATACATTGCTCTCAGCGAATGGGCAAAAGAGATGATTTGGTTGCAATGTTTATTTGGTGATTTTGATTTTCCTCAACAAGATTCTGTTTTGTTTTGTGATAGAAGTGCTATTGACCTAGCCAAGAACACTGTTTTCGGTAGCCGGACTAAGCACATTGGAGTGCATTTCCACTTCATTCAAATTGCACTTGTGGAGGGCAAACTTCAAGTAGTGACGATTGCCACCAAAGAGAATCCAGCTGATGCACTTACAAAGGTTGTTCCACGAGAGAAGTTCGAGTTTTGCCAAGCTTCTCTCGGCATTGAAAAGAAATAACAATAGGGGCGAAGTAGGGGAGTTTCTCGCATTACAACAATTGGACTTCAAGTGGGATTTTGTTGGGTGTGAGAAGCCCAACAATCTTTTATTTTGTTATTCTAATTTATTATCTTTCCCTTCAAATGAGTGTTTCTTCAATTCTATGAGAGACTTTATAAATATGTATGATTCGAGGTATGTAGTTAATGTAATTTGCTTTCTGAAGCTACAGATGTGATGTACAAACAAATACGAGAGTTAATAAGAGGCTTTCCCTGCAGAAAGTGGAGTCGCCAAATTGGTGAACCACTATAAATACTTGTGTCACTTTGTGCTTTGGTATTTAGTTGATTTTATTATTGCTGTTCTGTATTTCCTCGTTTGCACTTTCAGATTATATTCACACTTACAAGTGTTCCTTTTATCTTCAAAACTATTTGGTGGGAGCCCCTATTTTAGAATTGACAAACTTAATAAATGAGAACTTTTTGGTTTTTGACAAATACTCAAAACACTAAATTAGATAGTACCTTATAATTGCTCTCTACATTTGTCATTGTATTTCAACCGCATATCAGCTCCAAAAGCATATAACACTGGTTAAGCATACTTCAATAGGTGTCAAAACAGTGATATTACAATTTAATATGTATCCAAGTCTTTTCCTGATGGTTTCTGCAAGTATCATGCTATAGATGGGTTTGATTGTACCTCCTGAGAATTAGAAAATTCATTGATTAAACAAATAAGATAGAAACTCTTAGTCAGCCAATTTCCAATATAATTTTATATAGAAACATAAACTGTAAATAGATGACATCATTAACCTCTGCGCCTGCAGTTGACATTTGTTTACAAGGTTTGTCAATAATGCTTAAAAATATAATATGCTGCCTCTAAAGCAGTCATCTACTGGTACTTTGACCTGCCCGATTGGAATGAGAAATAACTTTAGAATCAATTTGAGTCCTTATACACCCTAATGTTTTGGTACCACTATAATGAGCTAGCCTAATATTTGTTTTGAATTTTGCAATGGGTTGAGGATTTACCACTAAACTAGTACTGATCGTTTCTGTTATTCTTTCATTGTTCTTTCTTTTGTGTTCAACTCATCAATTGATTAAGGAAAACACATATAATGTGAATAAAAAGAAAGCTTGCAAATTTTTAATATGGAGGAAACAACATTCAATGTCATCATAAGAATCTTTTATTAGAACCTATAAAAAGATAGTGTATAATAGTAAGGAGCAACATTCAAGAGACAGGCAAAAGTAATGTTTAGATTCTTGCTAGAATAACACGTTCCACTAGACTTGGCATTGATGAAAACAATTAAATCAAGAGATCCATTAGAGCTGGATCAAAATCACTTTCTAGAGATGTTTTAAATTTGACTTGACACTATGAGGCAAGTTTTTGGGAAATTTCTCTTTATGATTTGGAAGATATTAGATTAACATTATTATTTTAGGCAAATTATCATGGCAATTGAAAATAGAGATCTATGAGTGTCGAAACAAAATTACTATACAAAGATATTTGAGGCTTGATTCCCATTGGACACAACGTGGAAAGTTTTTGTAATGTTCCCGTTATAAAATAAATAAATTATCAAACTATTGTTAATGGGCCGATTGATTTAATATATCTCGGACCCATTTTTATTTTGTTTTCGTAGTTTGTCTCGCCGTCGGCTATCTTTGTACACCCTCAGAAAGTTTCCCAACGGGTATTTAAGCACAGCTTGTAGGGAGTCATTAGGTATGTTTTTGGGATTATTTTTTATACTGCGAATTCCTATTGGAGTTCTAGATTGTTTGCCATTTTGGAAGTGAAAGGTCTTCCCTACTTGGCTTTTCCGGTTTCGGTGGGATTCAACTCTCACCCTATTCCGTTGTCTGTAATACTTCGCTCGGATTTGGCAAATCGGAGCATCATCTTTCGACAATTAATTATTCGCATTGTGTGGTTTTCATCAAGATCTATTGTGTTTTGTGTATGAACGAAGTTGTATTCCATTTTGGTCTCTGATACCCATCTGTGTGGCCTCCTGTCATTTTCCGTGTTGCTCATATCCTATACCGTACAGCCTTGGTTACATCACCATATAGCTTTGTTATTATCTCTGTACAGCCTTGTTTGCATCACTATACGACCTTATTGTCATCATTGTATGGCCTGGTTTGCATCACCGTATGGCTTGCTTGCACACATCATTCTGCCCAACGTACGGCCATTGTGATTTTCCCCACCCTCCGTATGGTCTTTGCACCACCCTGCATGTATGGTTGTCTACCGTACAGACCATATAGTCCACCATACGGGCTTTTCTATGCCGTACGACCTTCACTTCCTTGGTGTACAACACATCTCCAACCATCATTCCGTACTACCACTAAGACACCGTACAACCCCCATCTCATCTGCTTTGTTCCAATTTGGCGTCTGTACTCCAAATTCCAATTGTACCGTGCTATTCTCCAGAATCTTGTATAGGTGTTAGGATTGTTAAGAGCCGTTGTGTGGTTGGAACATTGCAATGGTATTAGAGTGCTTCGATCCTACCAGCCTGTGGACAGTGAATGAGAGTTTATAGCCAGAAGACAAGGACAAATTTCATTGATCGAATGGTAGCCAAACTGGAACCGACAGGTGCCGAACTCATAGCACTACTGAAGGAACTCGCCAGGAATTAGACACAGATCACTGATACTCAACGACTCATGGAAGAAACTCTCAAAAAATTGGCGGACAATAAAATATCCGGAGAACAAGATGGTCACAGCGCAGACTCGGTGTCGAGTAAATCAAACCCTCATCTCGCACGCTCTTGACCTTCTATGCCATCTTTTCCCCTATGGACGGAGGCACATCACGGAGTGAAACAACCAACATTTGAAGAGATGCAAGAACAATTGAGAGAAGATTGGAAGAATGCAAATTTTGAAGAAGACATATCCTACAAAGATTACGTAGATCTAAGAATGAAATATTTGAGCGGTGGAAATCGATGATATTTTAACGATGATCTTAGAAGAAAGTTGAGCAAAGTAAATCTGTCTACATTTGACGGATCCAGATTCATATCCGCGCAAGTGTGGGTAATGAAGGCCAATACTTACTTCCAACTGAATCCTATGCTAGAAGAAGCAATCAAATTTGCGGCGCTGCACCTGGAGGGAGTCGTGTACGAATGGTGGCATCACGACACCATCACATTGGGGCATGATCAAATAAATACTTATGCAAAATTCTCTGAGAGATTGATAGACCGATTTGATGGTAAAGATACAAAACTCAATTTCAAAGATTTGACACAGCTGAGGCAAACGGGATCGGTCGATCAGTACATTGCGAAATTTTAGAAACTCTTTGTTTTGGTCACGGACATTTCCGAAAGAAGACGGGTAGTACTCTTCATGGATGGACTGACAGAACCCCTAAAAGGTTGGGTAAAAGGGTTCAATCCTTCCACCCTGTCGGAGGCTATCATTAAGGCACGGAGTATGGCGTCATCATCTGCATCATCCTTTTGAAGTTACTCACATTCCAAACCGTCAGTGTTTCTGAGGGAAAATAAACCTCCACCCAGGAAGCCGTCGTTGGACGAAGCTACTAGTTAGGAACTCCAAAGGAAGAAACTATGTTTCAATTGCAAGGGACCTTGGAAAAGGGAAGAACCATTACATTGAGGTCGTGTTCGATGATGCGGACGAACAAGAAGAAATGCCTGTTTAAGACAACCAATCTCATGACAACCAAAACATGGTCAGTTTAAACTGTACGGAAAGAATTACTGCTTTGGTACGATGCGAAGGAACCATTGCCCTAACCGGTAGCTCGAGGTGCACAGTTTTTTGTGTACGGGGAACCCTCCAAGGACAATGGGTTACGGTGATGCTAGATAGCAGAGCTACTTTAAATTTCATAAACTCGTCTCTGGTGAAGCGAAGGGGTCTACCTGCGGACACACACATAGGATTTCAGGTCAAGGTTGCCAAAGGGACTCTTTTGCCCTGCAAACACCTTGTTCCTTAGCTAAGTATCACAATGGCGAATCACACAGTGACCGAGGATTTCTTCATAGTGGACTTTGATGACATGGAGGTTATTTTGGGCATACAGTGGATGAAGACACTTGATGAATACACCCAGAGCTTCAAATGGATGGCTTTCACTTTTGTTGTCGATGACAAGAAG
Source organism: Cupressus sempervirens (assembly GCA_028749045.1). Classification (NCBI taxonomy): domain Eukaryota; kingdom Viridiplantae; phylum Streptophyta; class Pinopsida; order Cupressales; family Cupressaceae; genus Cupressus; species Cupressus sempervirens. The sequence goes on from CM053792.1 coordinate 472,976,099, forward strand.
GTTGTTCTTCGTGGAATGGAAAATGAGGGTTCGAAGGAAGTTTCTATACATCAAATGGAGGCAATTTTTCGGCATGATGACATTGCGTGGGCAACACATTGTTTTATCTCGACGGAACCTACAAAAGGACAATGGACACCTCCACAGGATGATGAGCTCGAGGATATTTTGAGTAAACATGATAAAGTTTTCATTGACATTCCTCCTACAACGGCTCGACATTTGGAGTGTCCATGGCAGCTGGAAAGGGTTTGCGATGTTAGGTTGATTAACATTGGCAAAGGATGAGATCGGCTTGGCATTTGGAGTGTCCATGGCAGATGGATGGGGTTTGCGATGTTAGGTTGATTAACATTGATAGAGGATGAGATCTACTCGGCATTTGGAGTTTCCTCTGCGGCTTGTTGGGGATAGGTTGAATAGCAAAGACAGGGACAAAAATGGTTTTCAGTAACAAACCTCCCATATAGCCACGATAAGTACACCATGACAAATTGCTAGAGCGCCCAACACACCCACCTAAAATGCTAGACGAGGGCTCATCATTAGATCGACTTCAAACTCAATGGACAGATGCACTATAGAATGGCAAACATTGCTATGCCTCCACAAAATTGCGTCGGTCGAGTTGTCGAAGAAGATGATCTAAGAGACAGTCTAAGCATAACATTCGTTGGAGGATTCATGCCCATAGCAAATTGCTCTAATACCAAGCAACGCCGTAGTGCTAGACAACTACACCGTATTGCCATCCCAAGAAATTCAAAGATGAGATCGAAAAGACGATTCAGGAATTGCTAGAGAAAGGGTGGATCCATCTCAGTTCTAGCCCTTTCGCGTCATCGGTGGTATTAGTCAAAAAGAAGGACGAGACGATGTGCATGTGTATAGCCTACTGTGCATTAAACAAAAAAGAAAAGAAAAAAGATACCCCATTCCAAGGATAGATGAGTTGCTGGATGAATTGCATGGCGCAGTCTATTTTTTGAAAATAGTACTCCATTCCGGATACCATTAGATCCGCATGAGGGAGGAAGACATAGAAAAGATGGCCTTATGTTGTTACCACGGATATTATGAGTTTTTGGTCATGTCGTTCGGATTGACAAATGCACTTGCTACATTCTAGTCATGCATGAACCGCATCTTCAACAAACAATTGTGTAAGTACTTATTGGTGTTTTTTGATGATCTTCTTATTTATAGCAAGATATGGGAAGAGAACTTGAAGCATCTGAATGAAGTCTTAAATATCATGGAGGAGCAGTCCTTGTTCACCAAGCAATCCAAGTATGAATTCGGTATGACAAAAATATTGTACCTGGGGCATGTTGTCAGTAAATACGGAGTTCAAGTGCACCGGGAGAAGATTCAGGCTATCCTTGATTGGCCTCCCCCGAAATCACTCACGGATTTGTGAGGAGTTTTTGGACTGTGCAGATATTACCGAAGGTTCGTGAAGGGTTTCTCTCAGCTCAGCGCACCCTTAACAGATTTGACAAGGAAGGGGTCTTTCCAGTGGAATGAAAAGGCACAGCTCACTTTTGATAAACTGAAAGAGGCAATGAGCACTTGTCCCGTACTGACATTACTTGATTTTACTCGACTGTTCATTTTGGAGTGTGATGCATTCGGAGAAGACATTGGCATGGTAATGATACAAGATAGACACCCCATAGCTTATGAGAGTAGGAAGCTTACGCAGACAGAACGCCTATATTCCATCTACGACAAAGAGATGTTGGCTATCGTACATGCACTAACCAAGTCCCAGCAGTATCTGGTAGGTGCCAAGTTTGTTGTCCGCACATATCACAATAGTTTGAGATATTTTTTGGAGCAATGAGATTTGAACGAGAGGCAACAAAAATGGGTAAGCAAGGTTCAAGCTTTTGATTTTGATATTAAATATGTGAAAGGGAAGAACAATGTGGTTGCAGATGTCTTGTCCAAGAAACCCACCATCTGCTTGCTAAACTAGATTTCAGCTGATTGGAAAGCACATCTGTTAGTAAAATACTCCAAAAACACATTTGCCTATGAGCTAATGGATGGCAACGCCTGGGATGATCGGTATAGAGTAGTGGATGACATCATCTACTATAAGAATTGGATATTTTTGGTGCTGGAATCCAAATTGAAGCAGAAAATCTTGAAGGAAGTGCACGACTCACCCTTGGCAAGACACCCGGGTTTCCTCAAAACTTACAGAAGTCTCTGGGAGAGGTTTTCATGGAAAGGACTCAAAGGGGATGTGTTGTAGTATGTAAGAGAGTGTGCGGTCTGCCAGCAGAACAAATCCGAACATACTCTACCTGCCGAGTTACTGCAACCTCTGCCGATTCTAGAACATAAGTGGGAAAGTATCTCAATGGATTTTATAATAGGGCTTCCCAAGGTGAACGGAAGGCATTGTATTTTTGTAGTGGTTGACAGATTGACGAAGTATGCACACTTCTTCGTCATCCCCTCAGATTTTCAAGCCGCACAAGTTGCCAATCTGTTTTTTAGAGAAGTCTTTCGTTTGCACAAGTTACCTCGAAACATTGTCAATGATCGGGAGGAGCAATTTATCAGTATCTTTTGGACGGAACTATTTCGATTGGCAGGGACAAAATTGACACCAAGTACTAGTTACCACCCTTAGACATATAGACAAATGGAGATTGTGAACAAGTGGCTTGAAGATTATCTTCGGAACTATGTTTCGGCACAACAATAGGCGTGGGTCAAATAGATACATCTAGGGGAGTATTGCTACAATACCACGTACCACATGTCCATTGGAATGACACCATACAAAGCTTTGTACAGGTACAAACCCCTTTCCTTCATCGACACAGTTCTGGGTGACAGTCGCGCACCAAGGGCAAGAGACTGGCTTTAGGAGGGACAGAACATACTGAGGGGCTTGAAGGAAAACTTACAGCGGGTGCAAAATCAACAAAAGATGTACACTGATAGACACAGACTAGAGAGGAGTTTTGAAGTAGGGGACTTGGTCTATCTTAGGCTCTAGCCATATCGGCAATCCTCATTGAAGGAAAAAGGAAAGGAAAAATTGAGGCCACGATTTTATGGCCCCTACCGTGTAGTTCGTTGCATTGATGAAGTTGCGTACGAGTTGGAACTTCCGGAGGGAAGCTGTATTCATAATGTCTTCCATATTTTATGCCTAAAGAAGGCTATAGGGCAGAACGTCACGGTTGCCACAAACCTTCTTGGAACTGACCAAGATCATCGAAGTACATGAGAAGACTCTGCGGAACCGCACGGTGAAGGAATATTTGGTGCGTTGGAAACACTTGCTATTGGAAGACGTGACATGGGAGGGCGAGCACATTCTCCAACACCCGGCATTGCATTTGCTTGAGGACAAGCAAAATTTGGGACAGGAGGACTGTAATGTTCCTGTTATAAAATAAATAAATTATCAAACTATTGTTAATGGGCCGATTGATTTAATATATCTCGGACCCATTTTTTTTTTTTCGTAGTTTGTGTCGTCGTCGGCTATCTTTGTACACTCTTGGAAAGTTTCACGATGGGTATTTAAGCACGGGTTGTAGGGAGTCTTTAGGTATGTTTTTGGGATTATTTTTTATATAGCGAATTCCTATTGGAGTTCTGGATTGTTCGCCATTTTAGAAGTGAAAGATCTTCCCTACTTGGCTTTTCCAGTTTCGGTGGGATTCAACCCTCACCTTATTCCGTTTTTTGTAATACTTTGCTCAGATCTGGCAAATCAGAGCATCATCTTTTGGAAACTATTATTCACATTGTGTGGTTTTCATCAAGATCTATTATGTTTTGTGTATGAACGAAGTTGTATTCCGTTTTGGTCTTTGATACCTATTCGTGTGGCCTCTTGTCATTTTCCGTGCTGCTCATATCCTATACCGTACGGCCTTGTGTTGCCCCTCCTGGAAATCTCCGTACGGCCTTGGTTTCATCACAATACAACTCTGTTATCATCCCCGTACGGCCTTGGTTGCATCATCATACGACCGTATTGTCATCACCATACGGCCTGCTTGCACACATCATTCAGCCCAACGTACGGCCATTGTGATTTCTCCCATCCTCCGTACGGTCTTTGCACCCCCTTGCATGTACGATTGTCTTTCGTACGGACCATACAGTCCACCGTATGGGCTTCTCTATGCTGTACGGCCTTCACTTCCTTGGTGTATGGCACATCTCCAACCATCATTCTATGCGTTGCGTAGTTGGAACATTACAGTTTTTAAGAGAAAGTTCTTTACGGTTTGAAAGACATTAAATTAACAATATTTTCTAAAGCAAATTGCCATAACAACTAAATTTGGTGATTGGAAAATGCCGTAGAAAAATAGATTTATGGGGGATTTCTTAGGGTTACTATCCTCCAATCGGTCAACATCAAAGCTGCAAAATCCTATAGATCAAATGTTATAGAATAAACACTTTTCAGATAAGTGTTAAGGTAATTGTTTAATATTTTAGAAAATGTATAAGTTAATAAACTTAAGAAGTATTAAATAAAGCAAATCATGCTCATGCTTTGCTTCTATTTTGCTACACCTAGTTATTTAACTTAAAACTAGGTTGCTGTTTGGGTTTGCTTTCAGATATGAGTTTGAAGAACTGGTTCGTTGGTGCAACAAAATTTTGAAATGGGGTATGGCTTTTTTAGCACAAAAACATGTTAAAATTATACGTGCACACACAACCTAGAAGCATGAATTAAGATTAGAATGTCACATAGTATCATATAAACAACAAAAACACTATAAACTTGTAATCACTATGATCCTAGAACCTAATCACTATGATCCCCAAAAGGCAAATCTCCTATCTTGTCAACACCCGGATCCCAAATCAGTCTGTCAACTCAATCCTGGGAGTAGAAATAGATGTCCATCAATCCACCATCCTTCTGTATCAGCCAACTGAATAAGCAGATCACTACACCAATGCCAAAAACATCTCCAATATACATAAAGATCAGCTCATAAGAGCACCATGTGTTTCTGTTATAAGATATGCTGGTATCAATAATGGTGCTGAAGGTATCACTATTTCCATTTATAGGAAAGAATTCGATCTCATGTGTACTATCTAACACATTTATATCTCTGCAATTGCCATGCGACTCAACAACTCCTGTAGGCTAAGTTAAATCTGAAAATTTAGCAGTAGACCACACAGGGCAGCCACTAACAATTGAAGTATGGATGAAGAAAAAATCACCAACCAATAAGTAAATTGCTGTCATGTCATAAGAACTTAGTGATAAATCTATAGATGAGTTGTAGGAGCTTTCATCACTTATCAAAGCCAATTCTAGGCTTTCTGATTCACTATAAGAGTTATCAATTGAATCAACACCTCCACCAAGGAAATGATCATCATCACATGAAATTCCAGAACTAGTACCGCTTGGTTTATCCTTAGCTTCATTTGGAAAAATTGTTTCCTCATGGTTTTGTAAAGGCATACAACTGCTGTTGCAAAATCAGAATTCTTGAGTCTAACTTCTTGCTGGTCCCTGTCATCATCATCATCATACTGTATCTCATTTGAATAGGGAAAAGTGGAAATGCTATGCCCACTTTCATCTTCACAAATGGCAATGATTCTATAATGTCCCCATTCTAGGTTCATTATTATAGATGATAGTAATTGTAATTGTAAGGTTGATAATCGTCATTTTAGTTATTAAATGATGATATAATTTGAATTTAGGACCAAAAGATATAGATGTTATCCAAGTTGCCTAGATGCCAAATGTGCAAATGGATTCCCTCAAAGTTTACAGGCCCAAGTCTGTATCTCGATGGATCACAGATCGCTGACCCCTACCCTATATTGGGACAAAGATCCAATTGCTTGGATTTAGACAAGATCCTCATTGGTAACGTAACTTTCTGATTGTAAATCAAATAATGACGATGATGGAAATAATCATATTTTGATACTTAGAAGATTAAGTCTTATGCTTATAATGTCTCTATTCAATTATAAGAATATTAGATCAATTCTATATAATAATCATTTATAAGATATTTAGAAATACTTTCAATAATTATTGAGATCATGTTGAATATTGATAATATTTCAAATAATATATTTATATTTTTAATCCATATTGTATTATAACGATGAATAGAATATATTTATTAGATATATAGGATACCCTTTAAGTAAATGGTTAACTTCATACTTTTAATGTGTGTGACCGGGTATGTAACCCATGTCATTGTCACCTTTCTTAATTAGTGACTTACGTCTCCTTGCATAATATGGTGGGGTCATGCTACTAGGGAGGCCTTACTTCATAAATTTCCCTTCTCATTAAATGATTTGTTTTACATATCCATTTTTGTCTTTGCCTATATGTGAGGCCACCTTTTCTCACGTGGCATCACTCTTTCCATTTATAATTCCTATGTTTGCCCATTCATGTGTGGTTTGCAAACTGCCACTTCGCCACGGTGGAAGAGTTGTAATGGGATATAAAGAAACAATTTGATACTTCATAGCACAAACACAGTGGCACTCCCCCTTTCAACCTTAATGTCATGTTTTCTTTCCTATTTCTTAATCTTGTTTATTTTCTTCATGATCGATCTGGTCCACATTTGAACGACATGTGCGATTGAATTCCATGTTTTTCCTTGTTGACATGTACAACTTTCCACATATATCTTTCATTCTTTGGGTCTCTGGTTATGGTGTTAGTCTCATGGTTATATTGAATATAAATTAAATGTCCCATATTGTTCCAGGTCGAAGGTTTATATGTAGGGGTCGAAGGTTTATATGTAGGGGCTCACATTTGACTAATGCTGATTTGGTGAGGACGTTACCTTTCATTACAAGGTTTTGTTGGGTCGTTTTTTTAGATTTGATGCTAGTCATAATGTATTTACTATTTATGTTCTAATATAATAAATATATAATTAAATGTCTAAGTTATTATATATATGGAAGAATTACTAATGCATTTAATAAATATTAGATATTATCAAAATTATATATCTTTAGGTGATCTAATTATTTGAATCAACATCATGGTGTCCAAATATTGTCTCTACAATTTCTTCTATATAAATTTGTCATGAATAGATTGATGAGGTGTTCATTCTATTTATTATGTTCTAACCTTAAATTATAAATTTAGAGGGGATATTACAATCCTACCCTCTCGAAATTGCTTGTCCTCAAGCAATTATGATTTTCATTTCATTGGTTGGATTACAAACAATCTACAATACTTGTCCAAGTTTGAATCTAATGATATAATCATGAGTTCGAAGCGCATGGATTAAGACCGGACTTAGAGCCAAACTGGTATGCTTTCTGCTAGCTTTTGAGTTAGTGTTGGTTTATCGATATCACCGTTTACAACTTTAGATAGAAGTGTAGTTAGCGGTCTCTTCTTGTCCATTACTTGCTCTACTAGTAAGTGGATTCGTTTTTGAAAGATAAGAGAAAAGAATATTGGCTATATCCTTTCAAAATCTCTCAACTTCTTGCTTCCCTTGAGTTGATCCAAGGAACAGTGAGAAGGGGGAGCCTTCCCTTCAAGGTAGGAAAGACTTTGTCTCACATGCTGTGGTTGGTCATCCTATTTTGCGATTGGATTTTAACAAAGATGTCGGTTGCAAAATATCCACCCAACAAAATCAATGTAGGAAGTACTTTGATTGTGCCCAAGGTAATCATACCATGATTCCACCATTCGTGTGCTAGTCCCTCTAGGTGTAGTGCTGCAAATTTAATGGCATCCTTCTCTGGCATTGGATTTAGATGAAAATATATGTCTAACTTTTGGACCCAAGCCCTTGCAATCATCTTACCCGTTCCGTCATAAGGGAGGGAAAATTTGTTTATCTTCCTTAGTAACTTAGTCTACTGGCCTCTATTGCCAATCCTTGGCATGTGTCCCATCCTTAAGTCCATGTAGTCACATTGAGTAAGGGCTGCTTGGAACTCATCTCCTTCTGTTGCCCATTCTCTTATCAGGGTGCCTTGTACATCTTGTAATTGCACCTCTTGCCATTGCTAGACTTGAACTCTAGGAGGAAAATTCGGAATGCTTGGCCTTGAGCAAGTGGTCCTTGCTGGTCTAGGCACTCTACCAAAATGATCAGCTACCTTCATTCCTCCATTGGGTCCATTTTGGTCAACCTTTTGGTCTGCATGGTTCACTGCAGTAACCCCACCATTGTTACCTATATTTTGTTCTCCATTGACTCCCCCATTCTCATTTGCTGCTCCATTAACCCTAATGTTGTTTGCTGCATTATTGTCATTAATATTCATATTTAACCTCATTTGTCTTGCCATTATTTGCATCATTAATTCCATTCGCTGATCTTGCTGTTGCGCTCTTTGTTCAGCCAACACATGCCCTTGTTTGATGTTTACCGCATAGATTAATTAAGAACTGCATACAAATAGTGCACACGAACTCGAACAACAGAACACTTCTTTTATTATTCGCATATGCCAAGATATTACATGAGGTCTTGATGACGATTACAATAATTCTGAAGGGAAATATAAATACTGCCCGAGGAACCTTCTCGAAGGTATCCGTCGGCCACATACAACATGCCAACTGTAATAATAGAACCTTCTGGATACATCTCGATACATGTAGGCCTGACAGCACACATCCCGATACATTGACAGAAACCTCCCGATGCACCGTCAGGAACATCTTGGAAACACCATTGGGAAGCTCCTGATACACCATCAGGAACATCCTGAAACACCATCGGGAAGCTCCCGATATACCGTCGGGAACATCCTGAAACACCATCGGGAAGCTCCTAATACACCGTCGGGAACATCCTGAAACACCGTCGGGAACCTCCTGAAACACCATCGGGAAGCTCCTGATACACCGTTGGGAACCTCTCGATACATTGTTTCGTGACGACATCATCTCCCCCAAAAAGAAAAGTCGTCTCCTGACGACGAGACCACAAAAAAACCCACACTATATACATTATTCCTAAAACAATAACAACATGGATGTATACATCATCAACCCGAAGGCTGAGTCTCGGACTGTGACGACCGACTGCGTCGAAGCTGGTACACCTGTTCTGTCCGTATTTGCAAATCAGCTCTGATCTGTGAGTTCTCTTCCACCATTTCTTTCAGCATCAACGCAACCTCCTGACACTCAACTTCCTTCTGATCGTGAGCCTGTTGTGCTGAGTCCTTCTCCTGACGTGCTGTTGCCAACTGCTGCTCGGTTGCTGCTAGTTTCTGCTCCACTGTGGTTAACTGCTGTTCTGCTTGCTGTTTCCCTCGCGTACTGTCCTTGAGCTGTGCTAACAGCGCTGTCTGTTCCACTTCCCATACCAGGTGCTGGGTGGTAAGTTGGTCGGCCATCTCCTCCCAAGCCTTTTCCACCAATTCCACATGCTGTCGTGTCTCCTCCAATAATGCTTCCGCACTTCTGCGTCTGTCGGCAGCAATCTTCTGGAATCTCTTTCTGCGTTCAGCTTGCTACGCCAAAATCAGATCGCCGTGTGCTGTGCGTATTTCGTCCTTGTCCTTTACTTTGTTCTTATTCTTGTTCAGCTGATTCGACATTACTCTTCATTCTCCTGCCTTTCCAGGTCCATCGAGCAACGGCGCCAAATGTTTACCACATAGATTAATTAAGAATTGCATACAGATAGTGCACACGAACTCGAACAACAGAACACTTCTTTTATTATTCGCATATGCCAAGATATTACATGAGGTACTGATGATGATTACAATAATTCCGAAGGGAAATATAAATACTGCCCGAGGAACCTTCTCGAGGTATCCGTCGGCCACATACAACATCCCAACTGTAATAATAGAACCTTCTGGATACATCTCAATACATGTCGGTCTGACGGCACACATCCCAATACACTGAGAGAAACCTCCCGATGCACCATCGGGAACATCCTGAAACACCATTGGGAAGCTCCTGATACACCGTCAGGAACATCCTGAAACACCATCGGGAAGCTCCCGATACACCGTCGGGAACATCCTGAAACACCGTCGGGAACCTCCCGATACACTGTCGGGAACATCCTGAAACACCGTCGAAAACCTCCTGAAACACCATCGGGAAGCTCCTGATACACCGTCGGGAACCTCCCGATACACTGTTTCGTGACGACAGTTGATGGTTCATGCCCTTAGTTGATGGTTTCTATCAACTATCTAAACATATGAGCCTCATTGTCCTCTGCATTTCTTTTACCCATATTCTCAAATATCACTTCCTCGGAATCTGTATCACTAGGTTCTATTTCTACCTACAATGAGGATTCACTCTCAGATTCTTGGTCACTTTCGCTTCTAACCTGTCATGCTGATGTATTCCGTAGATTGTAATTGGCCTAATTCATCCTCCAACAACATTGTTGCAATCAGTAACAGTGGACTCCATAGGATGGAGAATCTTGAGGCTCTGATACCACTATAATACCCTACCCTAGTTGTGACTGTAAATTGCTCTTGTGCAATTATGAATGTTCATGGTGGGTTATGAATATGGTTTTGAATCTGCAACCTGTCTACTACCTTACTGCAACTTGGGATGTATAGGGATGTGAAGAGCATGTAACCAATCCTACGGACTATGCTTATAGAAATAATAATATTGCAACTCAAATTTTTCAAATAGTATTTCAATTCATTTCCAACAACTTCTTACAACTCTAGCAAGGAAATAGATTTAATAACCTAGGAGGACATTCGAAAGAACATTGCTTGCACAAGATAATAAAAAATGAGAAGAACTTGGTATTGGCTTGACTTGTCCGTCCACAGTGCTCGGTATTGAGTGCCTAGTCTCCTTGGTGCGACTGGTCCTAACTTGCTACTCCAGTTTCCTCCTGTCAGCATATGCTACTCTATGTACACCCAATATGGTCGCACCAGTCTTGTGTTTTGGTAATTCTAATCACCCGCGCTTGATTGAATGCCCCTGACCACATCCACCCTATGTATCACAACTCCAATAGCTTAGACTGCACGTGTATTCCCGCTTACTCACTTGACTAGTGATGTGAGCATCTACAACTATTTAGACCGCCCGACTCCTATGCTTTTCATGCTTCCACAATGCGATGCTCGATGAGATCAACTATTCTTGAACATACTAACCTCAAGACCATTCTAGAGGCATCAAGGTTGTTAGACCATGGGGTTCTCATCCTACAGACCCTGCATCTTTCTTCAGCTAAAACATGTTACTACTTGCACTTTTAGTTCTTGTAAAAAATCGTAGATGCATTCCATTGTCGTTGGTAAATATTGAGTAGCCAACGGGTTGATGTTGTCGGTAATTGTTATGTAGTCGATGGGCCCCTTCGGGAAGGTTTTTGTTATGTAGCTGACGGGCCCCTTTGGGAAGTATATGTACACCATCCGAGATCATTGTAATCATCATTGTAAGCACTATGTAATCTTTCGGCATATATGCGAATAATAAAAGGAGTACTACTGTGTTACATGTTCTTGTTTATTGTCTGTATGCATTAAACCGTTTACCCCATAGGGTAAACATTTGGCGCTGTTGCCCAATGGACTTGGAACGAAGGCAGAGGAATGAAGACTAACGTCGAATTAGCTTAACAAGGATAGGAATAAGATAAAGAGAAAAGATGAAATACGCACAACACAAGAAATTTTAATTTTGGCACAACAAGCCGAGTGCAAACAGAGGTTTCAGCAGATTGCCGACGGACACCGAAGCACCAAGGAATTGTTTGAAGAGACTCGACAGTGGTTGGATTTGGTGGAAGAAGCAAGGGAGGAATTTTTGAACTTGTATACGCCGAGGGAAGAGAATCTAGACGGAAGGGAATCAACTCGCACGGCTCGGAGTGCCGAGGGAGCACGAGCATAGAGTGAACTCTTCATCCGCGATACACTTCCGGAAGGAACAATTTCACTTGAGGAAAACCCTTCACCAAATAGCATAGCTGTTGGAAATAAGAGGACTGTCCGAAACAACGCGGGTGTGCAAAACAGTGCGAGAGTGCAAAATAGTGCGGGTATACAAGTACCTCCAACTCGAATAGTAATGGCTGGACCAAAGGAAAGATTGCCAAAATTTGATGGTGATGGAACGATCGATCCAATCAGACAATGTAAGACATGCGAAACAAATTGGACGGCGAATGGCGTAACTGACACAGATGAGTGGGTCCAACAATTTCTAGCAACCCTAAGGGGTGTAGCAGTTGATTGGTTTGTTGACATCGATCCCCAAAAATTAACTACATGGGTGGGATTTTAAAAGGAGTTTATCATGAAATTTCAATTGCTGTGAGACGACAATGAGATCGTAGCAGAAATCTACACCACAAAGTAAGGGAAAAATGAGACAATCCATGAATATGCCAGAAAACTAAAAGAATTAATAAATAAAATGGAAAGTAAGCCAGTAGATGGGCTGAAAAAGAGATGGTTCATTGAAGGACTATGCTCGGAGTTAAGAAGAAAATGAAGATTGTGCCGCCATCATCATACATCGAAGCATACAATTGGGCAATGGACTTAGAGAGTGAATAGAAAACGAAAAAGAAGAAGAAAAATAGCTCATCCGACTCAGATGACTCGTCTTCGGAAGGAGATAGCAGTGATGACGAAAAGGGCAGCAAGAAGGTCTGAGCTCTCTAGAAGGATATGATCAGAATGATGAAGGAATTTAAGAATATGTAGAAAGAGACGAAGGGAAACAAGCTATGGTGCACAGAATGTAAGACAGAAGGTCACACGAAGGGATCCTGTCCAAAGAACCAGTTCTGTGAGATTTGCCAAATTATGGGACATTCCACAAAATAATGCCCCTTCAATATGAAAACAAGAGGGCATCAACAAGTGCTCTTGACACAGAAGGCTTCCGCGTCAGGAGCAAGCGGAAACACCAGCAACGATGGTGCCACTTCGGCTGGGTACAGAAATAATAGAAGAGGGTAAAGCAACAATACCAACAATAATAATGGGAGCCGTAGCCGAATTTAGTACGATGCGAACGGCCACCTGATGGTTCAATGCCGAGCATGCAATTTGTGGGGCCACTTTGCGTGAAACTATACATTGGCAAACACACCAAAGTTATGCAGATGGTGCGGTCTTGGAGATCATGAAGATGCCAAGTGCCTGAAATCAGGAGTGAATTTGATCACCATTGGGATAGACGAAGAGGAGGTTCTGGCAATCACACGGAAACAAGAAAAAATGTACCCCGACTTGATGGAAGAAAAGAAGAGATTGGAAGAAGCACAGACAAAAATTGAGAAAGCAACGCAGACAGAGAAATCACAATTGAAGGACACTACCGGTACCTTAGCAAGGAACTGCGCAGAACAAAACATCATACAACAGATATTACAAACTGAAGTACTAGTCAAAATAAACGATTTGCTGCTCACAATGCCTCAACTTTGATCGGCACTTACAACATCACTCTAGCTGCTTAACTACCAGGAGAACATGGAAGGGAAAAGGAAAGCGGAGCAAGTGTAGCAGACCCAATGCTGTTAGCCCTCACATCTGGATGGCATCCAATGGTTGTCAAAATGGGTATATTAGGAACGGTCCTTTCAGACATAATTGTGGATGGAGGTTCAGGGGTAAACATCCTACTAGAAGATACCTTGAAGAAGTTGGGACAACCGACGTTGTGGCCACCTATATTCCAATTGCTTACGGCAGACCGGCATGGGATCAAACCATTGGGAATCTTGATAGCACAACCAGTGACTATTGGAACACAGCTGTTTCTACTCGACTTCGTCGTCATCCCGCTAAAGAGGAGAGAATATGATGCCATTTTGGGCCAAGGATGGCTTGTGCAAGCAAAGGTTAAGCATGATTGGAAGAAGAATACACTATCAATAGAGAGCAAAGGATGAAAATTCATTATTGATTTACACCATAGTAACATGAATCGGAATCGGCATGGCCGAATCGAATCGTGAATCGGGGGTGAATCGTCGGTGAATCGACAAATTTGAAAAAACCCTTTAAATGTAAAGATTTTAACAATTTAAGACTTATTTCATGCACCCTTTATTGAATATAACTTAAAAACACTATAACATCATCAAATAGAATCTAACATACATAAACATGAAACATAAAATCCATCACATACGTAACTATGCTATCATTATGTACTAAAATGTAAATTGTATGCTAGCTGAAGTACATAAAAATCAAATGATCATAATGATTCAAATCATAGAATCAGTAAGATGAAATCATGAAGATCTATAAGACATCAAATCATAAATGTATGTATAAATCTAAGATGAAGATCCATGAAAGTTTGAAACATATGTCTATCAGTGATTCAGTATCACTATCAATATCTATACACTATAAACAAAATATAAAAACAAGGCTCCAACTCAAGCCTCATCATCCTCATCATCATCCTCTAGCTTTGCTGCAGCCTCAACCTCAGCCTCTGAGTATCCGGTTTGCCTATGAGAAAGGCATGTAAGGTAGGTCCTAGAGGACCGCCGAGCCATGTCCCCTGCATGGGCAATGGGCTCACGAATAACATCACTAGGGTCTACATCTATGCGTGCGTGTGTGCGTCTACCAATGCCTGAACGTGCCCTAGCTTCCTCCTCTGCCCTGGCCACAGCCTCAACCTCTACATCCACCTGGTCAACCCATGCGCGGTCTTCCTCAGTGAAGACTGGGTCCATGGTCTCTGTGATCCACTTTGATTCTGGATCAATCTCCTCCCAAATGATCGGAGAGGAGTCAGTGCCCAAAATCTGTCTGATCCTAAGACGAAGGTTGTAATGAACAAAGACAAGATCATTCAACCTCTGCACTGTCAACCTGTTTCTCCTTTTCGAGTGGATGTGCTCGAACATGGACCAACTGTGCTCACATTCAGAAGTGCTGCTCGGCTGACTTAGAATGCGGATGGCAATTTTTTGAAGGTTTGGGGTTGTAGCCCCAAACATTTGCCACCATCTATCTGAAATAAGGAAAAAACAAAAACAATTAGTCTCATTTACAAATTACAACTCTAAAATTAATGCATTATATAATCAACTTTAAGTTTAGAATCTAGATTCATGAACATTGAATATATTATTTAATTTTTACCTGGCTGTAGTGTTGTCTGAGCATTTATGGCCATCCTGCCAGAGAAAAGTGGCCCTTCCTTATTGTTGAACTGGTCTAGCTCAACAATCGCAGCAGCGCTATTTTCATCACTACTCAATCTCTGAATCACTTTGTATAAGCCAGCGAGAACCTCCGCATCTGCCTTGAACTCAGGACGGAAACGAAATGCCAGATTCAGATAGTAAGCTGCTGCGTGGATGGGTCGATGGAGCTGATTCTGCCATCTCCTATCGATGATGTCCCAAATAGGGCCATACCTCTCCTGCATTCCTGCATATTGGGCTCTGATGGCCTCCTTGGCCCTATCTATGCCCTCATAAATGTAGCCCATAGAGGGCTTCTCCCCATTAGCAGTTCGTTGCAAAGCTACAAGGGGCTCAGTGACCTACATATAAAGTAAAACGAAAAATTTGAGTCAAAACTTAAATATAAAATAATATAACTTAAAGTAAAAGTAAAATACTAAATGTTAAATTGCAATAAATTTACCTTTAGGATTTCTCTAGCGGGTTTCCAAAAACCATCCTCATCAAATATGCAATCCGTCACATCTATCCCTGTAGTGGTCGTAGCATAGGAAGAGGAAATCCAGTCCCGCCCAACAAACATGCTCCTCAATTCATCCCTTGATGTCAACAAGGACTGCAGGGTGATGAAATTCGAGGCAAACCTCGTGATACCTAGGCGAGCTAACTCCTTGCCTTCTATGTACTTCCTCATTGTGCTAAGGACAAATGAATGATTATAAATGAATTTGCATATGTTTTTTGCCCTTTCCACACATGACTTGACAAACTCAAGTTTGCCAATTTCCTCCAACATGAGGTCAATGCAGTGTGCCGCACAAGGGGACCAAAATATGGTGGGGTGCCTCTCCATCAAAAGTTTACCTACAACAATTTTAAGTCAGTTAGAAACTCAAATTTCAAAATTCAAATAAATTTATTTTCAAAACTTGAAAAGTTAAAAGTTTACCTGCAGCAACATAACTTGTTGCATTATCCGTTACCACTTGGATCACATTTTGTTCTCCCACCTCTGCTATGACTTCCTCAATAGCCTCACATAAGTATGTGGCATTTTTTACATGTGCGGAAGCATCAATGGATTTGATGAACATGGTATATCCTACAAGTAACAAAACAATGAATTAAAATATTAAATGGATCATCAACAAATTAGCATTCAACAAATCAAAATTTACAATTATGTATGTAGGAAAGTAGAATGATCAATCACCTCCACAGGATACAAGAAAATTGAGGAGTGTTCTATTCCTCCTATCGGTCCAACCATCAATCATGATGGTGCAACCCTTTGCAATCCATTCCTTTCGGTTCTCCTCGAGGTCAATCCTCATGTCCTCTACCATCTCATCCAGGAGGTATCCGCTCAACTCAGCCTCAGTTGGGGCTTTAAACCCCGGACCACAAATAGCAACCGCATCTATCATATTCTGCCAATAAGGAGCCCTGTCACAAATAAAAGTTTAGATGTCAAAGACTCAAATTATAAAACAAGTAGATATAATTAAAGTTTTACTTTTACTTTTAATTTTAACTTTAAAGAAAACAAAGAAAAAATAATCAATTACCTGCTGTAATAAATGGAATGTTGCAAAAGTACCAAAATTTGCATATCTCCTTTCTGGCAGCATCGTGAATCTTCTTGTTCAAACCCATGCCCTCAAGCGTGGGTTGGGAACCAGGAGTAGTGCGGGGCACAAAGTAACTATCCATTCTGTTTTTCCGCACTCTAGGCTGCAATAGGTTGGTGTGGGACTCTGTCTCAGTATGTGACCGACTAGCACTAGCACTAGCACTAGCACGAGCAGAACTAGGATAAAAAGGAGGCCTAGAAAAACCCTCTCCAACACAACCTACGGATGCGGAAGCTGATGTAGATGCAGATGTGGATGCGGCTGTGGATGCGGGAACATGGGAGCCAATACCCCTTAACCCTTCAACTTGCATTTTCCTATTTGCTTTGTCTTTTTCAATTTTTTATAATGCCATTAAGCAAGTGCATTTTGCCTCAGAAGTTTAGTGAGTGCAAACTGTAACATCGTGTCCAGGTATAGCAGCAATGTGGAATTTCAATCTATAAATACCCCCGGAAGTTATTTTTTCTTTACAAAACATGCATTTTGTTTGATATTTGGTTCCTCCAGGAAACTCTTCATTATATTTCCAACATTCATCTTTTTTATCTATTAGAATTTGCGAAAAATGAGAGCAAAGGCTGCTGCAATAAATTTTTTTATGTAAAATATCAAAGTTTGAAGCTAATAAAAAAGTTAGAATACAACAAACCCTAGCTTGCAACTTAGTGAAAATAAAGAACATTCAAGATTTACACTAAAATTCTTGAAAACTATAGAAATTTAACAAAAAACGCATAATACACTAAAAATTTAACAAAAAATGCATAATACACTAACATGCAAGAAAAAAAAAACACTTACCTCTTGCAAATGAGTTGAGGAGTGTTGATATTGGCTCCTTAATGCTTCCAAAGCAATTGATGGGCTCCCCAAATGGCCTCCTGATCTCTTTGGTGCTCTTCCTTCTTGCCGATTGGAAACCTATGGCTTTTCTTTTCTCTTCTTCTCTCTCACTTTTCCTCTCTTCTACTCATGCTTAACAAATAGAAGGCCCTTTAGGGTTATAACAAAGAGAATAGGTAAAAAACAAAGTAAAAAAAACAAGTGATTTTAAAGAAAATTTCAACTTCCCTTTTTACATGCCACGGGCGATTCATACCAGATTTTTAAAGGCGATTTTGGCGATTTGTACATGAATCGCTTGAATCGGCGATTCAAGCAATTCATGGCCCAGAAATCGGCGATACTGATACACGATCTGCTCAAACGCTGCTTTGGATGCGTTTTTGGAAGGCATTTGCATATATAAAAATGTATGCCAAGAGTTATAAAATCACTGCCATGACTTGCTTAAAGGAAAACACTTTTTTGAGGAGCAAACACATAAAAATGCATGCATTTGGCCAAGAAATCGCCACTTATGTTTTTAGTTAATGATTTAGTGCAAAAAACACTTCTTAGGGTCATTTACATGCATTTTAAAGATATGCAAGTTGGGGTGAAAATCGCCGCTTGTGCTTCTGGTAAATGATTTAGTGCAAAATGCACTTCTTAGGGTCATTTACATGTCTTTTAAAGATATGCAGTTGGGCTAAAAATTGCCACTTTGGCTTTGGCTAGGTAGAAATGGGGTTTTAAATATCACATTCACATGCAGTTGGGTCCAAAATCGCCACTTGTGTCTAAGTTAAGTGAAAACTCACTTTAGACAGACATTTACATGTTATAAAAACATGTAATTTGATTTGAAAAGTCCGTTAAATGGTCATTTTAAAGATATATATGCAATGGGTTAGAAAAACGCCATTTAAATACATTAATATACATAAAATAAGCTTATACACGCAACAACATATGTAATTGGTTTAGAATTTTCCACTTACATCAATTAAATAAGTTTTAAATATGCAAATACATATAAAATACCCACTTAACACATTAAAATGTGTTATTGTATTGAAAAAGTCCATTTAAATTAATGCTGGGACTTATATTTTATTGGAAGTGGGTTTTCGCATAGTGATTTGCATGTTGATATATGCAATGAATAATAAAAACCCCACTTTAAGTGCATTTAAGTGTCTTATGTAATTAAATTTAATACCTAACTATAGTTTTCAATAATGTAACATGAAAAATAGACTTGAAATAGGCTAATTTCATAAAACATTAAAAACTATGGTAAAAGCAACTCAAAATGAGTTGAAATTTTAAAATTGATAACAAAATCCACTTTAAACATTAAATATAATTTTATATCATGCTTTTACCAATACAAAGCTCACTTTTACGAGGTTTTTAAATATAGATATGCAGTCATCTTGAAAAACACCACTTTAACCTTTATAACTTGAGCTAGGCAATTTTGATTTCGACCTAAGTTAGCTCAAAACGAGCAGAATTTTAAAGGCTATTCACCTAAGGCAAAAACAAGACTTGAAAATTTGCCAAAAGTCAAGTGTTTGTAGTCGGAGAAGAAAAATCTAGATGTTTAGAAATAGCTTCAACTCCAGACCTTCTATTATTCCAAGTAAAGATCCCATTAGCTGGCTTAATATCAGACATGTAAAAGATCAATATTTTGGCAAAGAAGATTAGATGATGGCCCTAACCAAGCCAACCCACCTCTCTTCTCCTCAAGACTTAAAATTGAATCGAAATCTCTTGCTAAAGTCCAAGGATGGAGAGGATGACAATTTCTAGCATACTGGATGTGCAACCAAAGTCCCACCTTCCCCACAAAATCCATAGGAGCATACACATTAGTAATCAGGATCATCTCCCTAGAAACTAAAGAAGAGGCCACCATATTAAGGGTTGAGCGAGAAGACACCCAACCATGAGGAGAAAGTTTCCGTGGATCCCAAAAAAGAGGCAAACCACCGACACTCCCCATAGCCCTAGCACACTGGCATTGTCCATGAGGCCAAATACTAGAAGCACTCCAGACCATAGACTCCACTGAAAGCTTGGTCTCTTGGATACAAAGGACATTTGGAGAATGATCAAACATTAGCTTGTGAATAGCTTTTTGTCTAGGGATGCTATTCAACCCCTTAGCATTCCATTAGAGAATAATCATCATTGAGTAGAGTGGGGGAAATGAGCATCCAGGGGTTTCACAACCCCAATCTCTACCAACACATCTGGATCTTCTCTTGGTCCTTCTTACAACCACTCTTTACCACTCTTCAAAGGAGTAAAACAAGCCCTCTTAAAAGGTCTTTGTAGCAAATCCAAAGATAGGAGAGACCCCTTTCCCTTGCTAGAAGCCAACATATCCTTAACCAAGTCTGCCAAAACTATGTCATTATCCTAAGGCTTCCAAGGAGACACCACAACCCCATACTTAGAAGCAATAGGGCCCTCAATTTGCTGATGAACCACAACTTGGGTAGCCATACATGATTCATGAGGTGGAGCACCCCCATTTGAGCTAACCGGATCAGAAGACAAGTTAGGAGGAATACCCTCCTCTAAGGCCATACCATCCAACACCTCAAATCAGTTAAAACCAGAATCAGATTGCCGATCTTTAAAGGGCCTCTTCTGTCCTTGCCCTTTACCTCGTGAGCAAGCAATAATAAAGCCATCTTTATCAAGGCCAACATCCTGCAACAGGGCTTTTCCTTTACTTGCATTTCCCACTTGACTATTCCCCTTAGTTGTATTATCTATCGTAGCTTTTGCTTTTCTTGCAATATTTGTCCAAATACCACCATTGCTATCAGTAGAATCATCATCCCCCTCAGAAGTTGAAGTTCGAGGGCATTGGTGCTGTAAATGTCCATACTCATGACATATTTGACATTGGAAAGGGAGGGATTTGTAATGTTCCTTTCTCGGAGTGACGAAGGGTGTCCTATTCGTACAGAAAATTTGCACTTTAGAATTGATTACCGAGGCGCCTAGGGATGACTTCTAAGTTTGTTCGGTGAAGGAGCAACAGAGGCCGTATGGTGTGGTACCTCATAGCAGATTGTATGGGAGAGATGAGTGTACGGTGGTGTTAGGCCGTACAATATAAAGGTTGTACGGTGGAGGTAGGGAAAAGACTGTACGGTATGAAGGCCATATGGTTGTGTTGGGGGGATGTACGGTGGGATGAGGAAGTCTATGTGGTGATGAGGTGGAGTACGAAATGAAGGTAGAGTCGTCTGTATGGTAGGGGGAGGAAGGTGACTAATGGTGTACGGATGGAGGGAAGAATGCCCAGTCATGCAACCATAAATTTATACATCCGAATTCATTAGATAACACCAAATAAGAATGGAGATTGAACATGAATAATCTTCAATTAATATTTGCCACAAGATGGTGCTTCGATTTGCCAGATCCGAGCGAAGTATTATAGGCGACGGAATAGGGTGAGGGTTGAATCCCACCAAAACCGGAATAGCCAAGTAGGGAAGATCTTTCACTTCCAAAATGGCGAACAACAGAGAATCCCAACGGGAATTCGCAATACAAAGAAAATAATCCCAATCGGATACCAACAACTATCTACAAGCAGTGCTTAAATACTCGTCAGGGAAACCTTTCCGAGGGTGTACAAAGATAGCCGACGGCAACACCTACCTACGGAAACAAAAATAAAAATAAGTCTGAGATATACTAAGTCAATTGGCCCATTAACAATGTTTGATTAATAATTTATTTTATGATGGGAACATTACAGGATTCATAATGTAATTGTTGCATCCTCGGCACCTATTATAGGAAAGACCCAAGACAAATTTCCAAAGAGTTTGGTAATGGGTTATTCAAATCAATTTCAACACAAATTCGGGCAAAAGAAAGAATCTTTTTATCTAGGGATTGATTTGCAATCGCAGCCGGCTTGCCAAGCAAAGCAGCAATTTGACGAAGAATGTCTTTTCGCCAAAATTCAAGAGGAAGACGTGGTAGGCGAACCCACACCGGCACCCTTGAGGGGAGATCTTTTGCAGAATTAAATCGCGATGCCAGGGTTTAATGAATAACCCTACTTGGTTGTAAAAATAAGGGTCCCCTTCAAAAACACGATCTCGATTAGACATGCAAGAGAAGACAACAAAAAAATAGCTATTCCCAGCCAACATAATCTCCATATCACCATCCACCTGCCATGACCGACGGATTCATGCCTCAAGATTCAATAAAGATATCCGGATTCCAAGAAATTTGCAAATTAGAGCATGCTTGGTCCAATACTCAATGTCCTCCATCAAAGTCTCTGGAGTAATAACTAGAACAGGCTGATCTTGACTCCGTAGAAAACATCCATTAACTCTTCTTTGTTTGGAGCCCTCCCCCAAATAAAAAGATTCAGATCTCATGGCATGCATTGCCGGAGTAGAACCATCCGTCACTACCATTGCTGAAGAAATCTCAGGCCCTGCCATGCGAACAGCCAAAACCTCAATCCAACAATGGCTCCACCACTTCCTCCACCCTGCAGACAATCCAAGCAAAAAGTAGAAAATATCTGCACAGGGGACTAGGGAGCAAGCCCTAGCCCAGAAAGCTTCCGTTGTTGCATCACATCATTCTTCCTCATCACCTACCAGTTGTGTTTTTTATCTCATTTAGATGATTGACAACACAGATAGCACACTTTGATTTCTGGGTCTTGTATTCATCAAGTCCCTGTTTCATTTATTAGCCTTTGCCTCTTATTGATATTTGCTCTTGATCTTGGATCACAGAGTTTAGTTTTTTCCACTCTTTTTGTCTTTATTGTTTTTAAGGTAGCCTTCTTTTTAGACTACGACTTTTCATTTGACCCATTCTTGGTCATTTATGGAAATCAGTATAATTTATTTTGTCTTTCCCCCCTCTCATAGCATCCAAGGAGATAATCTCTTTCAGGAGGTTTAAAAATTGGTTGTACTGACCTCTCTGCAATATGGAGGCTGAAGATCTACTGCAGCTTTGCAATCTGCTATGCTTGTTTGAGTATTATAGAGGCAAGCCATCATTTTTTATGAGATCTTCTCTATTTATTAGTTATTTTTCTTTAAATTACCTTTTACTAGTGATAGTCACTTGACAATTATGAGAAATGACATTTTTTTTCTAGTCCTGACCTATCTTATAATGTTTACATTTAAATTGATATGTCTTTGTTGGTTAGTTTCTATTCTTTAACTACTTTTTTCCTCGGTTTCTAAAACTTTATAAGTGCAATAACTGGTACGTCCAATTTTCATAACGCATGCAACATATTCATCCAGTACTTGATGCTAACATGTCAATTGTCAAACAGGCTTATCAGGTATGCAATCACGGAAAGTTGGATTGCTGGCAGTTTTTGATGGCCACAATGGTGCAGAAGCAAGTGAATTAGCAGCAAAGCTGCTACCTGAGTATTTTCTTCTGCATATATACTTACTTCTTGAAGGACTTCATTCTGGTGAGCCTCTTGCTGTACTGGAAAAAAATTCTCAAGGGTTAGCAGCAGGAGGGATGTTTTCCAGAAGATGCCAAATAAATGAGTTATTGACTAAACATAAGGGCTGTTTCAAGGATGTCTCTAGTGTGGGAAGTGTTATTGGAGAGGCAGAACATTATGGTCTACCTCATTCAGAAGTGTGCAGTGAGGAGGATGAAGATCAATTTTGTTTTGAAGTTGCATTGAAGGATGGATGCAGGAAAATTTTTGATCTACAGAGGTACAGAGATAAATTTTAGGTGAATGACATTTTAATAATCATGAAAGTTGACGCAAGATTGTTGTGAGTATTACAAAATGTAGTTTTCAGTGTATCTGGATATCAAAAGTAACCTGTTTTCAGTTACAAAGTGATTGCATTTTCTTTCTCTTTATCAGCTCATGGTGGAAGTCAATGGGATCTTCTGAAGATTCAATGTACAGGATGATATTAAAGGAGGCATTACTAAGAGCTCTCTATGATATAGATATTGCATTCACAAATGTAAGTTGAATCCCTAAGATGCATGATGCATACCTCAGTGTGAGAAAGCGCGTCTCTCAGTAATTTCTATCTTTTATGATTTAATTCCATCTTGTGATTTTATCCTGACTAATAATATCATGACATAACCTTTTAATCATATTACAAATACATGTGACTTCTTTCAAGTGTTTTACTTGAGATGTTACTAGTTCTAATTCAGTCATTGATTATGATGGCTTTCTGTGCTTGAATATCTTGCAGGAAGCTTTTAGAAATGATTTGAATTCTGGCTCAACAGCAACTGTTGTTTTGAAAGCGGATGAATATGTCTTGGTTGCTAATATTGGAGATTCCAAGGCCCTTTTGTGCTCAGCTTGTTCTAACTTGCCAGAGAAATTGAGAGGTTAATGCTGTTACTGTTGGGGAATTTTCATAGGTTTATAGGCTGATGCATAAATCAGGTCATATACACAGTAACAGAATAAATGTGACTTTTTCTCCTCTTCATTCCATTTTGACAGCATTTTGTCATAGTCTGTGCATTGATCTGCTAGTTACTTGTCTATCTCATGCATGCAAATTTGATGAGATCAATAATTTGCTTTGGTTCAGGTGCTCAATGGAGGAAGCGCAAGCGCCAAAAAATCAAGAGTAACCAATTTCTAAGACGAGAGAATTCCAACAGCTCTTATTCACTGCTTTGTGTAGAGGAACTTACTCAAGATCACCGACCAGATAGAGATGAAGAGAAGGCACGCATTGAAGCTGCCGGAGGGTCTGTAATGAAATGGGGTGATGTGCCCAGAGTTAATGGTGAACTAGCAGTATCTCGAGCCATTGGAGATGTATCGTTTAAGAAGTAAGTCTGATATAGCCCTTTCAAATTTGAAATCTAATTAATTGAAGAAGATTAGAATATAACAAACAAAAAGAAGATTGTTTACAATATTGTCAAGATCTGTGTTGCATTCAATGCGTTCCTCATCAACTGATTTTTGAAGCATCAAAAATCACCTTTGAACTGTCAAGTGAATAATCACTACCGACTAATCTGTATCTGTTTTGACGATTTTGTAGTGTACCGCTTTAACAGTCATACATGGACAAAATAAATCTTAGCACAATTTTGACAGATATGTCTGTGGTTTTGTGTAGATATCAGGTATTTCCATTTGAGTTGCATACTATTCCAATTCTCTCTCTAGTGCAAGCAATCTGTTGGATATTATAAGAATATACCTCAATATGCTTTATACAAGCATGAAAGACTGAGTTCTTGATCATTTACGTTGCACTCTGGATATTAAGCATTGTTTTATCCACATGCAAATGCATTTCTTGTAGGAAGTAAGCCTTTGTAAATAAGCTTGAATATCTATGAAAAATCCACTTGAAAAATAAGCTTGCAGAAATCCAACCTCCAACCAGATATTTTCAACTTGATTTTAATAATCCCTGTCCACCTTTTGACTGGTTTAACTTTAGCCACTAAGAAGTTTTATCCATCTTTAATAATTATCCAAAATCAGCTTCAGGATTTAGGTGTTTTAAATAAAAAAGCAATCAATCATAAGTTAGAGTGAGATTGAAATGTTTTATATCCTCTTGGCAAGGGAATGATTTTGGTTTGATTTAAAATAATAATTTATTAGTATTTGAACCCTAAAGGCTACTTGTGGAAGATTATGTTTCTTAACCGCATTACAAATAGAGGAGAGTCAATACTAGACTTATTGCGCAAAGATTATCATTTGATGTAGAAGCCAAGTTCAAATCTAGTCCAATAAGGATGTTCCAATCTATTAACTCTTTTACTTGCGATCAGTTAGGTGATGTAATCACCTTATACTTCTCTTGCTCATATTGGGGGTGTCTATGATTTCCATTGTCTTTTACTTGATCAGGAATGGAGAAGATATTACATTTCCTCATTAAGCCTACAGACATCTTGGACTGCATCTTTCTCCTTACTCCATATTCATCTATGAAGTTCTCCTTGTAGTCTTCAACATCAACCTTATGCTTGTATTTCTTTACTTTTCTGTAAGAATCCTCTCAAAGCGATCAAAATTATCACTAGTCTTGTGTTTTTTAAGCTGATAGAATTGCAATTCTTTGTTGTTTGTTTCTGTTGCTAAGGCTGTGGGACTCATCTCCAACATTTTGCCAAGTGTGATAGAAAAGGTAATACCTTCCCTATGCTTCTTCTGAATGTGATCAACTCAGACAATTGTTTCACCACCTCAAGCAACACCAATTTCTACGAAGGATACCTTGAAAGTTTTATAAGACTGAGAGGTATATCCTTGAGTCCTTATGTAGGTGAAGGATGAGAATTGAATGAACTGTCATCACAAAAATTTGCACGCATGCTTGGGCTTTGACTCCCAAGCAACCTTGTGAAACATGGAAACAACCTCCAAGTGTGGGACTTACACTTTGAGGTTGAATCTTCAAAGAAGGCCGCCTTCCTTACTATCAGGATGCACCTAAACAAGACTTTTGAGGAAAAGGGAGAAGGATTGCATGAAAAATAAATGCTGAAAGGGAAAGGGGGTGATGCTAGATTGAAATACGGTCACGCTCTCTGCCTATAGCTGCACGAAACATTAATAAAGCACCTTAATACAAAGATCTTGACTCCAGTCTATCTTCGAAGGAATCACATGTAGGTTAATAGCTAAGTTGCCGGTTCAGATTTCGGTACGATGTGGATTCGAGATTCGTGTTTGAAATTTGTCTAAATTTTTTGGGGCTTGGGTTCGGATTCATTTTGGGTTCATCCGTACTTTTAAAAAAACATGTATGTGTGTATATATGTGCAACCAAAAATATATCCATACTTGAATCTGCTAATAGTAAAGGAACATAGCAAAATACACCACCAAATCTATGTTTCAGTTCAATAGGACATTAATTGCATCTTTTAGCACTATATACAACTTGATAAACTTGCTTGGTCACATGCATGGAACATATTTCCATATCACGAGGACAGTTTGAGAATTAAAGGAATTGTCAAAAGATAAGTGCAGTTATCTGAATTTTTATTTTGTATTGGTTAGTGCATTTCTAGCCTGGCTATATCAAAAGGTGATACAAATTTGAAGTCCTGGAATCAAACGTATCATATCTTTTTCAAAACATTCCTCTATAATCATCAATTTAGATGTCACCTATTGTCAATTTGGATTTCCTTTATACGCAAGTTTTCATTTTCATACACAAATGCATAAATAAGATATAAACATCTTTTTTGGTCTTATAAGTGGTCACAATAGGGTTGAGAGGTAAAAAAACACTTTAAAAATTCTGAAAAAATGTTCAGAGACCAAATTCAACCCAGATCTAGACAGCAAATTCTTCAAAATTCGCTGCAAATTCTGCCCGGGTTCCTCTGACAGAATTTGCAGCAAATTCACAGCTCTGCAAGAGGATTTGGAGAGAATTTGACATGGACCAGACTTTGTACAGAAATGAACCAGACTTTGAGGGTTGCTGGAGAGAATTTGGTAACTTAGGTTAAATAATGAGATGTTGCAGGGAAACATGTTCACAATACAACATTCATGAGCAGGTTAAACACGACATATGAACTTGGAGAAATAAAATAAAAATAATCCATACAAGGCAAAAAAATGCACAATTTTTGAGACAATAAAGATAAGATAAAAAGCTAGGATCTCTTTTTGTGAAAGGCCAAAGAAAAGCTACAGTTGTAGAGCATAATGCTGCTACAGTGAAGTAGAGAAGAACAACCCAAAAAATATGAGGTGACATAAATCATATTACAACCTCGAAGTTCAAACACCAACCATGGTGGAGTTAGTTTACAAAACAAAAATAAATGAATATCAAATAAAAATATGATCTTGTAGCAACTTGATTCTCAAAAGTGATAGAAGGGGCCAAATGAATGAATCCGTCAAATGGGAAGGGATAAAAGTATCCCTGCAAATCAATAAATACACATGGAGCACAGTGACATCGTGATATTAGAGCCAACGAAATCACTTTGCATAGAATTAGTAACTCTACAAACATGTTGTGGTCGCAAACTATTAAATCGTGCCTTTGGCAAAAAATTGTCGAGACGGTTAACACATGTTAACCTACCTATAATGTTGACCCGTTGACTCCCTCAATTTGTTAGATCTCTCCCTGAGGTAAATTTGGACATGACGGGTTAAACCACAACCATTGATGAAGAATGAAGATGCACAAGCTTAAAACTTTGGGAAAAATGTTGGCCCACATTGTTGAATAGTAGGAAACCACATGGCAAAACTTGGTTGGTTTTGCCATTTCGCAAGGGGCAAAAAGGAACCCTACGAAATAGCTAAACAGGGATAACACGAAGGTTAACCCACCCAAGATATCGACAAAACATGAATCAAGTCTTGCCGATGACATTTTGATATGCATATCGGTGAAATTTCATTGACGTATTCTTATCGGGGTAACATGGCCCATGGAAACACTAAGTTTCCCCTTCCCTCGATACCTCGATGAACTTATATTGACAAGACCCAAGAGATGTTTTGCCGATGTCTTGCATTTGAAATGGTCCTTTGGATTCTGACACATCAAAGAGATTTTCACTGATATCACTTTGAAGGATAACATGAAGCCTAGCGGTGGAAAAAATGACGTATTAACCTATTGTACAAGGCTTCAATCCATGATGAAATATCTTAGATCCGTTATCTATAATGGGCTAAGTGGTGACAAAACTAGCCAACATGAACCATGATTTGTTTTTCTCCACCAATGCCATTGCTTCCTTGGACAACCTCTTATGCAAACCTCCTTTTAACAAACGAGTGATATATATAAAGAATGCATAATTTACCCTCTTGTAGTGTCCCTTTTCATGAAGTTGAAGTTGAGGATGACAATCATATATCTTGAGCTGTCTTGTCTTGCTCCCAACTTGCCCTTCCAGATCAAACTTGTATAGCTAATATTCCTTGTTGACAAATATATAATGTAAGAGCTCATGTAGAAGGATTTTGTTCTTTATAAGTTCCTCAACTAAATGTCCAAGTTGTCACTATCGCCTTTGCCCAATTTATCATCATCTTTGAGCTGATATCTCCTCTATGGAGTAAAACATCCAATTCTCAAACAGTGCTCCTCGAGGAGCACCCATGACTTTGTTCAATAGGATTATCATATTATTTTATTCATCCTTGAAGTTTCTACTTTGAGATTGTCAGGTAGCTTGGAATGATGTCTCCTAGATTCAAAGACCCATCTTGTGTTTATGAGGTTTATACATGCATCTAGCTTCTTTTCAAACATGGCTTGAGCGTCCTCCTTTGTTCTAATCTGCATCCTTGGATGATAGGGAATTCTAAAAATTTTCTTTATTGCCTCCTTGCTGAGAAATGCAAGCACCATTCCCTTAGAAGAATTAACTGTCCTTGATTGTGGATCATAATTCCTTAAATATCCTACCATAAGTTCGTTGCTTTGAATTGGTCGTGGAAAGCCTGTAGCATCGTATATCCCACTTCTCATTATGTTGGCAGCTAATGTAGAATATTAGGAAAATCAATGTTTACATTATATTTGAGGTATTAGTAATTATGTAAATGTAGAAAGGTAGTTACTATTTTAATCGTGATGATGTTAATAACAACTCACTAATATAGGTTTGGATGGTTAGTTGTATATATTGCTGAAATAAGTAGTATATCACAATAGTTAGTGGGTGATGTGTTGTACCCATGAGTGGTATTCCAGGATATTTGTTATAACACGTGCCTATTGAATAGGAGGTTGTTGGGCTATGCAAGTGGCTATATATTAGCCATGTATTTAGCATTGATGATGCATCTTAATATTTGTTTAGTTATTTTAGCTTTTGACCATCTCTGCCCCCATATTTTCTGATATGTTATGAGAGCAATATTATTCTTGGGCTTATTATTTAGTAACTATATTAAATGACTATGCCTTTGCTAATCTTGGTCTACTGCAAAATACTTCTACTATAGGAAATATAGAGGCACAGGCCCTGCCCTAATATTCTTGGCAACCATCAATTTGTGTTGGCTCTTGATAGAGTTTCTTTGCCATTTTGTGAAACATCTATATTGTCTCTGGGGATGGATTTGACACTTACAATTGATCTGCCTGGAGAACAAGAGGAATGCAATCTGAAGAGGGTGAGGTAAAAAGATGATCTTATTTTGTTACTAGAGGCTGCCCCTTAGTTTCTAGAAGATGATGGAGTTTATCAAAACTCCATGGTGAAATATGGGCTATCTTTTTCTGTTGTCCTGAAGTTTTAAATATTGTTTATCATATATTCCTGAGCTATTATTGAAGCACATCGTTTTGATCTACAAGTCAATTTTCATTTTGCTCATCAGTTTTCTAAATTTCCATCAATTTGATTGGCTGTGTTTCGAGTCTTGCATTGGTGGCATCTTGACATCACGCTTCTATTGTATTGTGGCCACTTATCATTATTTGGGTCGAGATCGGTATACCTTTTCTAGCGACTTCCAATGTTACTTATCTCATCTGCCTTGATTTCGGCTGATGATCTCTGTCTAACAGCTTGGAAGGATCTGTAGAGTTTTATTTGTCTTAAGCATGCAAATTGGAGTTTCGTGATATGTGGTGAAGAAAAGTTGATTGGATTTGAGTCGTGGTCATCAAATTTGAAATGTGGGAGCAACAAATCTTGACAGGCATAATTTTTTTTGTCAGGATTTCTCAAGTTTGTAACTTCTAGCTTGTGATAGTCTATGTTCTGATGTGAGAAATCATTTTGTGGACTCTAATAGCACCGGAATTTGCAATTAGCGGGAGCAAGTATGTGAAGAGTTATGAAAATATATGATAAGAATTTTGTTGAGATATTCGATGGTCACAAGGAGAATATGGTTGCGTTAAAGGACATTTCTCTTACCTTGTGTTATCTTGTGGCATTTCAAAAGTATTTTGTTGGGTTATTGTGATATGAGATTAAAGCTGTTTTAAGTATTCTACAATGCTCTTATGGTATTAGTATAAGTGGGGTCTATTTTCATGAGTTTTTATTGTCATATGCTTGAATGTAAAAGTGTCAAAATTTATTAAATTTCTTTTTGTCTAAATTGTAAATGGATGCATTATCGCTTGTACACTGTCCATATCAAGGGGCATTTTGAAATTAAGCTTCGAAGTCATATTTGCTAAGGAGCAAATTATTGCATGCCGGAGGCAACATAGGAAGGAGGACAATCAACTTTTTCTTGCTAGTCACCATCAGCGACGCCATTCATCAATTTTAGTGACATTTTATTTCCTTTTATGCAACATGATATGTTTTGATTTTTAGCGTTCCTCGTTGTATAAATAAGTGGAATTTCACACTGTGGGGGATATAACCAATGTTCCATTCTCATTTGTGATATATATGGTGATATCTATGTAACTTCCCTAATGTGCAAGCATAGTGGTGAACAAAAGCACTAGAGGAAGTCAATTCATGGATCTTCAAAGGGTTTGTGGGAGATTCCAAAACCCCACGAGGTGAACAAATGAGTGGAGATTCCTGTTACATGTTAAGGTTTATGGTAAGCCTGTTTGAAACCATGCGAGGAGAGAGCCTTTCTTTTGGATCAAGGTCGTGAGTTATATTGTTGGACATGCCACGAGGGTGAGCATACTGCAAAAAAGTGTGTGAATGTTTTTCTACCATGTAAACATTAAGGAGGGAAATGTTAGGAAAATTAATGTTTGCACTGTATTTGAGGTGTTAGTAATTATTTAAATGCAGAAAGGTAATTACTATTGTAATAGTGACGTTAATAAACAACTCGCTAATATAGGTTGGGATGGTTAGTTGTATATATCGTTGAAATAAATATATTACAAAGTTAGTGGTTAGTGTTATAACCGTGAATGGTATTCCTGGATATTTGTTATAACACATCCCTATCGATGGGAGGTTGTTTGGCTATGCAAGTGGCTATATATTAGCCATATATTGAGCATTAATGATGCATTGTAATTTGTGGTGTTAATAATTTCATCTTCCAACCATCTCTGCCCCATATTTTCTGATAGAGAAGGTATTTGATCCTAAGTTTGATACATCCTTTGCTTCATCTTTTTCATGGTTTAGGTGCTGGAAGTTTGTATCACCAGCCTTCTTCCACTTGGTAAACATCTGAGATTCCGAGTAGTAACCTTCAATGATCCTCTTCATCTGCGTCTACTAGCTGCAACTCCACCTTTTGGCTCCGCTATGCTCCTGTGTAAAGCTTGAAATCAATAGCCTTATAAGGAAACTTACTTAAAAATGTTTATCTTCAGATTTGTTAACTTTTGATTTTATTAATGATTTCAGATCATTTTACTCAAACAATCAGAAAAGTTAGCTGCAAATGAAGAGATTTGAAAATGCCAGTCATGGAATCTGATTTTAATTGTTTCAAAGTCCGATCTCAAACCTTTAAACTCAAAAGTTGGAACATTATACTTGTAAAACATAGCCTAGAAAAGATATAATAAAAATCTGTGGATGAAAATCAGATTTCCAAATATGGGGCAAAGTTTGAATTATGAGGACAACTCTGAGAAGTTGCCTTTTTGTAATTTTTTTCTTAAAATTTCTGATTTTAATTTGGGCAAAGAGATTTCTTATGTTGTCTTTCACTAGGTCGAATAAAATGAGACGAGCCTTGAATTTTCTCTGATTTTCTCAAAATCACTGCCCTTCTTGGTGAAAGTTTTCAGACTTTGGTCTGAAGCTTGAAGTCTGCAGCCTCGTTTGGATGAGTTTCTGATTCCATTTTGTGATTTTTAGAATCAGGATCTTGAGTAGCCTTCAAACTTGAATTGCCTCCTTGTATGGTATTTGATCTTTGTCGCTCAATGTCAATTTAAGGTGATTTTTTCTGAGTTGTGCATCTCTATAGTGAATGTGGGACTAAAAAACACCTTTTGTGGAAGCTCAATTAGCATGAGGATATCTTTCTTGCACATTTTCTTTGAATCTTATTCATTATCATGCTGGTGGAAAATCGACCCGCATATTTTGCACCAGCGAAGGGACACCTTGGATCTCAATTTTGCTTTCAATTTGATCTTCTAACTTCCATCCAATCCATCAAGGGAAAACTGATTGCCATAAGGACAATTTCAGTTCTGATTTGTCCTTTTAAACTTAATAAAGTTCTTCAAGTGGCGATTCAATGCCAATAGGGACAAATATAGATTTCACAAGTAATCTTGTCTTACACCTTGCTCAGCTAGTGGAAAATCAACCAGCATAGGGACCTTTTTTTTTGTCTTTGAATTTACTAGCTGAAAGTCAATCATATCCCCAAGTGGAAAATAGCTCATCATAGGGAAAAACTTGGTTCTCTTTAACTCTTATCGATTCGTTAGGGATAGGTTTGGGCGCAGAAGCTGATCCAGACGGGTGCTGGATGCTTCCAGAAGCCTTGTAGAAGCTGGCCGGAAGCCAGCTGTAGGCTTCTGGATGCGCATGGAAGCCAGAGACAAAAAGGGTTTCCATGCGCATCCAAAAGCTTGTGGCTGGCTTCCGGCCAGCTTCTACAGGGCTTCTGGGAACACCCGTGGGCCCAGTGGCCAAAAAAACTTTAATAAACCCAAAAAAAACACTTAAGTTGCATATTGGCACGTGCTTTAATTGATTTTTTAAAGTTTTCTTTTTGCTATGAAACCCTAAAACTAAGTTTTTATTTTGTTGGAATCTTGAACATGACCTATGTGAACTTATTATCTAAGAGTAAACTCTAATGTTGGACAAGCACATATTGATATATCATATGAATTTTGAAATATCTTGAATTTTGATGAAGGGTGAAGTATTATCGTCATACTATCAAATTATTTATTTTTGTATATATATATATATATATATATATATACACACGTTTCCTCCCGCATCAGCATCTTAAAAAAAAAAAAATTCCCCACATCCCATATCCGCTACCAGAATCTGTTCCAGAATCCACATCTGAATCGGTAACTTAGCTTTAACTTAGTCATTCTCCTTGCATTATGGCCTTGGTAGAAAACAACCACCACAGGGACACTATCACACTTGCATTTGCTTTTAGTCAACCTTCTCTTGTGTGTTGTCTTGGGTAATTTTTCTCTAAGATATTAATAGTATTTTTTTCTGCTCATTCAGTCCTTGCCACAGGAATTTCCTCTTTGTGGATATCAATTTCCGCTTTATGTTTTTAGTTAGTTCGAGATATGAGAGCATATATATGGGTAAGGCTGCTATAACAGATTTCAGCTTTGTAATGAACTTGGATAAGGACAGCTATTTGCCTTTGCATTGTTCCATTTTCTTGGTGCACTTGCCTACTGTTGGATTTCATAAGTCCCCTTTGTTTGCTCCAACAAAGAGTGGGATTTCCAAGTACTTTAATGGCAATTGTTCCTCATTATATTCTAATTATTACTCTTCAGATTCTTTTAGATGTATTGAAGAAAGATATGTTTGATTTTGCTGCATTTATGTTTTGGCTTGAATTGCTTGCATATTCTTTTATTATTTGTTTAATCTTTATTGCCTTTGAAATGGTTGAGGCTCCATATAGTAGAGCGTGTTATCCTCAATTTTGACATCACAAAATTGGGGCGACCCTACACAATATTCTCATGGATTTGTTGGTGTATCCCCTATGTTTTTGATGTATTGATAGGGTGTCAAGAAGGTAATTTGTCATCTTTAAGTTGTTCTTTATTTAGCATTATCTATGCATTCTTTTTGAGGGTTTCTATTAAGTTAATCATCTCAATGCTTGACAAGTTTTTCATCTTTGATTACAAGCACTCGATTTTTGGCAACCTTAAAGTCTTTTCTTTGTTTTTTTGTTTTTGCCCTAGGATTATAACCCTTGAAATTCTGCTCATTTCAAGCTATCTTAGGCTTCAAATGAGTTGTCTAGCTCAAGTTATTAAGGTTTTAAGCATGTTGTAGGTGGGTTTTGGCCTGATTGCATGTCTTTATTAAAAGTCCTTTAAAAGTGGGTTTTTTTCATTGATAATTGCACAAAGCAAAAATGTCATCTATATGTAAAGTGGGTTTAGAACCCCATTTTAAAATTTCACATCATTCTAAGAAGTTTTGAATATCGTTTTTAGTGATTTACTAATGCTAAAGTGGATTTTCCAGTCTTTTGCATTTTATATGATTACAACTATAGTTACATATGAATATAAAATGAGACATTTTTTAATGCAATTAAGTGGGGTTTATATTTAACATTGCATGTCATCACAATGCAAATCTCTTTTAAAACTCCACAATCAATATATTCTAAATCCCAAATGCATAAAGGTGGGCTTTTTGAATGCAAATACATATGTTGAGTTTAAAATATATGCAAATACATATAACTACACATATGTAAGTGGGGTTTTAAGATGCGTTTGCATATAAGAAGCCCATTATTATAAACTTCTTAACTCAAAGGCATTCCACAAATATGCATTCCATGCTCCCTATCCGTACTTATTCTACGACTGCCATGTGACTTAACTCCATGTTGGTAGTTGTTTGCCGGTTCATTTGTAATGGAAATTCAAAACTCCAGTATAAGTAGACACCATACCGTACATCTTTCACACATTCTTTCATTCATAAAGCTTGCTGTCCACATATGCAATCCCCTTTGAAAAACTTGTTTCTTTGTCACCATATAAGTGATCATTTTGAGCTCAAACTCATTCACCTTTTCGCTGTCCTAAAGTTTCCAGCCATTCCCTTTGTGCCTAACATTCCAAATTGTTTTACTCATAGTTTAAAAATTCGGCGAGATATCGCCACTCGTGCGATATTTCGCCAAGCAAAAACCTAGGCGATTAAATCGTGCCAAAAACCGGCAGCGAAATATGGCAAAAAATCGCAGCGGATATTTAAGAATATATCGTCGTGAATACAAAAACTCACTCAAAGATATCGTTGAAAAGACATTCCGACTCTCATTCGTCTTCATCGCGACCTAATCGACTCCCATTTGTCTGCACTCTGCATTCGAAACCTGCATTTGACTTAGCATGGCATTGCTTT
Source organism: Cupressus sempervirens (assembly GCA_028749045.1). Classification (NCBI taxonomy): domain Eukaryota; kingdom Viridiplantae; phylum Streptophyta; class Pinopsida; order Cupressales; family Cupressaceae; genus Cupressus; species Cupressus sempervirens. The sequence goes on from CM053792.1 coordinate 473,011,815, forward strand.
GCTTGCCTCCGGGGGTCGAACAGATCTCGTCGCTTCGGTGAATCACTTGAGCGGCTGAGCCCCTTGCATTCGATGACTGGTCACTGAACAACATTGTCTGGAGTCTCGCGTGGCCATTCGATGGTAGTAAATTTATTTTGTAAAAGTAAAAGTAAAATATTATGTTTTGATAAATAATTAAAAATTAAAGATATATTTTAATTGTTAAATTTCTTGTAATATTATATTATTATTTATATATATGATTTAACAATTACTATTTCAATTTTACTATAATACTATTCATTAATTTAGTAATTTTCTGTAATTCAAATTTACTATTTTAAATTTACTATAATATTTAATTAATACTGTTGTTTTTTTTTTTTAAACTTATAATCTTAGTTGCCGGATTCGTCCCCTGCTGCCCGGATTCGGGTTCGGGTCCGGAATTGTCCCTGGGTTCGGTTCGGGTCCGGGCAGGGTCTTTAGTTTTGACTGTGGATTCGTTCGGGTCCTTGCTGAAGCGAACCCAGATGAACCCACAACGAACCCAATGCTAAAACAACATTAAAGAGTGTGTTTTTTAAATTGTTTTCTTATGCAACTCTCAAAGGAACTTAATAAAAAACATTTCACTCATCTAATCCCTTATGTCAAGGAGGAGGACGATGATATAGCAGCATATGGGACTAGTGGAACCAGTTTGGGTTCCAATGATGAAGATCTAGAGATAGTTGCAGTTGGGGATGAAGCCATTGATCCCTCAGTTTGTGATGATCCATTTGATCCTTGAAGGGCATTTGATACTATGATTATTGATAAACTACTAAAAACTTGTCATCTATCATCATGTTTCAATCTTTATTACTTGATGAACTAGTCTTTCTTTTGCAATTTAGTAATTCAATGTATTATTTGATGAACTAGTGTATGTTTTGCAATTTAGTAATTCAATGTATAATTTTCTTTACAATCATGAAGATAGATTAATGAGCGAGTATTTGATGCTTTTAGATTTAGGTAAAAACAGGTTTTGAAGGGACCCGAAACCTTTTAGCATTTGGCATTGATCAATGATCAAGCAACAATTGTTCATATTGTGAAATGACTTTTTTTTGCAACTATGCATGTTTCTCTTGTGTGTGTGTGTTTATATATATATATATATATATATATATATATATATATATATATATATATATATATATATGCATGTTTCTCTTGTGTGTGTGTGTGTTTATATATATATATACTCACGAACCCACCCACGAACCCAAATGGGGAAATAAAAAATTGCTCGAATCCACGAACCGAACCCCGAACCCGAACCCGTCCCCAAACCCGAATCGGCAACTTAGCTTATAATCAATATATTTAATATTTATTAAATATTTTAATAGATTTTAGTAGATTTATAATATATATTAATAGATTTAATTGATTTTAATTTTTTGAGATTTATGATTCTATCGCTAACTAAGTTTTAGTTGAAATGAATTACGGTTTAAGGCAACTTGGATATCTCAAATTATTAAATGTTCTACAAATTTGGTGTATATGTATTTATTTTTAAGAATATTCTAGAAATTGTATATTTTCAAATGTACAATAAAAGAGCCGATTTATTGCCAATTTTTTTGCCGAGTTTTTGCCGATTCCGAGATTTTCAAAAAATTTGGGCTGGCCGAGATATTGCCGATATCGAGTTTTTAAACTATGGTTTTACTAGTCCTAACAAAGCGTGCAATGAATCCATCCCATGATATGTTCTCACCTTGTGGAATTTTCTTGTAACAGTTACTCATGCTCACAGTGTTGCCAACCAAACGCAAAGAAAAGAAGAAAATGAAATACCAGCATGATCAATATCACAACTCCATTCCTACTTCACAAGTCATTTCATACTATGAAGACATTAAGGACACAGATATTTCACACACAGACATTGAGGATTTTCTTAGAAGAGTGGATGCTGCAGTAATAGAAGATGTGTTTTGCATAAAGCAGTGTAACATAGTTTCCACTTTTGTCTTGGTTGCCCTTGAACCAAAGTTTGTGCTAGAAACTTTGATCTTCCATCTAGAAACTTTTATCATGGACTAACGATCTATTGTAGGGTTCCAACAATTATTCCTTGAGCTAGAAGTAGGGACATTACAGCATCCCTCAGTAATTGAAGTTGAACCTAGCTTTGAATTTCTTCAAGGTAATAACCTGAAGTTTTGCTTCCATGGCCTTAGCTTTATACACTAAATTGAGTGTATATTGACCAATTACAAGGGGTTTAGCATTGAGGATGCGAATCCTGGCTTGTGCTGACTGTGTTTGTATGATTGCACCTCCATGAGTTGTTTGGCCAACTCCATCAAAATGATCCTATCAGTAGGATATCTTCATAAGGTATATAGGGCTCTCCTAGAAAGTAACCAAATACAACCGAATTGATTTATCCTCTCCTAGGCTCCATCTGATACTCTTTTGATTGCCAACTCTTTGTCAAACAGATACCTCAAATGTTCGAAGAATGCATCTTGGACTCTTCTCTAATGGTATTTACTCAGAGTCAGTGTAACTTGGTCATAGTAGTTTCAGATGGGAACTAGAGACCAATCTCCTTTGGTAGAAAGTCCTAAGAACGTTCCCATGGCCGCAATACTGTAGACCAAGTATGAACTTATGTAGAATGGTGTTGATGTTCCCACATGGACTAACTGTTGACATAGTGCTGTGCTTATAAGCTCTCCCTAGTAGATGGGTTCCTTGTTTTTAAAGATCTAAAGGATAAACTTGTACATCCAGGGTTCAAAATCACTAGATTCCTTGAGGCCATAGATTTTGCTAAGGAGAGTTATTAAATCATTAAGTTTTGGTTTGAAGTCAGACTTGTGTATTGTCTTGGGCCATCAAGAGAAATTTGATCTTTTTTTATCCAACCGGTGATCATTTGTGTCATGTCCCCTTTCTAGTGACATGTTATTTTTCAAGGAATTTGCCTATCATGGACTCTCGTAGGCAGATGATTTTGGTGAGAGAGTCATTCTGATGATTATTTGGGGATTGGATGGTCTTATTTGCTTTTAAGGAGATGGGGTTTATCATATTTTTTTATTTTATGTGTTATGCGGGGCCAAAATATTATAATTTTGAGTTGAGTTGCACTTTTAAAAGTTACTTTTTATATAAAAGTGCATTACAAAGGGATTTCATAAGAATATTTTATGGATACTTCTAGAAGTTCTTAGTGGCTTCTTAGGAAAGTGCATAAATAGAGTGCTTGGCCTCTCATTTGGACATCCTATGACTAAGTTTAGATTACTTTTATCTTTGAGCATTTGTGGCACCATCTTGGTCTGCAGATAGTCATTTGATCATTAGGAACAGAGTCTCCTAAGGATTTGCATAACTGAGGAGGTGAAATATCCTTTGAAGGGTTGCACTTTGGAAGTGGTATTCAGCTACTTCAAGTTGGGATTATTTGGTCATTTCCAACAGGGTTCGATTTTCATCCTAGACATACATTTTTGCTCATATCTCACTGTTGGCTGGGAGTTTGATTTTTATTTTTTGGGAGAAATTTCCTTGGAGCGTGGCGATTATTTGTACACCATTTTTGGCACCTTTCAGCCCACCATTTATTTTTGCCAGGTGCCGTACCAGTCTGTACATGTACGACTATACCTGCAGGCCGTATTGTCAGCAAGTTTGAGGGCAGGTTGGAGTTGCATTTTCATCATTTCGTCTTCAACATTTTCTCAATCTAGGTTCTTTCATTTCAGTTTGTAGTGCAAGAAATTCTCAATTGCATTCAGCCAGTAAGGGTTTGTTTCTAATGTGCCATGTTGTAATGCTTTGAGTTGAAAAAATGGCTGTACCTGCAGGCTGTATGGTCAGCAAGTTTGAGGGCAGGTTGGATTTGCATTTTCATCATTTCGTCTTCAGCATTTAGTCTCCAGCATTTGCTCAATCTAGGTTCTTTCATTTCAGTTTGTAGTGCGAGAAATTCTCAGTTGCATTCAGCTAGTACGGGTTTGTTGTAATGTGCCATGTTGTAATGCTTTGAGTTGAAAAATCGCATATCATATGTAGAAGCATTTGGTTATCTTTGAATGAATATATTGGCACTATTTTGCATCAGTTATTCGAGTAGATTTGTTACACAATAATTTCCTTTATTCAACATTTTTACTTTCAGCAGTATATTTAGTTTGCATGACAAGTGTTTGATGAAATTACACAGTTCAGTATTAGTGGTTATTAATGGCCTATTGGCAAGGGCCATTATCCCAAGTGTTTGATGAAATTACATAGTTCAGTAGTAGTGGTTATTAGTGGCCTATTGGCAAGGGCCATTATAGTGGTATTAGAGCTAAATCCTGTCATCCTGAGGGTTTAGCAATCACATGCAGCCACCTGGGGTTGGCTCTCACAGATTTTACACTCGCAAGCAAACTTTGTTTGATAGGGAACAAGATTTTGACAGGCAGCCAGACACCATGGGTGACAGACAAGAGCGTAGCTCACCAAGAGACAATAGGAATGAGGATCAAGAGACAAGGGAATTTTTCAAAGCAATGGTTACAGGACAAGAGCGGATGGCTCAGGCTTTGCAGGCACTCACCACCATGGTTGAGCGCATGAACCCACAGGATAGACGTAATCAAGAACAGGATAGGGGGACACCGGAGCAAGATAACAGGAGTGTAGCAGGTTCACAAGGTGCTCCTAGGCACAGGTCATGGACTGCAAACAGGCCTACACGTCCTACATTCCTTAGAGAGGTGACCCAGGAGGCAGTAGAGGATTATATGCCAGAGGACTTTCAGGATGACCTTCGAGCTGTAGATGCAGAATGGCAGGCACTTCCTCCACATGTTCGTGAGTTGCTGAATTTTGATCACTACTTGAGTTAGAGAAGAGAGCACATGAGGAGTTGCAAGAAGAACTGGAGGCCTAGAGGAGGTCAGGACAGTGAGTTGCAGCGAGCTACTAGCAAGCTCACCTTACCATCTTTCGACGGCAGTGGACAGATGACAACACACGCCTGGATCCATAAGTTAGATACATTCCTAGCATTGAGGCCTATGTCAAAGATGGATGCTATCAAGTATGTCACTTTGCATTTAGAGGGCGCAACACATGATTGGTGGTCACATGGTATGGTTACACTGCAGCATAATCAGGTGACATCCTATCAGGATTTTGTGGATAGGTTGGTAGAGCGCTTTGATAAGAAAGACCCAAAGGTCTTCTTTTGTGATCTTGCATAGCTGAGACAGATAGACAGTTTGGAGGTCTACATCAGTGAGTTTCAGAGATTATCAGTAATGGTGCAGGATGTGTTCGAGAGGAGGTTGGTTATACTATTCACAGAGGGGTTGTCTGAACCTCTAAAGGGGTGGATCAAGGCATTCAATTCCCCTTCATTGCAGGAGGCTTTGAGGAAGGCACGAAGCATGGAGCTCACAACACCCTCCAGTAGGTTCACCTCCAGGAGCACTTCTTCATTCACGGACAATAAGAAGTTTGATAAAAACAAGGGCAAAAAGGTGACACCAAGGGTAAATCTACTGCATCTTTAGATATGGAGACACTTAATGACTTGTGCAGGAAGAAGCTATGTTTTTATTGCAAAGGTCCCTACGACAGAGATCATGATTGCCCTATGAGGCCAAGGGGAAGGTCAACAGGTTTATGTGGGCTTACTATGAGGATTCAGATTCTGATAATTCTGGACATGAGGTTGATCATAGTGATGCAGAGCTCGAGGCAAAAGCAGAAGCTCCAGAGACTAAGGAGGAGCCCGAGTTACATTTCCAAGAGGCACTCAGCAGGAAGGATCTTTTAGATTGCGTGGTGTTCTAGCAGGGCAGAGAGTTATTACTTTGGTTGATACTGGTGCTACGCACAATTTCATTGATGCACATTTTGTTGAACGTCGTGACATTATGACTGAGGAGTTTGAGGGACTACGAGTACAAGTTGTTGATGGTTATACTCTTAAGTGTAACAGGATGGTTAGAAATTTTCCCGACTACGGGTACAAGTAGTTGATGGTTCTACTCTTAAGTGTAACAGGATGGTTAGAAATTTTCCCTTACGCCTGAACAACTATGAGTTCAAGGCGGACTACCATGTTGTCAACATGGGTGATCTGGATATTGTTCTTGGGATGGAGCAGTTGCACTCATTGGAAGAGGTCACCTTCAAATTGAAGGACATGGAGATTAAGTTTGAAGTGGATGGGAAGCAACACATTTTGAGAGCCATCAGGAAAGGAGACATCAGGACTATTTCCTTCAGATGGCTGGAGAGGTTAGCTAGACATGATGACATTGAGTGGGCAGTTGTATGTACTCTCATGCCTACACAGGAGGGACAGCATAAGACAGAGTATCATCCAGACATATAGCAGTTGAGAGTGAAGTATGATAGTCTTCAGCGACATCCCACCTGACAGACCCCTAGACAAAGGTATTGAGCACATCATTAAGTTGGAGGAGGGTGCTAAACCCGTGATGATTACACCATACAGGCATCCTAAGAGGCTCAAGGATGAGATCGAGAAAACTATCAAGGAGCTTCTTGCGATGGGTCACATCAGGCCTAACAAGTCTCCTTTTGCTTCTTCGATTGTGATGGTGAAGAAAAAGGATGGTACATTAAGGATGTGCATTGATTATAGGGTGCTGAACAAAAGGACAATCAAGAACAGGTACCCCATTCCACGGATTGATGAACTTCACGGTGCATGTTACTTCACGAAAATTGATTTGAGATTCGGCTACCATCAGAATTAGAGAGCAAGATATTGAGAAGACTGCCTTTAGATGTCATTGTGGGCACTTTGAGTTTGTGGTCATGCCATTTGGGTTGACCAATGCACCGGCTACTTTTCAGTCCACCATGAATAGGGTCTTCTGTCACCAGTTGAGGAAGTATGGGTTAGTCTTCTTTGATGATATTCTGATTTACAATCAGGCTTGGCAGGCGCACATGGAGCACTTGGAGATAGTTTTGTGGATCCTACAATCGGAGTCCTTGTATGTCAAGGAGTCAAAATGTGAGTTGGGCATGACAAAGCTATTGTATTTGTGTCACATCATTAGTGTAGAGGGAGTAAGGATGGATCCTAGTAAGATCCGTGCTATTGTGGATTGGCCTCCTCCAGAGAATTTGACATAGTTGAGAGGGTTTCTTGGGTTGTGTGGTTTCTACCACAGATTTGTCAGTGAGTATTCATGTCATGCAGCTCCTATGACGGATTTGCTGAAAAAGGGAGCCTTTGTTTGGACACCTGAGGCACAAGCTTGCTTTAAGAGATTCAAGGAGATCATGAGTACATGCCCTGTATTAGCATTGCCCGACTTCTTGAAGCCATTTGAGCTTCAGTGTGATGCTTCTGGAGAGGGTATTGGTGCTGTTCTAATGCAGGACAAGCACCCCATTGCATTTGAGAGCAAGAAGCTCTGTGGGCCAGAGAGATCATTTAGTATATATGACAAGGAGATGTTGGCTATTATGTATGCATTCTCTAAATTCAGGCAGTATCTGGTGGGTGGTAAGTTTTGTATTAAAACCGAGCACAATAGTTTGAGACATTTCCTTAGATAGAGAGATCTCAATGACAGGCAACAAAAGTGGGTTAGTAAATTGCAGGCTTATGATTTTGACATCTCCTATGTAAAAGGGACTCAGAATGTAGTAGCAGATGCATTGTCACATAGACCACATCTCAATGCTATGATTCAGATATTAGAGGATTGGAGGCACTTGATCATTGATAAGTATGCTAGAGATTTATGGGCATCCAGGATTGTTGATGGGACAGTTGTTGATACCAGGTATACACTTGTGGATGATTTGATTATCTACAAGAATAGGATATTCTTAGTCCCAGGATCGAAGGTGAAACGTATTGTTATGAGAACACTTCATTATTCACCTACAGTTGGACACCCTGGATACTTCAAAACGTACAGGCAGGTACGGGAGTGGTTCACATCGAAGGGGCTCAAGGCAGATGTGTTGCAGTATGTTAGAGAGTGCCCTGTTTGCCAGTAGAACAAACAAGAGCACACCTTTCCAACAGGGCTCCTACAGCTACTTCCCATTCCTGACAAGAAGTGGGAGTGTATATCCATGGATTTCATTACGGGCTTACCTAAGGCTCAAGGGCGTGATTTCATCTATGTGGTGGTAGACAGGTTGACGAAGTATGCCTACTTCTTTCCCATCACTACTACTTACACGACAGTGCAGGTGGCTGAAGTCTTTTTTAGGGAGATTTTCAGACTACATGGGATACCACGGAGCATAGTGAGTGATAGAGACAGCAGGTTCTTGAGTAATTTTTGGCAGGAGGTGTTCTGTTTATGTGGCACTGAGCGACCAGTTACCACCCGCAGACTGATGGTTAGACAGAGATAGTGAATAAGTGGGTGGAGGGATATTTGAGGAACTACGTGGCTGGTCAGCAGAAAGCATGGGTTAGATGGATTTATTGTGAGTATTGTTTTAATACTACCTATCACATGTCTATTTAGATGACTCCTTTCAGAGCACTATATGGCTATAATGCACCGAGCTTTGTTGATTTGCTTATGAGTGATGTTAGAGTTCCTCGTGCTGAGGATTTGCTTCAGGAGAGCAAGGACATTGTTGATGCTCTTAGAGACAATATTGCCAGAGCACAGAATCAACATAAGCAGTATGCAGATTAGAAGAGGAAAGAGAGGGGTTTTGAGGTTGGTGACATGGTTTACCTCATGCTGCAGCCTTACCGACAGTCTACTCTCAGGAAGAGGGGGTCAGAGAAGCTTAAGCCTAGATAGTATGGCCCTTTTAGGATTATCAGGCGGATAGGTGAGATGGCTTATGAGCTTGAGCTTCCAACAGACAGCAGGGTGCACAATGTTTTCCATGTGTCACGACTCAAGAAGGTGTTGGGTCAGCATGTTGTGCCTTTAGTAGTTCTTCCTCCATTGGATGATGAAGGGAAATTGGTTCTTGTTCCTGAGTACATCATTGACAGTAGAGAGAGACAGTTCCGTAGGAGGATTATCAGAGAGTACTTGGTGAAGTGGAGAGATTTACCCGAGGAGGATGCCACATGGGAGAGAGAAGATATTTTGCAACGTCCAGCTTTGCGATTGCTTGAGGGCAAGCAATTTCAGGAGGGGCGGACTTACATGTCCCCTTTCTAGTGACATGTTATTTTTCAGGGAATTTGCCTATCATGAACTCTCTTAGGCAGATGATTTTGGTGAGAGAGTCATTCTGATAATTATTTGGGGAGTGGCTGGTCTTATTTTCTCTTAAGGAGATGGGGTTTATCATTTATTTTATTTTATGTGTTATGCGGGGCAAAAATATTATAATTTTGAGTTGAGTTGCACTTTTAAAAGTTATAAAAGTGCATTACAAAGGGATTTCATAAGAATATTTTATGGATACTTCTAGAAGTTCTTAGTGGCTTCTTAGGAAAGTGCATAAATAGAGTGCTTGGCCTCTCATTTGGACATCCTATGACTTGAGTTTACACTACTTTTCTGTTTGAGCATTTGTGGCGCCATCTTGGTCTGCAGCTAGTCATTTGATCATTAGAAACGAAGTCTCCTAAGGATTTGCATAACTGAGGAGGTGAAATATCCTTTGAAGGGTTGCACTTTGGAAGTGGTATTCAGCTATTTCAAGTTGGGTTTATTTGGTCATTTCCAACAAGGTTCGATTTTCAGCCTGGACATACATTTTTACTCATATCTCATTGTTGGCTGGGAGTTTGATTTTTATTTTCTAGGAGAAATTTCCTTGGAGCCAGGCGATTATTTCTACACCATTTTCGGCACCTTTCAGCCCAGCATTTATTTTTGCCAGGTGCCGTACCAGTCTGTACATGTACGGCTGTACCTATAGGCCGTACGGTCAGCAAGTTTGAGGGCAAGTTGGAGTTGCATTTTCATCATTTCGTCTTCAGCATTTGGTCAATCCAGGTTCTTTCATTTTAGTTTGTAGTGCAAGAAATTCTTAGTTGCATTAAGCTAGTAAGAGTTTGTTTATAATGTGACATGTTGTAATGCTTTGAGTTGAAAAATCGCATATCATATGTAGAAGCATTTGGTTATCTTTGAATGAATATAGTGGCACTATTTTGCATCAGTTATTTGAGTAGATTTGTTGCACAACAATTTCCTCTATTCAGCATTTTTACTTTCAGCATTATATTTAGTTTGCATGCCAAATGTTTGACGAAATTACACAATTCAGTATTAGTGGTTATTAGTGGCCTATTGGCAACGGCCATTACAATTTTTGTGCCTCTAATTATCCAATTTGTTTTGATTCCATAGTTGTGAGACATTTCTTTAGACAAGTCCACATATTTTGAAGTATGAATTACTCTGAAGATTTGCTCAATAATATCTAGATCCAGGCTAATATTGACTTTGCCATCCGCATTATTAATCATTTTTGACTTAGAGCTGAATCGTCAAGCATATCCTAAAACAAACTCAGGTTCTAGGGCAGCCATGGGAAAAGTGGACATCGGATGAATATTACTCCTTTTGATGTGTCACATCTCTCTGTTGGCAGGAGTCTCAAGCCTTTGTAAGAAATTGTCCATATCCACGTGCCTGATCTCCGTGTTTGATACTTGATCTAGAGTAGATGAAATGAGAGATGCAATTGTGTGACCTAAAAGGATGGATCACATGTGGGCAATGATGGTTTTTCATTTATATGGCTGAGAATGCAAGTTGGATGCATAGGAATGTGTGCAAAATGACAACTTTGACTTCTAAAAGTGCAATCTTTTACCAAAATTGGGTTATCTAGAGTTAATTACATGTGGTAAAAATGAATCATTTTTACTTGAGACACATGTAATCGGGTTCAAAGGATGTAATTGCAGAGGATGGAAAATGGATGAAGTATGGATTGGCATGGAAGGTGAAAGGATGTAGATGCACTTGCATTCCTGGATAGGAATCCTTAACTTTCTTCCAAAAAGTAAACCAAAACAAAAAATCAAACAAACAAGCAAAACTAAGAATAAAACAAAAACATTGTCAGTCGACTGGATGGTCCCGGCGGTGTTTCTGTAGCCGACGGAATGATTGTCTTTAGTGTTTTGTATTCTATAGCCGCCGGAATGATTGTCGTCGGTGTTTTGTATTTTGTAGCCGACGGGTAAATAGTTTGTAGCGAACATAATGTTTGTGGCCGATGGACTCCTCCGGGAAGGTTTGGCGGATAGTATTTATATCCCGTCTGGGATCATTGTAAATCAATCAATCATCTACTATTACTGATATTGTGAAGCATAATGTATGTCCTGGCATATGCGAATATAATTCTGCTATTCTATTCCATTGTCTGTATGCGTTGATTTCTTTACCAGTACGGTAAACAAACATACCTCTTGCTATTGACTCAAACACGACAAACTCCAAGTTATTCCTTTACATGCAATTTTGTTTTTGAAGTGGGGAGGATTTTCAAGCATTTCTAATGAGAAGATTTCAACTTATGCAAAGAAAAAAGTGCAAAAGATATGGCATGCCTTTGAACAAATGGACAAAAATGAGCAAAATAATGCAACATAATAGCAAAGCAAGCAAGAAATACAAGCAAAGTTGAAATCTTTTACTTGGAGCTCAATGAGCCAAAAATGGAGGAAAGAGAAGTTGAAATGAACAAGTTTTATCCAAAATCAGGTTCTTTAACTGCAAATGCATGCAATAACTCAATAGCTTTGGATCAATTCAAAGTTGCAAATAGTAATCTCCAAGATCAAATACATGGGAGTTTCTGCATGTAGAAGGCAAAATGCAAATTAGACGTACATGCTATTAGGCATAATTTTGGACATACATGCTATAATGCAAAAAGGCAAAACTTTTTGATGAAATACATGCTATTGGACATTTTTGGATAAAACGTGCCCTTCATATGCATAAGCATAAAACGCTTCTGGTGTTCTTGGTGAAAAACGTGATCCTCCCATGTACATGCACATATTAAAACTCCAAAACGCCTCCTCAAAATGCAAATGCATGGGCTAGAAATGCAATTTTCTGGGCATTTTTGGTCAAAACATGCACTTAGAATGCCAATGTATGAGGCCTTTTTGGAAAATAAACAGCAAACACGTGGTCTGAAATGTTATTTACATTCATATCTTTGCCAAATCACACTCTTAATGTGCTATTGCATGGGATATTTCTCTTTCAAATGCCTTTGAAATGCAAGTTTAATTCAAATCAGACTCTAAGATGGTGATTACATGCAATGTTTGGAGAGAAATAGATGTGCTTAGTGCAAATTGCACTGTCCCAACCTCATTACATATTTAAAATATGTAATAGATGTTATGCCTTAAGACGTTTTTGGCTTTGGAGTGCAAAAACAGGATCTTGGAGAGTCATTACATGTGTTTGTAGTGCGAAATCGCACTCTCCAAGGCCCATTACATGTTACATGTTTGGAATCAGACTTTTGGAAGTCCATTACATGTTAAAAAATATATTTTTTCATTTGCCCAAGTCCACAACTTGGCTTCCTAGAGAAAATTACACTCTCTGGTGCTATGGCATCTGATGTCTTTTGCATGAGAAGGGAGTTTCATGTAAATCAGACTCTTGGAAGTCCATTACATATTACATATGACTTGTTTTTGCCATTTGCCTTGGTCAATCTTTTCCATTCAAGCGCAAAATCTCACTCTATAGATGCAATTGCATGTAGCATATTTGAAAAAGACATGTAAATGGGTTGCACAACTTAAGTGGTCTATTTAGCACATGTCTAATTGATTATTGAGCAAGTGTCACCTTAAAGGGGTCAAACATAATACTTACATTATATAGTTTATATATCATGTGTAAATATTATTCAAAGAGTAACATTTCACTTAAATGTTTGAAAAAAAACACTAAGTAAATCTCAACATTAAATTAGAACTATATAGCGATAAAGTCACTTAAGCGAAAAATTGAAAAGCAACTCAACATGGAAATATAACATAAAGTGCACTATAGTTACTTAAGTGATAAATTTAAGGGATAAAGTAACTTAAAGCGATAACATAAAGTCATTTTAAGTTATATTTTTCAAAAAGTGAATGTCAACACCAAAACATAACATTGATATTTTAAATATGTGTTTGCGTCTGGAGAGTCCACTTTTTGGGCACTTAAATGGTCATATCTTTTGACTACTAAGTCTGATTTTAATGTCCCTTGACTCGGTAATGTGGGAAGTAAGGACAATCCCCTTTAAAACTTCAATTTTCAGATATCACTTTCACAATAACACCGCCTCCATATTGGCTATCGAAAGTAAAATATATATAAGATGGTTAGGTATGTATGTTTGTATTTATAATATTCAATATTATCCTTATATCTTTACAAACTGCTTGAGTCATAGAGTCACTATGGGATGTGAGTGTACAGTTTGATCTTCTTCATATATCAATAATAACTATGCACGAACTTCTCACAAGGTTGCTATGTGGGTGTGAGATTATATGTATGTAATAAAGATGGTGGTCTGGCTGAAGCAATAGGGCTTCTTTGTCTCATTTGAATATATATTCAACAATATTGATATACTCGCAGACAGATACTTGGATACTAATTATGTATGATGTTTGGTACTTATTACCACTGCTTGTGAAATGTTTCTTCTCCTCTTTGTTTCCTTCTATATAAAGTGTGATTTGTATCTCTATCGATTTCAATGTTTTTGTGATTTCCTTCCATGGTCGATCCTTGACTTACTGTCATCTAATACAATGGTTGTAAAATTGTTAGGTGCTATCTATGGTCTACAATGAATCATTAAATAATGTCATGAAGCATTGTGGAGTCCATCAAATAATCCATTCCACCGTGGACTGGTTGTGATGGAAGAAGTATATTATGTCATATCTTTATCTCTCTAATATTGTTGAGTGATGATGAGTAAGAAGATATGTTCGTGATTTCGAACTATTATTGATAGGTTCTAGTTCTTGTTCTATATCCCACTCTTCATGGCTAGGATACATTTGAATTCCGAAATGAATATTAATGGTCTTCAATATCGAACATGGTCTTAAAGAAAATCATCACATAGAAAATTCCATGTTGGTCGTCCACATAATTCGCACATGTTATCGTCTCTTGATAAATGTATTAAGGTTGTTACGTCTAGTCCTTGATTGGCATCGAGTCTTTGTTTTTAAATTCTTTTTGACTGCACATTAACGATGTCCTCTTGGGTTTTCAACTTTGACAGGTGGTTCTTTATATCAATAGTCGTTTATGCCTTCATTGTCCGCCAAAAATATCGATTACCTCATAACTTGACTTAATATAATAATGTGTAGAAATTTGATATGTGTAATTGTTGCCTGTCTAAGCCATAATATGTGTTCTTCAAATTATATTGGTATGCACAGATATTGATCTGCTCCTTCCAATCATTTCCATCGATGAGTTGTTTAATAGTTGAATCTCGATGGTATATAAGCAGTGACATTCTTCCTTTAATTAATGACTTTGTTCTCCATTTTCTGAACAATGTTCTATGGCTATTGAATTTAATGCATAGCTGTATTCGTGAATATGAATGGGACTTATCGTAGATATTGGGTTTGAAAGAATCCTCCTGATCCAGCCTGCCTTCCGTCATCCTCCTTTGTCTTGTTCCTTGCGTTCGATTACTTCCTTACTTCCTCTTTCCTGAGAGACTTGTCTCCTTCGATATCTTTTTGTGGATTGCAATGTAGTCTATAGTATATGCTTAGTTCACCTAGAAGCTCGTCTCTTGTTCTCCATTCTTCTTCCCTGTGATTGCTTGATATCTTCCATTACGTATCCCCTTATTTCTGTGTTTGCAAGTCCTTGTCTCATGTAAACCATGGTCTTTGTTGATAAAGCCTTGGATGAATTCATTCCTTTCGATGCGCAAGATTTCTTTGTCTATTTGGGTCTGCAACTGTAGTAATCTTTCCCTGTCTATGATTAATACCCCCTAACTCCCTCGTTATGCACTAAGTTTTATTGATTTATATCAATCCAATCCTCTAAGAGACACATCCCTTTACCATTCATCTTAATATTTGATAACTAAAATTGTTCATCTCATTGCCATGATATTGCTCAATGGTAGTTGTTATAATCGATATTAATGGATCCTAATATTCTTATTTATTCTCTATAAGAAAATATATTTATACCAATATTATCAATCAATAATATAATGTTGTATTATTTTCATACAATTATTATATCAATTTGATGTATTGTAACTATATATAGTTTATTTAACAATTATAATATTTGTTTATCAATTTTCTTTCTTTCTTTATTATTATTATTTCAATCTTATTACTTATTAAATTCTGATATTTATATGTAGTATTTCTATCTTCTTGCATTATTATAATGACTTCGATAGTTATTAAATAATTTATCCTATTTAATCAACATACTTATAATAATTATAATTATATTATATTTTATTTATTTGATTCTATATTGAAACTTCATTAAATTGATCTCGGGAGTAGGGACATTACACGGATTAAGCCCTAAGATATGCCAAATTGAAGGGAAAACCTAAAGCAAGAGATTGGGCGAAACAAAAAGACTAAAAGCAACTAAAAACACACTAATTAAAGCAAGAAAGGACTTTGAAGGCTTCAAAAATGAAGCACAAGCTTAATAATGAAAAACAAAAAGGACTCGATGAAAGCCTTAAGTCAAAGGATTCATTATACAAATTGAGGTTGATTGGTTGATCAATGTTGGCCAATTAATTAATCAATTGTCTTAGAGAAATGTGAAACTTCAGAAAATTTTTCGTATTGTTACCCATATTTTGTGGTGACAAAGTACATGACAACAAGTAAGGCTATGAGGAGGGTGCTTAAGGTAAAGACTGTGGAATCTCAAAAGATCCAGATTGACTCTAGTGATGACGAGTTGCCACCAAAGCCAAAGAAGTCTACTCCTATGTCACCTACTCCTGTAGATGCATCAGTTGTCATTGCTCTTCCTGACTCTACTCCTGTGTCAGATGAGTTACCTGATTCATCATTGCATATGACCATGAATGCATTCTCCACATAGCAGGCACCTCCTCCTGTGGACTCAGTTTTGATAACACCAACTCTACCCATCTCATTAGCTGCTTCCGTAATCCTTTCAGAGGACTAGTATTAGAGTTTTTAGAGTATTTGATGCATACTCTATGATAGTTTTGTTGTCCAGCATTTTGTCGCTACAAAATGTAGGTAATAGTACAAAACTTTATCAATAGAATTTCATGTTTCTCTGAGATAATTCATTATTTAATTGGCCAAGGCTGATCACCCAATCGTTCTCAATTGATATAATGAATCCTTTTACTAAAGGCTATCGTCAACTCTTTTTTTCCTTTAGTTTGTTAAGCCTATACTTGATTTTTGAAGTCGTCAAAGTCCCTTTTTGCATTTTTGAGTGTTTGTTTATATTGTTTTAATCTTTTGGCTTCCTTCAAACTTTTGTTTTCGGTTTTCCCTTCAATTCAACATCTCTTGGGGCTTAATTAGAGTTATTAGTCAAAAGATATCAAGGTTTTAGTGTCTAAAAAGTGGGTCTTCCAAGTCCAATTGCATATTTACATTATTGGCCTTATATTCTAATGTTGAGTTGTACTTTTTGAAAAATATAACTTAAAATAACTTTATGTTATGTTCTTAAGTTACTTTATCACTTAAAGTGATTTAAGTCATAGTTCAAAATCTCGTTCTCTGCCACTTAGTGGCAAGGCAAAACATAAAGTTCTCGGCAAATATCGGAGATAAATCATCAACTTCTCGTAAAAATATCGGAAATTTCAAAAATGACATAAATTTAATTAGAAATGCATTTTTTAGCAACATTCAATAAAGATATGCATCTAATGAGTCAATAAGTGAGTAAACAAATCAAACAAGCTGATATATATATATATATATATATATATATATATATATATATATATATATATATAAACAAAATTTCATCCTCATGTGGAATGTTGATGGTTGATAGACATATTTAGAGACTCTGAACTATAAAGAAAACTAGAAATGGCAAATTGTCTTTGTAAAAAGATAGAGAAATACAAATGTCAAGTACAATATGAAACTATCTACGTCTTCCTCTTCCCCTTCTTGTTAAAAAGAAAAAGAATTTAGAAAACTTACTTGAATCCACTTCAAATCCATTTGTAATCGATTTACAAGGTTGCCAAAGATGATTTATCTCCACCAAAACCCTTTTCCTCTCCTCCAAACATTTGAAATTGCAAAATAAACAATGAATGTTTAAAGTTGTTGGGTGTCCCAATTTTACGTGTCACTCGAGAGTAGTTCGCGATTTATCGTAGAGAAGTGGCCAACTTATTGGCGAGAATTTAAGGTCTTCTTGGCTTGATTTTTTCGCCGAAAAACCTCAAGTTTTCTTTTTTTTCAAAAGTTCTCACGAGAAGTAGAGATATCTTCCATTTCTCAGGGAGATTTTAATCTATGATTAAGTGACTATGGCGTACTTTATGTTATAATTTGATCTTGAGATGCTTTTTGATTTTTCACTTAAAGTGACTTTATGCACTATATACTCTAATTTAAAGTTGAGATTTACTTTTATGTTTAATTTTAAAATATTTAAGTGAAATGCTACTTTTTGGATATATTTACAAATAATATGCAAATTTTATAGTGTAAATATTGTATTTGACCCCTTTAAGTGATATTTGCTCAATAATCAATTAGACATGTGCTAAATAGAAAACTTAAGTGATACAACTCCATTATGTAAAATCTCTAAGTTTGACTTGATAGAATTTTATGACCACAATGCAATGGTACTGTATTCCTTGTTTTATTTATAATTCAGCAAATGTGAATCCATACAATATTCCTTCAATTTATTGTGTAATTTTATTGAGGAAGGAAAATTTTAAAAGCTTACATGGTATTTCAAACAAAACATTTAGCAATGATAAAAGAAGAACCTGATTTTTGCTATGCCAATCAATGGAACAACTCAGTTGGAATGCCCAATACCGTCTCTATGAAATAATGAGACCAAGTGGATCCTTAGTGTCGGCAAAGGGAAAGAACGACAATGACTGTTATCACAGCGGCCTCCAATTGCAATGTGTGGGTAGTTATAACGTCTTCCACATCTGCCAAGGTTGGTCGATAGTAAACTTTGAGTGGGATGTTGGCGGCAAATATGTAGACCAATACAGGTTACGGCTTGATTCCCAGTTGCTTTGTATTCAGATGCCACCTTAAGAACATATAATTCCCCAATCAACCTTGCAAATCGATTTGCAGTTTGGTTTCGAATTTGCAATCCTAACACGAACAATTTGCTTTAGATAGAATAATCTCTAGAGCCACTGTAGCCATAGTAGGAGTGATTCGATAATTGTTTATATCAGCACAATTATCTAGAAAGAACACAAAAATTCTTCAAAACCCTCTGCCAGGCAATAAGAGAAAATTAGATAGATGAATTCAAGATGATCTCTCCTCAACAAAAAAGCTACATTTATAATACTAATTGACCCATCTAGCTTCATTCTCACACTTTCTGCTTAAAAGATAACTTTATAATATAAAGTTATGACACTTTATAATATAAAGTATTATGCTCATTAAATGACTTAAATAATCATTAAGCTGACAAGCTCACCAAAAAACTTTAATAAAGAAATTCCAGAGAGAGATTAAATATCCAAAATTAGAGAACCATCTTGCCTGATTGCTCAATCCAAAAACAACAACTATCCAAGAGTGACGTACTAAAAATAGTAAGTCCAAAAATAGCAGTCTCACGAGAAGACCCCCAAATTTCGATATCAGCGCATGAGGGTCGTGATAATGAGCTGACAAACCCACACTCCGAAGACTTGCTAAATCGGGGACATTACAGTCCTCCCTCCTCAAGATTGCTTGTCCTCAAGCAATCAAAGTTCGGAATGCTATAGAATATCTTCGGGCTCTTAGGTAGCATCCTCATCTGGAAGATTCTGCCACTTAACCAAAACCTCCTGAATGGTCCTCTATCGCAATTGCATTTCTCTAGTATCAAGTATTGCCTCCGAAATCAATTCCAATCTCCCTTCATCATCCAACAAAGGCAAAATAGGAGGTTTCACATGATGACCTAAAGCCCCTTTGAGGTGTGAAACATGAAACACATTATAAACTTTGCTATCATTAGGCAACTGCAACTCATATGCTACCTCACCAACTCGCCGCACAATCCGAAAAAAGGCCATAATATCATGGCTTAAGTTTCTCAGCCCCACTCTTCTTGATCGAAGACTGTTGATACAGCTGCAACATCAAGTAGAAAATGTCCCCTACCTGAAAAGTTTGAGCTATTCTCTTCTGATCAGCATACTGCTTTTGTTGATTCTATGCTCTCTGTATATTATCTTTCAGAGTCCTCACTACATCCTGGTTATCCTGTAACTACATCCTGGTTATCCTGTAACAAGTCCCCAACACTTGGTACTCTGCTATCACCACATAACAAGTCTACAAAACTGTTTACCGCATAGGTTAATTAAGAATTGCACACAGACAATGAACACGAACACGAACAACAAAACTCTTCTTATTATTATTCGCACATGCCAGAACATTACATTATGCTTCAATGATAAGATGAATACAATGCTTCCCGAAGGGGTTATAAATACTTTTCGAAGAACTTTCCCGAAGGAGTCCATCGACCACATACAACATGTTGCTACATAACAAGAACCTTTCCGAAGGGACCCGTCGGCTGATACACAATTTCTACCGACGACATCATCCCCCCCAAAAAGAAAAGTCGTCTCCTGACAACTACAGAACAAAACTCAACCAACTAATACAACAATATTGATCCGCCACATCACTTTTAGATTCATCCTGTTGCATCTATAGCCTTTGCTAACACAATACTGACTCCTCAAGTTGACCTTGATAGCCACTTGTACCGCTTTCTCTGCTTCGAATTCCGAGTACACTGAACCAAGTGTCGCTGTACTGCCTTCAATTGGATGATCAGCTCCTCCCGAGCTCTCTACGCATCCACCAAGACAGCCTCTCGGCCAACATCTACTCCCAGTGCCTTTGGCACATAGACACTCCATGCCTGCAGCAGCTCTAAGTCTTCTCACTGGTCAGACTCCCACGACTAATATCCGCAACGACTGGGGGTCTAGGGGGCAACGACCCTGGCGAGGTCAAGGGGCAGTGCCCCCGCGGGGTCCTGGGGTAGTGCCCCAGGTGCGCTCCCTGTCGCAATACAGGGGGAGGTTGAGGGGCAGCGCCCCTCGCTGCCAAGACCAAATTAGCACTACGAAACCTACAGAAAAAAGCATGGAACACACTATTTCTGTTATTTTCTGCCGATTCTACACTCTTTCTGGCAATCGCTGGTGCTTCCCCTTCCCTATGGCATCATCTAATACTCATTCTGAGCATTCTTGATTTGTCGACATTTTTTTTTATTTTTAGAAAACCTCTTGTCACTCTTCTGTGCTACCAATGTATAGCTACACCATACATCCTGCCACCGTATCGATTCCTTATGCAATATCCTGTAATGTCCTCCAAAGTCTGAATGCAATAACAGGTAGAAGTCGTACGCCAAATCCGTATGCCATATTTATCATTTATGCAAAACCTGTACACCATATTATACTGGAAATCCGTACAGTGGAGAATTTTTTCAAACATGTATGGTGAATTGCAACCTTTGAAATGATTTCCACGATCCGTACACGCAGGAGATTGAAAATCCGTACTCTGAAGAAGTTAGAAGGAAAATCAAATAACAAAGCCGTACCACCAGAAGACCACAAATCCGTACAACAGTTTCCCTCCCCAAATCCGTACGGTGGTATTTTCAATGCCCTTCAATGATCAGCCGTATAGGGACCATAGTATGTTGAATCCGACTAGAACTAATACACTAGAAAAACCGCCTTGTTTACTGCTGAAATCTGTACTCCAATCTTTAGAACCTGTGATCTCATAATCCCAATGATATGGATGGAAATCCGTACAATAATAAGATGAATACAATGCTTCCCGAAGGGGTTATAAATACTTTCCGAAGAACTTTCCCGAAGGAGTCCGTCGGCCACATACAACATGTCGCTACATAACAAGAACTTTTCCGAAGGGACCCGTCGGCTGATACACAATTTCTACCGACGACAAAAACTAGGTGCATCATAACCATATAGAGCTCTAAAAGGCATCATTTGTATAGTCATGTGATGAGTGGAATTGTAACAATATACACATAAGTGAATCCACTTTACCCAGGCCTTCTGTTGAGAAGAGACATAATTCTGTAGGTATCCCTCTATCCACTTATTTACTATTTCCGTTTGGCCATCAGTCTGCAGATGGTAGTTGGTGCTAGGAGTCATTTCAGTCCCGCACAATCTAAAAATCTCCTGCCAAAAATGACTCATAAATCTGCTGTCACTGTCACTCACAATGGTTTTAGGTAAACCATGCAACTTAAAGATTTCTCTGAAAAATAATTCAGCCAACTGCCCAGCTGTATAAGTAGCGGTAATAGGGTAGAAATGAGCATACTTCGTGAGCCTATCTACTACCACATATATACAATCCCGCCCTTGGGCTTTGGGTAAACCCACAATGAAATCCATGGAAATTCCTTCCCGCTTTCTCTCAGGGATGGGAAGTGGCTTAGTAAACCAGCAGGATATGTGTGTTCGTGTTTGTTCTGTTGACAAACCGAACACTCTCAGACATAGTGATGAACATCATCCTTCAGCCCCTTCCATGTAAATCTCTCCCAAACCTATCTATAAGTCTTGAAAAACCCCAAATGACCAGCCATAGGAGAATCATGGAATGCTCATAAAATAATCTTATGTATAACTGACTTTGGAATCAAATAAATGCTCCCTTTGTAGATAATCAACTCCCTTGAAAGCGAATATCTGTCATCTTGAATAGTACCATCCACAATACCTATCGCCCATTGATCCGTAGTGTATTCAACAAGAATTAGATGCCTCCAATCCTCTGAAATATTAGAAACTACACAAAGGTGAGGTCTCCTCGAAAGAGCATCCACAACTACATTTTGAGTCCCCTTGATATAGGAGATATCAAAATCATATGACTGTGGCTTGTTGACCCATTTTTGCTACCTTTCATTCAAATCCCTCTGTCCCAAGAAATGTCTCAAGCTATTATGATCCGTCTTGATGCAAAACTTGCTGCCCACCAAATACTGCTTGAATTTAGCCAAAGCATGCACATTGGCTAACATTTCCTTATCATAAATGCTGAAAGTTCTCTTAGGACCCTGCAATTTCTTGCTCTCAAAAACTATGGGATGTCGATCCTAGGATAAAACGACACCAATACTCCCCCCAGAAGCGTCATAGTGCAAATCGAAGGGCTTGGAAAAATCAGGTAAAGCTAATACTGGACATGAAGTCATAATAGTCTTAAACTTTTCAAAACATTCCTGTGCCTGGGTTGACCACTGGAAAGCACCCGTATGGGTCAAATCTGTATGGGGAGCAGCATGTTGTGAGAAATCAGCCACAAACCTCCAGTAAAAGGCACAAAGTCAGATAAACCCTCTCAACTGTGTCAGGGTCTTAGGTGTATGCCATTCTAGAATAGCACAGATCTTATCTGGGTCCATGCAAACTCCATCAGTACTAATGATATGTCCCAAGTACAACTCTGTCATACCAAGAGTACACTTGGACTCCTTGGCATACAAGGAAGCCCTATCTAGAATACCCAAAATTGTACCCAAATGAACAACATGATCATCCCAAGTCTTGCTATGAATCAGAATGTCGTCAAAGAAGACTAGCACAAATCTGTGGAGTTGACTGTGGAACACCTTGTTCATATTAGACTGAAAGGTGGCAGGGGCATTAGTAAGACCAAAAAGCATGACTAAAAACTCAAAATGCTCACAGTGGCACCTAAAGGTTGTCTTCTCTATATCCTGTTCTCTAGGTTGGATCTAATGATAGTCGGACCTCAAATCAACCTTCGAAAAATACTTTGCCCCATGCAATTCATCAATGAGCTCATCTATCCATGGTATGGGATACCGGTTTTTAATAGTTCTCTTATTCAACATCTGGTAATCAATGCACATCCGGAGGGTGCCATCCTTCTTCTTCACCAAAACAATAGAAAAAGCAAATGGGGACTTACTTGGCCTAATATGTCCCTAATCAAGTAGCTCTTGTATGGTCTTTTCAATCTCATCTTTGAGCCTCTTCGGATGGTGATAGGCAGTAATCATAATAGGCTTAGTACCTTCCTCCAACTCAATAATAAGATCAATCCCGCAATTCGGTGGCTGACCAGGGGGTAAATCATTAAACACTTTAGAGTGTTTAATTCTCAACTACTGGATATCTAGATGATATTCTGTCTCCTCAACATTCTTTTGAGTAGGCATAATACTGCACTCCACTACCCAATCAATAATTTCCTCATGTCGAACCAAATGTTGCATGCGCCTAAGGGAGATGTGCTTCAACTCATCATTATGGATTGCTTTAAGAACCTGGGGCTGTCCATCTTTAATAAATCTCATCTCCATCTTCTCCATACTTAAAGTAAATATCCTTAAGTGTGCGTGACAATGCCATACCAAAGAGTATATTTGTCCCCCCCATGTCTATCACATAAAAATCAGCAGAGAAAGTATATGTATCAAGTTTCATAGGGAAATCTGTAATCATCTTTTTACATTTTAAAGTGTAACCATTAGCTACCTGTACCTGTAGGTCCTCAAAATCCTCAGTCTACATACCTCTCTTGGTAACCAAATGTGCATCAATAAAATTATGAGTAGTTCCAGTATCAAATAAAGCAACAATACCTTGTCTAGCAATGAGTCCACGCATCTTGAAAGCTCCCTCCTTCCTCATGCTAGATAAGTAAGCTACCTTGAGGTTGGAGTCATCCACTCATGATAAACATCATCACTCCTCTGCTGATCCGGTTCATAATCCCCATACTGCTCCTGAAAATCAGCACTGCCGTTTGTCGTCGATAACTATTGTGTAGCCAACAGGTTGATGTCGTCGGTAAATATTGAGTAGTCGACGGTTTGATGTCATTGGTAATTGTTATGTAGCCGACGGGCCCCTTCGGGAAGGTTCTTCAGGATGGTATATGTACAACTTTGGATCATGATTGTAATCATCATTGTAAACACTATGCAATCTCTTCGGCATATATGCGAATAATAAAAGGAGTACTGTTGTGTTACATGTTTTTGTCTATTATCTGTATGCATTAACTATTTACTCCATATAGTAAACATTTGGCGCCGTTGCCCCATGGACTTGGAACGAAGGCAGCGGAATGAAGACTAATGCCAAATCAACTTAATAAAAATAAGAATAAGCTAAAAGAAAAAGATGAAATACACACCGTATAAGGGCATTTAAATTTGGCACAACAGGTCGAACGCAGACGGAGGTTTTAGCAGATTGCTGACGGACACCGAAGCACCGAGGAATTGTTGGAAGAGACTTGACAATGGTTGAATTTGATGGAAGAAACAAGGGAGGAATTTCTGAACCTGTATACGCCGAGGGAAGAGAATTCAGACGGAAGGGAATTAACTCGCACGGCTCAGAGTGCCGAGGGAGAACGAGTGTGGAGTGAACTCTTTGTCCGCGATACACTTCCGGAATAGACAACTTCACTTGAGGAAAACCCTTTTTCACCAAGTAACGCAGCTGTTGGAAATAAGACGACTGTTTGAAACAGTGCGGGTGTTCAGAACAACGCAAGTGTTCAGAATAGTGCGGGTGTGCAGAACAACGCGAGTGTGCAGAACAGCGCGGGCACACAACAAGTACCTCCAACTCGAATAATAATGGTAGGACCAAAGGAAAAATTGCCAAAGTTCGATGGTGACTGAATGACCAATCCAATTAGACACTGTAAGACATGCGAAACGATTTGGACGGCGAATGGTGTAACCGACACAAATGAGTTGGTCTGACAACTTCCAGCAACTCTAAGGGGTGTAGTAGTTGATTGGTTTGCCAATGCCGATCCCCAAAAATTAACTACATGGGCGGGAGTAAAAAAAGAGTTTATCACCGAGTTTCAATTGTTGCAAGACGACGATGAGATCGCAGCAAAAATATACACCACAAAGCAAGGGAAAAATGAAACAGTACGTGTATATGCCAGGAAACTAAAAGAATTAATAAATAAAATGGAAAGTAAGCCGACAGATGGGCTGAAAAAGAGATGGTTCATTGAAGGACTATGCTCGGAGTTAAGGAAGAAAATGAAGATTGTGTTGCCATCCTCATACACCAAAGCATACAATCAGGCAATGGACTTAGAGAGTGAACAGAAAATGAAAAAGAAGAAGAAAAGTAGCTCATCTGACTCAGATGACGCATCTTCGGAAGAAGATAGCAGTGATGACGAAAAGGGTAGCAAGAAGGTCCAAGCTCTCTAGAAAGATAGATTAGAATGATGAAGGAATTTAAGAATATGCAGAAAGAGACGAAGGGAAACGAGCTATGGTGCACAGAATGCAAGACAGAAGGTCACACGAAGGGATCCTGTCCGAAGAATCAATTCTGTGAGATCTGCCAAATTATGGGACATTCCACAAAAGAATGCCCTTTCAATATGAAAACAAAAGGACATCAACAAGTGCTCTTGACACAGGCAGCTTCCACGTCAGGAGGGAACAAAAACACAAACAATGATGGTGCCACTTCGGGTGGGTACAAAAATAATAGCTGAGGGCAACACAACAATACCAACAACAATAATGGGGGTCGCAGCCGAATTCAACACGATGGGAACGGTCGCCAATGGTTCAATGCTGAGCATGCAATTTGTGGGGCCACTTTGCGCGGAATTGTACATCAACAAACGTGCCAAAGTTGTTATGCAGATGGTGCTGCCCTAGAGATCATGAAGATGCCAAGTGCCCGAAATTAGGAGTGAATTTGATCAGCATCGGTGCGGACGAAGAAGTCTTGGCAATCACTCATAAACAAGCAAAATTGTACCCTGACCTGACGGAAGAAAAGAAGAGATTGAAAGAAGCATAGGCAGAAATTGAGAAAGCAACGCAGACAGAGAAATCACAATTGAAGGGCACTACTGGTACCTCAACGAGGAACTGCCCTGAGCAAAACATAATAAGGCAGGTGATGCGAATGGAAGTCTCGATCAAATTAAGTGACCTCCCAATGCCCCAGTTACGGACAACCATTTTGAATGATATCGTTTCTGAAAGCGACGGAGGAAATAGGGATGGTAGTGGAATGACGGCAACAAACCCAATGCTTCTGGCACTCACAACGGGAAGGCATCCGGTAGCAGTCAAGATGGGCATTCTAGGAACTGTTCAGATAGACACAATTGTGGATGGAGGGTCAGGCGTGAATGTGTTACCAGAAGATGTATGGAAAAAGTTAAGACAACTTACGTTGTGACCACCAACATTCCAGTTGCTCACGACAGACTAGCACGGGATCAAACCATTGGGAACCTTGATGGCGCAATCGGTAACTATTGGAACACAACCATTTTTATTGGATTTCGTGGTCATTCCACTAAAAAGAAGAGGGTATGATGCTATTCTTGGACGGAGTTGGTACAAGAAAAAGTAAAACATGACTGGAAATGAAATACCCTATCAATGGAGTGCGAAGGCAAAAGATTCATAATTGACCTGCACACAATTTGTAGGTGAGGAGGCAGCGTCATCAGACTCAGAAGGTGAAGGCGAGAGTGACGATGAAGGAAAGAAGAGAATGGAACCGGATGAAGGAGTATTGAGATAAGGAGGATCGAATGAGGACGACCTAGACTCGGTGAACGACCTTTTCCACTCTCAGATGGAGGATTACGAACTCTTTCCGAGCTGTAATATGTTAAGGGTCCACGAAAAAGGAGAGGAAAATGAATGTCCGAACGAATACAGAGAAGTGGAAGAAACAAAGGCGATGGTAAAGGCAGCAAAAGGAAAGATTCCACTATTCGGTACATGGTGAATGAACTGTGTGGAAAGAAAATGTTACACTGCACCATGAAATTAGTAAAAAGATGTTGACAGCAAGGAAAACACATCGTATTGTCTGCACAGAAAACAAAGAAGGGCTTAATAAAAACTTTAGTAGTACAAAGTGAAGGTTCTAAAATCAAGAATACAGCTATTGACGGCATGGAGTGATAGCCGACGAAATTCAGGATACGCGATATGGAAAACCTGAGGGAGGGATCGTGTTTTTTAAATAAACTTAATGAGCGACGATTACAGGCACAATGGGCCACGGAGGTGACATAGAATAGGCGCAAAGCGTGGCATGATAAACACTTGAAATTGAACAAGTTCCGACCAGGATAGCTGGTGTTGAAGTATGATGGACAGAATGAAATCAAATCAGGAAAGATTAAAGTCAAATGGGTTGGGGCATAATAGATCTGGGAAGTAGGTGATAATGGAGCAATAAAGTTATGGACACTGAACCAGTAGGAAATTCCAGAAACGGTGAACAGTTCCAAGTTGAAAATATACCATGCGCGACTTGTTCTTTCGTCGACGAATATCGAGTAGTGAAGTTTAGCAGAGGAAAAAAAAGAAAAAGAAAAAAAAACTTATTAGAGTCACTGTACGACCACCGTACGACAGACCACCGTACGACAGCCAATTGATGACCACCATACGATATTTGAAATGTTTCCACTGTATGGCAATCTGGCAGATGATGTTTGCCATACGAAGCAAAGAACCTATCACTAATACCCACCGTGCGGCTAGAGGAAAATCAAAAGGTCAATAAATTCTATGGACTACGGTGGCAGGACAAAAGTAGAGAAGTAAAGATCATATGTATGGTGGCAAGATAGCGCACGCGTATCAAGGTTAGACCGTATGGTGATAAGTAGGAAGGGCGATATCCGTACGGGGACAAGGCAAGCAAGACAAAATAAACGGTACGGTTGTAAGAACCCCAAATAGGCTCTACGCTGATCACTGTTTGTTTCCTTGGGTGTAATGATTGTTTTTGGTTTGTTTTTGAATGTTTTAAGCTGTTTTTGGGTTTTTGAGTTGATGAAAAGAAAATACAAATATTGAAAACTAATCTTACCTAAAATTATAACTCAACTCTGGTTATAATGCTAATCGAATTCATTTATTCGGATGGCTCCTAATGTATGTACAATACTTATTGCTGGAAGAATACATTAAAAACATCATCATTAATAGTTGAAAAAAAAACCTGATTTTTGTCTCCAATATGCAACCACGCTGCTGGTTGCTTCCTCCTTGGGCAGCGCCTATCAAAAACCGCAATATTAAATCTCTGATTTTTAATTCACTGTAGCGCTGTACTTTTCACAGCACTGTAGCTGCTGTTATAACCCCTTCCAACCTGTAAACAGATTCATCCACTTTTTCCCTACTGAAACACAATATTGACTCCAGAATGAAGTCAACTAACAGGCAAAATTCAAGTGATATTTCACACTCTCAAATTGCATCAACTCTGAAGATACTACGTTCTCCACAGTCTGAATTCTTCTCAAACTTGTAGAAACCCTTGTTGCCACAACTTCAAGAAATTTCACAAGGCAAAGTTTTTAAGCAACTCTCATAACCTGCTCTTGAAGGAAGACAAGGTTTGCTTATAAGGACTGCTCAACTCCAGAATGAGTCTCCACGCTCAATGTGGGATAAAAGATATAATAATAACATAAAAAATGTTATTACATTAAAACTTAGAAAATTCCTTTTAATTTTTCCATAAGCTTGGACCCACAATTAATTGAAACGATGGCCCCTTTTATGATATCATGACCCTCACTTAAGTTATATATTATAACTTAACAATATAGGCTTAAAACCAATAATGTTTATTTTAACTAAATAAACATTAATATCTCCATTATTACTCAACATTTTTGAATGTCGTTTGGACTGGGAGCTAACATGATAGAACTGCATATGACCATACCCCTTTTCTAAAAATAGCAGGGGTCTATCTTTATAACTCCAAAACTGCTAAAAATAGCCTGACCAAGCCAAAGTCAAAGGAAAACTCATCATAAACAAACTCTGGCAACCCAGAAGAGTACTTTGCTCTGGTCCTTGGAGGATCTCCACACCAAGGTGACCCTCTATCCAATCTTATTAGCCTACGAGGGTCTCTGATAGGCTAATCACCAGCTAAAGTGATGTCTCTAGCTAGAAGGGGACATCACAACGGTGAATAACAAAAGTAGAGTAAAAACAAAAGCCGTACGGTGTATGGGGTCAAGATAAGAAACTAGACAAAGATTGTATGTGCAAAAGATATCAAGTTCAGTCTAGTATACGGTAGCAAGGAGTATCATCGAAAGCCAATAGCAGGGAAATTGTAGGGGTGGGTCATACGGTGGTAGAAAGTAGTAGGGCTCGTACGGAGAACAAAACTAAAGAAGCCATACACAAGAGAAGTCTAATAGGAAGGATAACGCAGTACGGTATAGGAGAAAGGGGAAGTATGTAATTTATTTTGCCAAACCACAGCTACAATACCATCGTACGGGCATGCACATGCAGAGGTCATCGTCTTGGGAGAGCTATTTTGGTTTGGGTTTTGCAGACATCTTCCGAGTAGAAGGAAGCAGTCAGAAGAGAAGGCAGAAGCAAGCAGTCAGAAGAGAAAGGAGCAAAAAAAAAAAAAAAACGACGACAAATAAAAAATGTTCAGAATGAATAACATATGATGCCGAAGAAGGGAAAGACATAAATAGGTAGAAAATGCAAGTGGTTCGCTGGAAGAGTGTGGGCTCGAAAGAAAATCACAAAAAATGGTGTGTTCCATAGAGTTTTGTGTGGGTTTGAAAGTGCTAATTTGGTCTTGAAAGTGGGGGTGCTGCCCCCTAGACCCCTAGTCAGTGTAGTTATCATTCGTGGGAAGTATGCCCAGTTGAGGAGACCTGGAGCTGCTGCAGGCATAGTGTGCCAGAGGTGGAAAGATCAATGGAGCAAGCCTTTCGAGAGGGGTGATACGCTTTGAGGCACTTGGAGTAGGTGTTGGACATGAAGCTATCTTGGTGGATGCATAGAGAGCTCGAGAGGAGCTGATCATCCAGTTGAAGGCATTATAGTGACACTTTGCTCAGGGTACCTAGGAGTTGGAAGCAGAGAAAGCAGCACAGGTGGCTATCAAGGTCATCTTGATTAAGGAGACAGTATTGTGTTAGCAGAGGCTACAGATGCAAAGTGGTTTGGAGACCAGTTTGGTGCAGGCACAGGACGAATGTGAAAGTAGTGTGACAGAAACAGATCTATCTTGTTGTAGTTAGTCAGTTAATGTATTCCGTTTTGTTAATCTGTCTCGAATATTTTGTAATTGTTGACTGGAGATGACTATTTCTTTTGGGGGGGGATGATGTTGTCGGTAAATATTGATTAGCCAACGGGTTGATGTCGTCGGTAATTATTATGTAGTTGACGGGCCCCTTCGGGAAGGTTCTTCAGGATGGTATATGTACAACTTTGGATCATGATTGTAATCATCATTGTAAGCACTATGTAATCTCTTTGACATATATGGGAATAATAAAAGGAGTATTGCTGTGTTACATGTTTTTGTCTATTGTCCATATGCATTAATCGTTTACCCCATATAGTAAACACCGTCATCATCATAGAACCACTCCATCATCCTATTTTTACCCTTAGGTTTCATAGGACAATCATGGTCAACATCATAAGGACCCCTATAGTAGAAACACAACTTCCTCCTCTAATCATTAATGGTTTCTCAGTCCAAAGGGTTTACAACAGGATGCTTCCTCTCAGTCTTCTCCTCTCTTTGGAGTGGTGCCTTATCATAGGGGGATGTAGCAGGCTTGGGGGCGAATTTACCCCTAGGTGTAGAAGCTTCTAAGTTATGAGCCGTTTTCATTACCTCCTACAATGAAGGGGGATCTAACGACTTAACCCACCCTCTAAGTGGCTCAGCAAGGCCTTCAAGGAAGAGCATAACCCTCCTTCACTTAGATATATCATACACCATTACTGACAACCGCTGAAACTTGCTGATGAATGCCTCCAACCCAGCTGTCTGTCGTAACTGAGCGAACTCTCTAAAATATACCGCATAATCTTTCTTGTCAAAGCGTTCTATCAGTCTGTCAACAAACTCCTGGTATGATATGATCTAATCATGATGAAGAGATACTAAACCGTGATACCACCAATCATGGGCAATCCCATGAAGTTGTAGAACAACAAACTTGATAGTGTCCTCTTCAGTCATAGGACGCAAAGCAAGGTAGGTGTTGAGCTTGTGGACCCAAGCTCTGGTAGTCACTCTACCTTTCCCATCAAAATGAGCCAATGTCATCTTACCAGCTACCTGTTGGAGCTCAGTATACCTGGGTCACTGTCTATCAATAGTAGGCCTACTCTTGGAATGCTCACGTTTTTGTGTCAGATATCTATCAAAACTCAAGTTATCCTTTAATGCCTGAGGAAGAGCATCTCACTCATGAAAATGAGTCAATACATCATCAACAAATGGAGCAGCATTAGACGTAGTCCTAACTGCATCTAATTCAGGTCTCAGGAAAGTGGGTCTCTATGGCCTGCCCTGAGCACCAATATAGCCTATCCTGTCCACCTTGTCATCTATCTTGACATGTTCCTCAATCCTGTGCCTATCATCAGTGCTAGGCCCCGTATCCACACGTGACTTGTAGGATCCAACAAAAACATCTCGATCTCTCTCTCTACCCCGATCTTGAGTCAAAGCTAATTGCTGCAGATTGTTAGACAATTGTTGGAGAACACCTGTCATCTGCAGTTGCCTGGTTGCAAAGCATCTCTATCAACCTGAGCATCTGTAGCACGTTGCTTGAAGCCACTAGAACCACCCAGGCTTCCCATTGAACCAAATTGAATCTCTAGTTCTCCCTCTTCGGGAGGTACATTCTGATCCCGCTAGGTGTAGTGCATACTTGGCACAAACCTTTGATCACCATCCATATCTCAAGATGCAAAACAACATAAATACGTCTTTGAAATTTCTGAGCCCAATTCCTGCAGGCTGGCAGGAAACCACTGTAAAAACTCTAGTCTGACGTAAATGAATTTTAAGAGCACAATGCAATGGTATTGTATTCCTTGTTTTATTTATAGTTCAACAAATGTGAATCCATACAATATTCCTTCAATTTATTGAGTAATTTTATTGAGGAAGGAAAATTTTAAAAGCTTACATGGTATTTCAAACAAAACATTTAGCAATGATAAAAGAAGAACCTGATTTTTGCTATTCCAATCAATGGAACAACTCAGCTAGAATGCCCAATACCGTCTCTATGAAATAATGAGACCAGGTGAATCCTTAGCGCCGACAAAGGGAAAGAACGGTAATTACTATTACCACAGCAGCCTCCAATTGCAATGTGTGGCCAGTTATAATGTCTTCCACATCCGCTAAGGTTGGTCGATAGTAAACTTTGAGTGGGATGTTGGCAACAAATATGCAGACCAGTATAGGTTACAGCTTGACTCCCAGCCGCTTTGTATTCAGACGCCACCTGAAGAACATACAATTCCTCAATCAACCTTGCAAATCGATCTGCAATTTGGTTTTGAATTTGCAATCCTAACACCAATGATTTCCTTCAGATAGAATAATCTCCAGTGCCACAGTAGCCACAGTGGGAGTGATTCGATAATTGTTTATATCAGCACAATTATTCAGAAAGAACACAGGACTTCTTCAAAACCTTTAGCCAGGCAATAAGAGCAAATTAGATATATGAATTCAAGATGATCTCTCCTCAACAAAAAACTGCATTTATAATACTAATTGAGCCATCCAGCTTCATTCTCACACTTTCCGCTTAAAAGGCAACTTTATAATATAAAGTTATGACAATTTATAATATAAAGTACTATGCTCATTAAATGACTTAAATAATCATTAAGCTGACAAGCTCACCAAAAAAATTTAATAAAGAAATCCTAGAGGGATTAAATATCCAGAATTAGAGGACCATCCTGCCTGACTGCTCAATCCAAAAATAACAACTATCCAAGAGTGACTTACTAAAAACAGTAAGTCCAAAAATAGCAATCTCATGAGAACACCCCCAAATTCCAACATCAGCTCATGAGGGTTGAAAGATCCATGATGGATTTCTTCTGCTGATCTGCTATAATTTTATATTTTTAAATCTGTTTTCTTGTTTATTTATGTTTTCTTGCAGAACTAGATAGAAGTGCAGAAAGGTTTGTTTGTTTTTGATGGTTTTATAACATAGAAAGGAATAGGGAACAACAACCATGAAACAAGATTGAAATAAATAAGGTATTCAATAAAAATCAGAATTATTGGAAACCGTACCAGGCAGATTTGTTTGAATTATAGAGCTAAGCAATAAATCCAATGCATTTCTCAAAGCTCACATACAAATTTGATGTCAAATTGGAAGGTGAAGATTGCTCTTGAATCCAGAATACATTTGGAGGTGAATACAAGCAATACTCTATACACCACGTGGTGTATCTGCAGCAAATGGCGTCCCATAGGTTGCAATGAACCACGTCCCAACTGGAAAGATGATATGCCATGCTGAAACCCCAATGAGAATTGATGCCTCTGTCCTTAATCACCAGGCACAATGCCTAAGAGATTTGGTGCCAAAGATTGCTGAGGGCTACGTCCCAGCCAATCACTAATCTGGGGTTTGCGTCCCAGACTAGAAATCGCCCATTCAGAACAAATTCATAAACAAGTTGTCAAATATGCAAAAGATGATCTTAGAATGAAGCTTCTATCTCCTTATAACCCCTCTCAATTGCAAATCAAACCCTAAGTGTCTCCAAGTGGCGTTGGGTAGTGAAAGTGTTATAATTTCTTATTTTGAAGTGGTCATGTTACTAGAAAATGACTTTTTTCCTCATAGACAAAAATCTGGTCATTGAATTGCCCTGAGACCAAAGAGAAAGATTTAGAGAATTTCGAGACCTTTACAACGAGCTATCACACCATAGGATGCGCATCTAGATGAGGCCAAAAACCCCTTATTGCTCCAAAATGGCTAATAACTTAGCCTTATTTAATTATTAAACGGTAACTTAGGAAATATTAAAAATATAACCCAAATAGCCACAAAATGCCCAATTGACATTACAAACCATAAAATCATCCTGTCACCTGTCTGTGATTGAAGTCGGAAATCAAGGATCCACTGGCAGTCTCATCCCTAAAATCTAGGGATGCTCATAAAATTTAGGAAACAAGCCCTATCTCTCTGAAACTGAGCCCAAAGAGTAATCTCATGGAGACCAAACCCTGGGCAAGATCGTACCTCCTAAAAAGTAGGCACTGCCTCCTAAAAACAAGGAACATCTCCCAACTGATCAATAATTGCCAGAACATCAAGTCCCCAACACTAAATAACCATATTCGGTCTCTATCCAACCCTGTCAGCGTACAAGATCCCATAATAAGCTGAGTCACATGTCTCTGCTAGACTGAGCTAAAAGAGGGGACATGACAGTCCTCCCCTCTTGGAGATGCTTGCCCACAAGCAATACAACACTAATCCTTCACTATCCCAAGCAATCCAAATACAGAGCACTGATCGACCCCAAACCTGAAGTGTCTCGTCAGGACAAACATACTCCCCTCTATAAGGTGTAGAAGTGAAGTAGATTACATCGTCACAGTAGAGTATCCACCCTTGAATACCCTCACGCCCAAGAATCCAAACAAATGGCCATCCTGTCCTCCTGTCAAAATTCAGACCAGTCGCTGGTCCCAAAACAGTCCTATTATGCAACCCGTCCCAAACCTCATACAATCTCCGTGGCAAATCTAAGGCACCCGCTCCTGTGTGTTGAGATATTGAGGGACATGGGGTTATGATCAAATCATTGTTACTATCTGAGTCCTGACCAGTAATTATACTCCTAGCTGATCCACCCTGAGACGGAAACGGGCATGCCTTGAGCATGATCTTCCTTCTTCCCACCATAAACTCCAATTGTCTCTTCCTGAAATCTTGGCTATATCTCCCCAAATATTGCAACCACTGTACACCCAAAACTACATCCGTGCCCCCTAGATCACACATGTAAAAGTCATTTATCAAGGTGTATCCCCCCTTCATGCCTATGCTCAACTGTGGGATACGCTTGACTCATTGCACAATAAGACCATTGGCCACAATCACATCGATTCCTGGAAAATTCTGCGCTTGCAGACCACATCGGTCTAGCATTCTTGTATTTATAAAATTATGTGTGGATCCACTGTCCACCAAACAATACACAGTATGCCCATGGATCATACCCAAGATGTAGAAGAGGTGAATCATCGGTGCACTTGACGACGTAGCCATAGTCCTCTGTGTTGCAACTACTACCTTAGCATCTTCGAGCTCAATTTGGACACCATCATCTTTGTCATTTATATCTCGAACCTCCTTATCGTCTGCATCTGATATGACCTCAATAAGATGTGCCTTTCCTTGCCCAAGGCACCTATGTCTTGGTACCCATGGCTGCTGACAAGAAAAACATAATTTCCTCCTCCTTAGTTCATTTCTAGAATCTAGGTCTATTTTGGGAGGTGGAGGTGGCGTGTCCTTAGCCTGTAGAGGAGGTCTCTATGGTGCCTGTATATTCCTCGATGGTTTCTTATCAGTTTGATACGAGGTAGGAGTGGTGTCCAATCTCAATGTCACATCAATAGCATCCTTAAGAGTGGCCGGCTGGAAAGCACGAACCAATCCCTTAAGCCTGTTTTGCAATCCCTCAATGAATAGCATCACACTACGCTTTTGTGTCATATCAAGTACCATAACTGCAATGCACTAGAACTCATTAATATAAGCTTCTGCATGACCAGTTTGTCTCAGATGAGCCAACTCTCTATAGTAAAGTTCTGTATCCTTACGGTCAAACCGTGTATTGAGTTGCTCAGTGAACTCAGCATAGGAATGTACTAAGGTGTGATCCTAGGTAACCAATCCATGGTGCCACCAATCATAGGCAATCCCCTCTAGATGCAACACAACAAACTGAATAGCCTCACGCTTAGGCATGGGCCATAATGAAAGATACATATCCAGCTTGTGAACCCAAGCTCGTGCACTCTTATCTCCTCAGCCATTATAGGTAGCCAATGTGATCTTCCTAGTAGCTCTATTGAGGTCATAGTTCTGCTACTGCTATGGTGGTCTATAACCACGATCTCCCCTGAACCTAGTTGTATCTCTACGTTGTGCACAATGCTGGGGAAGAGGGAAGACGTCCCTAACCTTAGGGGGTAGAGCTCTCCACTTAGCTGTGGCTACAAAAACTGACTCTTGGAACCCCACCTCTGGTGGTTCCACCTATGCTGGCCGTTCACCTGGTATGAACTGAGGAAGCAATGGTCTATTCGTAGTAGGTGTACAATGGCGATGCCGCCTAGAGGAATGAAGGGAGCTCCCAACTGAAGAATGAGATTGATGGCTGTGCTGACTACCAACCACTGAAATTGATCTACTTTGCCCGCCTTTGCGTCCACCCATCTCCAAACGCTCCGAGGTATCTTGTAATCTGTCTAAAGCCTGAGCTATCTTGGGCTGAGTAGTGAATAGGGTCCGCACCATCTGTCTCTCTTCATCATCCTGATTCCTTGTGTCGACCACCTGTTCTTCTGCCATAATAGGTTCTTGGTCTATTCCAAACCCTTGCTCAAGTTGAGGTCTCCTGCACGTATAAAATCTATGTATCTCAACTCTTGGATGCATAGATTTTTATTCAATCCACCAACTAGTGACTACCCAGATGCTAATATGAATTATCAAAACTTTTGATCCAGTACCCAGATGCCAAAATGAATTATCAAAACTTTTTAGCTAGTACCTAGATGCTGAAATGGATTATCAAAACTTTTTATCCAATACCCAGATGCCAAAATGAATTATCAAAACATTTTAGCCAGTACCCAGATGCTAAAATGAATTATCAAAACTTTTTATCCAATACCTAGATGCTGAAATCTGTTGTGGCAGTTTCTCACAAACCCTACAGGCTAGCAGGATGTAAGCTCTGATACCACTGAAAGATCCCTGATGGATCTCTTCTGCTGATCTGCTGTAATTTTATATTTTTAAATCTGTTTTCCTGTTTATTTATGTTTTCTTGTAGAACTCGATAGAAGTGCAGAAAGGTTTGTTTGTTTTTGATGGTTTTATAACATAGAAAGGAATAGGGAACAACAACCATGAAACAAGACTGAAATAAATAAGGTATTCAGTAAAAATTAGAATTATTGCAAATTGCACCAGGCAGATTTGTCTGAATTATAGAGCCAAGCAAAAAATCCAATGCATTTCTCAAAGCTCACATACAAATTTGATGTCAAACTAGAAGGTGAAAATTGTTCTTGAATCTAGCATACATTTGGAGGTGAATGCAAGCAACACTCTATACACCACGTGGTTATTTGCTGCAAATGGCGTCCCACAAGCTGCAATGAACCATGTCCCAACTGGAAAGATGATATGCCACGCTGAAACCCCAATGAGAATTGATGCCTTTGTCCTTAATCACCACGCAGAATGCCTAAGAGATTTGGTGCCAAAGATTGCTGAGGGCTACATCTCAGCGAATCACTAACCTGGGGTTTGCGTCCCAAACTAGAAATCGCCCATTCAGAGAAAATTCATAAACAAGTTGTCAAATATGCAAAAGATTATCTTAGAATGAAGCTTCTATCTCCTTATAACCCCTCTCAATTGCAAATCAAACCCTAAGTGTCTCCAAGTGGCGTTGGGTAGTGAAAGTGTTATAATTTCTTATTTTAAAGTGCTCATGGTACTAGAAAATGACCTTTTTCCTCATAGGCAGAAATCTGGTCACTGAATTGCCTTGAGACCAAAGAGAAAGATTTAGGGAATTTCGAGACCTTTCTGACAAGCTATCACACCATAGGATGCACATCCAGATGAGGCCAAAAACCCCTTATTACTCCAAAATGGCTAATAACTTAGCCTTATTTAATTATTAAATGGTAACTTAGGAAATATTAAAAATATAACCCAAATAGCCACAAAATGCCCAAGTAACATCACAAATCATAAAATCATCCTGTCACCTGTTTGTGACTGAAGTCAGAAATCAAGGATCCACTGGCAGTCTCATTCCTAAAATCTAGGGATGCTCATAAAATTTAGGAAACAAGCCCTATCCCTCTAAAATTGAACCCAAAGAGTAATCTCATGGAGACCCAACCCTGGGCAAGATCGTACCTCCTTAAAAGTAGGAACTGCCTCCTAAAAACAAGGAACGTCTCCCAACTGATCAATAACTGCCAGAACATCAAGTCTCCAACATTGAATAACCATACTGGGTCTCTATCCAACCCTGTCAACGTACAAGATCCCATAGTAAGCTGACTCACATGTCTCTGCTAGACCGAGCTAAAAGAGGGGACATGACAAGAGTCGTGATAATGAGCTGACAAACCCACACTCCGAAGACTTGCTAAATCGGGGACATGATACATTACATGTTATTTTTGAAAATAGAATACATGTAAATGAATTTAGAGATCCCAATTTTGGCTTAGATATGTAAATGCATTGCATATTTAAAACATGCAATCACATCTACAGAGTGCAACATCCTTCTAAGAGTGTAATGACCCCATTTTCGCCAACATCGGAGTTTGAGAGATTAGCCTATTATTGTGATCCTCGTAGGCTAATTATTGTGGATAAAGGGTCCTCTGAGGCAATGACTTGGCTTGGGACGGTCTTGTCTTCTCCACAATTCAATAAGTTACAAGTTGGTTTTCGTTTAGCTTTGATTGGACTTCATTCGAGCTTAGATTTGTGTACTTACTATTTGTGGTAAGTTGGGTATTGATTGAGATGGACCCTTTCTATTTTTCAAAAGTGCATTTGGTCACATGGAGAAGTAATAGGTGTGACTCTTATTTCAGACGACATATGTAGATGATGAGTATTTTGGGAGTTATTATATTTTTAGTGGCCAAATTATTATTAAATTAGTAAATGACTTATTATAAAGTTATAATTTAACTATGTAATTTCATAGTGATGTTGTGTTGGAAAGTTTCAATAGATGAGTTCATTTGGGAAACTTTCCGAGTTTCTAAAGTTGAGTTGTTTTGGAAACTTTTATCAACTAAGCATTATAAATATGAGCTCTTTTCATTGAAAAAAACATGCTTGGATATTTATTTGCTTTTGTTGCCTTAGTGGCTTTTTCTAAGGTTCTGAATTTTGTGGCCCTTGCTGAGATAAAGGGCTTTGTAGCTGAGAAGTATTTGAATCACTGCTGAGGTATAGTGATTACATTTATTCTGAATATTTGTTGAGTCTACTGTACTGTGATTATATGTGGCTGGGAGATATTGTTTGGGAATTTGGGTTGCACTTGCCACTACCTATTGCAAGAAGATGTCAATCTGCATAAGTGTGTAACATTAAGAGTGTCTTTCAAAACTGTTCCTACTGTAGCTTGAAAGACTGTGGAGGTGTTGCTGTTGGTTTTGGACTCCACTGTCACCCATTGTTAAGGCATGGTTATGCTGGAGAATTAATTTGCAAGAGCTTCAGACTGGGGGTGGGTTATTGTTATTACATTGGTGTTTCATGGCCTGCTATTGGTTGCCTAAACTGTTGTATAGAAGACAACTGTGATTGTGATATTTTGGCGTCTCAACTGTTTGCCAAATTCAAGCCTATCTTCTTCTCATGTGTGCTCTGCATTGGGAGTATTAACAGGTGTGTTTGCTGGTGGTCACTGGCACAAATTGGGAGGAAGTTCGGGCTGGAAAAACCCTGTATACACTGCTTGTAACAACTGGAATTCCTACAACTATTTTCTTCATTTATCTAATTCGATTTTGTATTTTATTATAAATATGAAACCAATCATTGAGTTTACATTGTTTCATAATCTTCCAAAATTACATAATCAGCTGAATTTAAACTTTGACTAATTGATGTGATCAAATCCAAACTAAATACTGAAGTTAAACTGAAATTGAATCTTTTCTAATTACTAAATTTAAATCTAAGTTCTGAAATTTAAACTAATCTAATTATTGAAATGCTGAAATTTAATTCTAGACTAAAATGCTGGAATGAGAAGATGCAGGATAACTAATTAAATTTCTTTGATAACGTCTATCTTTTCCCAAGAGAAATCTTTCAGTTAAAAAATAAAGAAACTATCTTAAAAAGCAAAAAGATACATACTGATTTACTTGAGAGACTTTTCCACTTAATTGCCCAAGCTCTTAACTTTGGTGAGAGGAGAAGCATTATCATAGGCTTAACTTTCCAATCACGGACCTTTTTACTTATCCCCACAGGTTCTAAATTAATAGAACGGCCCTCCCTACCTCGAGGTCGGGCTTGGAACGTTCATTGGTCCAGCCATCGGAGTATTCAGGTGGGTTGAGGTCCCAACAGCTCTTCGGTTGAATAACTGAAGCATCAGGACAACAACGCGATCATTTTGTTGTGGCAAATCTGCCTAATAGCCTTGGCCAAGGATTTCAGAGGTGGGTTTTACAACCCGATCTCCACCACTCAGCTTGACAATTAATTATCAAAGTGGAATTGCATGAGCTAATTTCATTGGTTATAATTATGTATGATAAACTTCTGATATCATTCTTGTTTTTATTTTACTGGGTTCATCTACACCTCACACCATCAACAGGTCATCGGACCGGTGTTTCCTTGGTGCTTGAACCATTACATCATGTACCTATTTATAAGTTTTTGACTTTTACATCCTAAGAGATTTCCTTAGTATTCGGAATTGATTATTTTTATTGTTTACTCATCTGGAAAAAAAATAAAAATAGAGCACTTCTAGATAAAATCTGCAGACTAAATCATGCATGGTTTGATTAAAGAAATAATCTATATTCAAAAGAATATCATGACATGGCTTTCGATATTCTGGTCAAAGAAAATAAAAAGAAAACATATAAGCTCTGGTACTTCCACAGTCGACTTTCATTTTTAGATCACCCAACTGCTTCATCAGTGGTCATGCCTACAGATTTTAAGGCGTCTCATTTATTCAAACCTGTTGGTAAGCATCATAACTTTATACAGTG
Organism: Cupressus sempervirens; assembly: GCA_028749045.1. Classification (NCBI taxonomy): domain Eukaryota; kingdom Viridiplantae; phylum Streptophyta; class Pinopsida; order Cupressales; family Cupressaceae; genus Cupressus; species Cupressus sempervirens. Next base: position 473,053,002 of record CM053792.1, read on the forward strand.
AGTTCTAATTATGAGTTGGACCAACCCGACTCAGATAAGACAATACGTGCATTGGAAAAATAAAAAGAAACAAAATACATGATAAATCACATCCTTACGTGACTTAAGGCTTTCCAATCGGATTTTGGTTCTCTTGCACGGTTGCCTCTTCAGACTTCCGCTGGTACAAATGAAATGCAAAAGACGTGGGAATTCAGATAATACTGCACCGTGGTTGAGCAGAGGATGAATACGTATAGTTGGGTGTTGGGTGTTGGATATATATAGTAGAGTGTTGGACGCTATGCAGGGTAAATTGAGTTGGATTTCCTATGAGCCCGATAGAGGACAAAGCCAGCATATTAATAATTCAAATGTGTCCTTACGGCTTTTTGCCGTTACAAGACTCATTTCGACTTCTAGATAGAAAGGAGAACACGGGAAGAGGAAAAGAAAAAGAAATGAGGAAAGATGAAGGGTCAATTAAATAATATTATTTCATATTATTTTATTGTCTTTATTAAGGTTACAAATATGTACGTACAAGGTGGCATTATTGATTTTATAATTCTTAATGTAAAAGTGCCATTTTGTATTTATATATTTATGATTTTAATTAAGACAATAAAATAGTATTAAGTGATATTATATTTGATAAATTTAATTAAGGTAAGAATTTTTGATTTATATTTATTGTTTATGTTATTTTAAATTTTTAAATTTTTGGCTCTTGCAAATCCACCAAGTTATTTGTTGTCAAGTCCAAATAAACTTGCCGAGGCAATTTTTAGGGCAAACCTGTCATTCATGATGATTGGATCTTGTTGAACATCCCATTCTGATGACCTCGTTTCGTAATGCTTCCCATCTTGCTCTGGTCTTCATCCTGCAACCTTTAAAAACAACATTCTCGCCAAAAAAATCAATTTCATGATTCGTAATTTGTTAGATAATATCATTAGGAAATTTCATCATAAAATACTAACTGATTCATCATAAATGTACAATGGCTAAAAACTGTCTTCATTTCACATGAACACAACGGCTAAATTTAACTGACTCAATTTCATATGGTAATTAGATCAATGCAACGGCTTAAGATAACTGCTTCAATTTCACTTGAACATGAATAAATAAAACAATGGCTATAACTACCATGATAAAACAATGGCTAATTCCACTTGAACATGAAAAATCATTTTGGTTCAACGGCTATATTTAGCTCAAAAATTTTTAGGGCAAAAATTGGGATGTAACACTGCTGCTGATTGAGCGTCCTCATTGGCATCACATTGGTTTGCTGCGCTTTACTGTTCAGAGACTGTGATTTGTGCATTAGTTGCCTTTGTTTATTGAGGAAACAAACCAGGTTCACAACTATTAGTATTACTTGCATTCTCTGTGTAATTGCAGCAATAAATTAATCAAGTATTTGCAAACTCATTTCAGTTGTCGTTATCTGTGTTTCAGTAGAATGGCATTGGTAAAAGAGAGTTATATTTTCAGAATTGTATGTACAGTCTCATAAGGCAATAATATATCAGTCTTTGAAGCTTGGTAATGGTGAATAGCTTGTTACTCATTTTGGCATTGTGCATGAAAAATTAAGACATCATATATACAATGTTAGCTGAATTGTTTGCCAAATGCTTGACGAAATGTCAAACTATTAAATAATAAAGAAAATTGATTCTATCTGAAGTTATAACCAGGCTAGGTTACTACAAAGAGCAAATACATGACATGTTGAAGCCTCTCAAGACCTCGATTTTGCACTTATGCATGTTTATTGACTTTTTAAAACTTGTGATTTTGGCTTTGTGCACATGCAAATGCCCTCCAAGACCATGTTTTTCCTCTTGGTCTCCAAAAATGCCTAAACACATGCATTGACATTGGATATTTATGACATGCAAAAGCCCTTGGAGAGTGCGATTTAGGTTGAAACACATGTTATATGCATTTGCCTTCATTTTTCTCCTCATGCATTTGGAGTTGGAGACCCCGATTTGCTTAATTCAAGGAGGCATTTCATGCAAATGGTTTGCAAGACCACGTTTTGCCTTGAAAGTATGCATTCTCACAAAAAATGTGACATGTATTAGCTTCTCGAGACCCCGATTTGGACTTGGGCAGGAAGTATATGCATTTACATTGCATATCAAACACATGCGTTTGGTCTCCAAGATCACGATTTGTTGCTTCAAAGCCAAAAACGTTGATGCAATGGGGCATTCTAAACCCAATTTGGCATAAAATATTGGAAGGAAGGATTCTCTTAAAGCATTTGCATCAAGTACAAGCATATGCGTTTGCCCTTGGAGACCACAATTTGCCTTGTAGATGCATTTTCAAACATGGAAACCATTCCCATAAGTGTGATCTGCACTTAGGAAGACATTTGCAATACCTTGCACATGCATTTACATGTTGCAACCACAATTTGAAGCAAAACTTTGAATTTTTCAAAGATATTTGGTTACCAGATGCAAATGCATTTGGAGAACCCGATTTTGGAGAAGACAAGCTCATCCTAACTTCTCTTTCTTCCAAATTTTGCTCATTGCTCTCCAAGTAAGTGTGAGGATTCAATTTTGCTTGCATTTCTTGCTTGTTTTGCTAATGTGCTGCATTCTTTTGCTCTTTGTTATCCATTTGTTCAAATGCAGCCCTAGTTTTTTTGCATTAAGTTATTAAATAAGTTTGAAATCTTTATCTTTGTTGTAAATGCAAAGCTCTTCCATCTCAAAAAAAAAATTGCATGCAAAGTGAATTTTTGGAGTTTGTCAAAGTTTGGGTCAAAGCAAGAGGTATGTTTTTCTTTCATTTTCAAGTTTTTTATATATTTTATTGCTCGTTTTGGTTTGTATTTGGAGAAAAGTTTAAGATTTTCACCCAAGAATGCAAGTGCATATCCATGCTTCCATCTTCCATGTCAATCCATTTTCCAAATACATTTTAACTCCGTCTTCCTACACATGCAATTGCATCTTCCAAACTTGATTACATATTTACATCAAGTAAAAATGATAAATTTTTACCGCATGTAATTACCTCTCATAAACCCGATTTTGGTAAAATTTTACATTTTTAAATACCAAAGTTCTCATTCTTGTACAAATCCATATGCTTCCATATGCTTCCAACTTGCATTCTTAGCCATTAGAAACAAAGGCCTCATTTTGCCTTAGTGTATTCCATCATCCTAAACCTGATTTTGGTCATTTTGGCCCAAAATACAAGCTATGCTAAACATTTCCAGCCTTCAAAAGTGTTCAATAAGTATCTAATCGATACTTCGAACACCCATCCCTCATGAATTTTTCATTGTAACTCAAGTCCCAAAGTTCTTAAGGTTCCAATCTCATTGGAAGATGTTTTCATCTTCAAGTTGCGGCGCACTCTTCAAGATATGTCATAATTTCTTCAAAGAACAGAGACATCCCGTCAAGAAGATATGCTTCAAATGTTGAGAAGCCAAATTCATTTGGTCTCCACTTTCCTAATGGCAGCCCTAGAACCATAGTTTGTGTGGAAATGCACCAAAGCACTTTGATAAAAAAAACGAAAAAAGAAAAGAGAGAGGGAAATCAATTTAAGATGTTTATGGAAAAGTTGTTTCAGGTTTACATCTCAACAACATTGAAAAGGTTCTCAAAGTGTTGGAAGTTTCAAGATGTGTAAGTCTGACAAAGGAGAATTCACATTTTGATCACATCAAGTTTTATAAAGACAATTGGCAATTCATCAAAGAGAATGTAGTGGCGTGGAATATAGGGACTCCCAATCCGACGATCATCCATGATTGCATCACCAAGTACAAAGACTTTCATTGACAATCTTCAAGATTGGTTCGACATTTCTAACTTTTTCTTCATGTTGTTGTAGTTTCAGGAAATAGATTACATGAACCCCCAATGCATTTAATCCAATAAATCTTCTTTCCTAGTTTGACCGAGTCAAGGTGGTTGAGTTGCTCTCACCTTTTTCTCCTTTTTCTCACTCCTTTTTCCTATATAAGGAGTACCCGCCTCATTGTAAAAATCATCTTTTATTATATGCAAGAGAGCTCTACCAAACTTGTGCAAGCATAATTGTGATTGTGTAGCATAAATTTGAAAGAAAAGTGAATAGGAAGAAGCATTTGGACTCTAAGCTATGACTAGAAACAATTGAGATAGAATAAATTGGAAGTTGTGACTGTGATTTGTTTCTATTATTTTTTTGTTCATGTTGTTAATGTATGTTTAAAATTTGAATAGAGCACAGTGAATTTATGAAACAATTGGAGTCGAAGCTGTGACTGGGACCAATTGTGATAATATATAGACTAGAAAGTTGTGAATGTAGCTTATATTATTGTCTCAAATTCACGCAAATAATAAGAAATTATATACTTCTAGAAGTTTGTGTGCCTAAATGGTAGAGATTTTTCTTATAGTCTGGATAAAACTAAACGTAGATCTAAGCCTGTACACTCTCAATCAGCCTGTGAGTTGGTGTTTGGTATCAGTATCACTGTTTCCAGCTTTTAGATAGAAGTGTAGTATAAGAGATCTAGCTTGCCCATTACCTGCTCTGCGAGTAAGTGGATTTTTTCTTGAAAGAAAGAGTAAATAATATTAGTAACACCCTATAATGCATCTCTTTACTTCTTGCTTACCTTGAGTTGATCCAAGGAATGATGAGAAGGGGGAGCCTTCCCTTAAAGGTAGGAGAGACTTTGCCTTACACGATGTGGCTAGTCTATCTATTTTGCGATTGAATTCACATAAATTGTTGATTATAAAATATCCACCCAACAAGTTTCATCCATGACGATGTTGGATACCACTTCAACACAATTTGAGCAGTTCATGGTTGAGGTTACCCACAACAGTCCTACTCTAATCACCATTCTCATGAAGACTACACTTATTATGGCCATGGTTGCATAGTTTAATTTGGTATCCACATTGGCTACCACATTTGTGACATTATCCTCCTTTTCTCTACCTCCATGGCTAGTGCAATCACTCAAAAGAGGAAGAAAGAAGAAATGCCACTGGAGGACCATAATTTCAGGCAAGTTGCTAGAACCAAGGCTCCAAAGAACAAACAAGAAAAAAAGGTGTCAAGGGTCCTAATTGGAGACGATGAAGCCAAGCTAAGTCACAAGGTTTGAGTTCGAGTTCAACAACTATCAAGTTTGGATGAAGTTCGACAAGTCAAAAAAATTCGACATTAAATTTGCCTAATGTAATTTTCAAAAAAAAAGAGTATATGTTATTTAATATTATATGTTTGAGTTTCATGCTAAGAACAATTTTTAAAATGACAAAAGAAAACATCTCTTCATGTTGAACAATATATCCAATATATAATCAAAATAGTTTGACATTACAAAATAGATATGAAATCTTTACAAAAAAGATATCACATTTATGAGATATAAGCCATAAGAAACATATGAAATCATGATTACAAAGTTCTTTTTCTATCCAAAAGATAGATCGGCATTTTATACTTTAGAACTTTAAAATAACTCAAGATTATCAAAAGTATGAAGATAGTTGATAAGTAGGAGATAATTTTCACAGCAAGTCAAATTGTGATATTGCTATCAGGATTTTAATTGTGTGATTTTGAGTCAAACTCATTGACCCATGTTTCATGAGTAGTGATTCAACATGAATCCATCTCATAAGGCACAACACTTGGTGAAGGTTTTGCAAATGGGGTTGCAAGCTTTGGGTTTAACCATGCAAGAAACTCCGTAGTTAAGTGCGCTCAGGCTGGAGTAGTACTAGGATGGGTGACCTCCCGAGAAGCCCTAGTGCTTCACCCCTGTGAGCATCACCTAGATCCAATGAGTGCTAAGTGTTCCATTTATTCTCATGAGAGATGGATTCATGTTGAATCACTACTCATGAAACATGGGTCAATGAGTTTGACTCAAAATCACACGGTTAAATCCTGATAGCAATATCACAGTGAAGATAGTTTTTGTCAAAAATTTATAGTCAAAAGCCAATACTATAAAACTACAAAAAAGGTCCAAGTCATCAAGAGCACATGGCTGATCTTCTGTAGAATCATCATTAGTATCACTGCTCAACTCATCATCCAAGAAGTCTGGTTCCTCTAGAGCTTCAGTTGACATGTGGAGTCCTTTGCTGATTTGTTCATGAGCAATTTCAAATTGATGCGAACATAGACAAGATCTCCCAACTTTCTGAAGAGCAGCTTGTTCCTCTTTATAGAATGAATGTGGTCATAACAACTCTAGTTCCTCTCACAGGCTGATGAGCCTGCTCCTCAATACTCTAATGGAAAAACACTGTAGTTTAGGAGTTTGTGCCCCTTAGCTCATCCACCATCTATTCCCAGTTACCTCGGCTCTTGTCATGTCATATTGTGCTGCTTGCATTCCAAACATCCCTTCTACTTTCTTGTAACTCCAATGTTAGTCTCTGATCAGAGGTGCGGTGTCTTGATCTCGTTCATACTTGCTAATGGCATCATAAAGCCTTTGACATAATTTCACTATCACTTTGTCTATCAAAACAGAATAACTTGGGCTCCAAATAGCAAGCTGCTACATGTAAAGGTGTGTGCATCATTTGCCACATGGGCTCCAATAAATCTATGGGTACTTCTCTACAATCAACTTCCCAGCTCCCACACAATTTGCTACACTATCAGTAACCACCTGAACCATATTTTCCACCCCTACTTCAATAGTGGCTTCCTCTAATATCTGGAAAACATACTTTTACGTATTCTTTTCATTCATCGTGTCAATCACTTTCAAGAACAAAACACCTTCAGGGGAAGCCACTAAATAATTAATCAATGGCCTCTGACATATATTTGACCATCCATCACTCAATATAGTTCAACTTGTTGCCTTCCAAGAGGCTTTGATCTCAGCTAACTTTCCTATTACTCTATTTTTGAACCTCTCTAAAAGAGTTGTTCTGATAGCCTCTGAAGATGGAGGCGTGTAACCTTTGTCAAACTCTTGTGTTTTCAAAATTGCATATGGAAATGGGGATTCCTTGCCGAATTGAATGGAATAGCATTTGTATCAAAATAATCAGCCCATGCATCATCCACCTATTGTCTTTCTATTGGTTTCCAAAAGCTATTCAATGTTCCACTTTGTTCTATTGTACCTATGGTTGTAGACTTGAGTAAACTAGACACATCCTCTTGAATTCTTTGTTTTTTTGGTACCGTTTTGCGGTCACCTTCACTCAAAAGGGTTAGTTCTCTCTCTCTCTCTCTCTCTCTCTCTCTCTCTCTCTCTCTCTCTCTCAACTACCATTTCATTAGTCACATTTGGACATGCTCTAACACTTCATGTACTCCCACTAATACCAAGTAAGTGGTCTCTTGCCATTGGTAGACTTCCTGTAAAATCATTCGTACATTTAGTACGATAGAGTTTAGCACCATCTTTTGTCACATTTCCATACCTCAAACTTTGATTTTTTGGAAGCCATTCAATTACAGCTTGCATGATGCAAAAGAAAAAAATAATATTTTTATTTTAAATCCTTCAATATTTTTTTAACCACATTAAAACAAACTATAAGAAATAATTATTTCAATCTCTATAATGAAACATAAATAAATACCAAACTCTATTTTAATTAACGACATACAAAAAATAACCTTACATTTTAAAAAATAAAAAAATATTATTAAATTAAAGAATATTAACCTTTATAAACAATGTAAATTAAATAAATTTAACATAATAAAACCACTAAACTATATAGTTTAAAATATACAATAAAAGCATAATAAATTTTCTATGTTTTTATTATTTGTATACATTAGTTTTTATTTTATGTAAAAATAAAAAATAATATATAAAAATTAATTAGTAATATTAAATAAAGATAGTAAGTCTAATAGTTTTGTAGTTTACTTAAAAAATAAATAATACATACAAAATTAAATAATCACAAAAATAAAATAAAAAAAATACAATATTTAAATATTAATATTTACATAATGATTTAATATAAAATAAAATCTTACTGTTTATAAATTATTACTATTTTATTATAAATATTTAAATTTATTACTATTTTAAACTTTTAAATATTTACAGTTTATTTGTTTTGAGATTACAAAATAAAAAAATGTAATATATAGAATTTATACATAATAAAAAGACATAATATTTTAAATTATAAATAAATAAAAAACATATATTATAATAGATAAACTTTAGCCTAAAAACATTGAACAATGCAAATTTTTTACAATACATATAGACCTAAAACTGAAAACAATACAAAATGAAAATACATGACACCTACTTGGTATCCATTGACGACAATTCAAGCAGACCAGTTGGGATATTCAATGGGAGAAAACAATCGTTGCTGGCTGCTGCTGCCTCCATGAGATCTGATTGTGTGGCAAAAACAATAGTTTCAACCTTTATTGTTTCTGCAAAAATGACAAGATTTTTGTGTGCCATATGACTTATGGCGAATGTCTTACATTTTTTTAGTGTTCGCCAAATTTTGAATTTCAAGCTGAAAATTCAGCGAACCTCGTGACTTAGAAGCCAAGTATGCGAAGATAACTGAGCCTCTAGTTGATAAATCTGTGGATGAAATGCAATCCACAGATTACAAGTTCATTAGAATTGAACTTGGTAAACAAACACACTTGAGTTGTCAGCTAGATGCACAAGATGCAGTGAGCATGCTTACATTGAAAAATGACAAGTTGTGGCTGAAGAAGAACAAGTTGAAGGAAGAGATGCGTGACTTCTAAATATCATATTAGTTGAATGCCTCTTCTCTGTCAGCTGATCTTGTCTCTTCTGAGTATGCGGTGTGAGTGGAAAGGAAAGAAAAGGTCGTGGATGAATGGAGCAGCTGCCTAAAATCACAAGGTGTGCAAGTGATTTAGGATGCTTATAAGGTGCTGAACTGAGGAAGGGAAATTTCTGCCAAGCTAAATGAGCTCCTTACTTCTTTCAATCAGCAGCTCAAATTCCTTGATGTAGATCTTGATATCTTGAGAAGCATGACATAAGTTGATCTAGATGTTCTATGGGATTGTGGAATCATTTCTATAGTGTACTATGATTATTTGCATCTAATGGTCAACAAGGAACATGTTATGCCGGGAGTTGGTGGCAGAGAATAAGGCAACAATGCATCCTCTTAACAGCCAAGAATGCATGGTTAGTGGATGTTTTCAAGAACTGACTATTAAAGTAACTATTGAGGGTGGCGAACTTTCTGAAGGAGGTGTTTGACAGAGTTCACGAGAGTTATTTGTCTACATCTTGAGGTGGATAACTTTGACTTCAGCACGATTGATACATTGACAAGCTACAAAGCTTCAATGAGTAGTCTGCAAAACAAATTGGCAAAGTGCAATAATTTTACCTACAAGAGTGCAAGCATAATTCAAAAGGTAACTGTTATTGCACAACTCACAGGAGAACCGGATTAGAGCTGTACGCGAGTCTTTGCATAAGTTTGGGGATTTCATTCATACTCTGTGAAGATGTCTTTCAAGTATCACAGACATTAATTTTCTATGCTTTCTAGGAATAGGTGTAGTTTTTATGACAGATTGCATGTAAAAGAAAACTAATTTGTAAATACAGGAAAACATCTAGTTGGTTAAGCCCAAACTCATAAATCATTGGTATACACATTTTCAGGTCTAGTCAAATGTTTGTATTCATATATGTATGTGCATGTGCTTCCTATACACATTTAGATATCATAACTTTCTATATTATTTGTCATGTTTTTATTCTTGGATGCTGTTAAATTTACATTGAATATTTATGGAGAGCATTGCAAAACAAATAGCTCGTTAGATTAGTCTCAATGAAAATGGTTCACATCTTATATTATTTCTTTCAGGTATGGAGTGATTTCTGAACCAGAGGTTACAGATTGGCAACGTTTATCAAGCAATGATAGTTATCTTGTTGTTGCATCAGATGGACTTTTTGAGAAAATGAGCACACAAGATATATGTGGCCTGCTTCTAGAAGCACAAGAGCAAAATTATCATTCAACAGAAATTGTACCTGCCCATGTACACTCATTGGCCTGGGTCATAGTAAATACTGCATTCGAGAAGGGAAGCACAGATAATTTGGCTGCTGTTGTGCTGCCTCTAGATTCTGCTACTCATTCTGCTCAAGGTTGCTTTCAGGATGGTTTGTTCCCAGAGAGGGAACCAAATTTTAAAATTGACAAAGAAGAGACTGAGGTTAATTTACATTTAGGTACTTAATCCTAAGTGACATGGTTATGTTAGAGATTTCACCTTTCTAGCCACCGAGAAATTTGACAGATATTGCTTGCTGACTTCTCTTTGAATGGCATAATACAATATATGCTTCTTTGTCTTTAAATTTCTCAGGATGTATGAGCAAGATGATTTAATTTGTTTCATGTTTCAGTAGTTTGATTCCGGAAACAAGTTTGGTAAATAAAATGAGAAACAGAATCCGACCAAGAATGGAGTGCTCTTAAGTTTAGTAGATAAGAAGTGTAGGAGTGCTCTTAAGTTTAAGAATTCACTTTGAGAGTGGTTGGTTCACAGCCTATTGTACTGCTAAGAGTTTCTGGATATGCTTGAATATGAAGTTTGATTACATGTTATGCATAAGCTCCAAAAACTCATAGCAATATTGAAGAATAAGAAAGACCACACAAAAGAACTACAAATCACTTTTTTTTTCTAGTATAAATATATATTGTACTGATTCAAAAACTATGAGTATCTTATACAAGTCATCAACCAAGGGAATTGTTATCATTTTGATTGTGCCTTCAACAAGGAAACATTCATTGACTGTCAAAGGGAAATATCTGTTCCTACATGAATCAAGGGGGTGAGATTTACATTTTTACAACGGAAGTTTTGTTCACCACTGAAGAAAAAACATATCATTCACAAAATTAATTTTAATAATCTCCATTCAATTTTTTCCTCTCCCTGGAAGATAATTTATGGATAGAATAGTACCTTTATCTACAAAACCTTCTTATATCAATCACTAAAAACAGAATTCGATACATTTTATATCTAAGCTTCAATTTCTAACAAAAGCTCAAGAGTATTGGTAACTTTATCGACCTTGTAAGACAAGGAATTACTCTTTCTGGTTTCAAATTTTCAATTCAGTCTCCAAATACTGTCTCATTCCAAATATTGGAAACAATTCTCAATCATATCAGCTTCCAATGTACAACCCAATGTACTATAAATAATAAGTCCCTCAAAATAAGCCAAATGGAAAGATGTAGAGGCAGGATCCTGATCACCACAATGCTGAAAAGAAGTAATGTCACCTCTGCCAATGGCAACAGAACAAACAGAGACCCTCAAATCTCGACATGAGCTCATTAGGGTTGCAATGATGGGCTAATAACATCAAGTTTCAACAGCTGACACTGGCTAGAAAGGAGACACTGCACAATGCACTTGTGTGGCGTAGTGACATGGAGTGAAAATTATTAAATCTTTGAGGTAGGCAATGATATTTTCCATTCAAGCCAAATTCACAACCCTAGGTGAAATTTGTGAATGGTTGAATCTCAATGAATCTGCATCTTGGTTTTCTTTGGTGAAAAAGTGAAAGCAGATATGTGCCTTCCATTACTTAGCTATTTTACATTATTTCTTCCTTCACTGATGCCATCAAGATCTTTTGAATTTATTTTGTTATTTTGATTAGAACAGCCGCAACCTCCATCAACTTCCTAAAATTGTTTGTCAAAAAATTAGGGCTAAGATTGGATGGCCTCCTCATGGACAGTGAAAGCCACAAATTGAATTAGATTAACACATAATGATGACCAAGCCAAATGTGAACATTAGGTTCCATAAGGTTGCAACATAGCTATGATGGCTATAAGAATGGTGATGCATTGCAGTTCATTGTTCAAACTATTACTGTTGTTGAAACCTCCAAGCCATAATTTTTCTTTATTTATTGTGATTATCAAGTGCACTGCCACTCTAAGGCTAAACACACATCTTAAATCTTTTGAGGAGGTTCACCTCTTCCTTGAATCCATTGATTAAATAATTAAGTCAATTAATCTTTGTAATAAAAGACGAATTCTCAAAATTTTATCTGCAAAGTGTTTCTAGCATCTGAACAGCTGAAGAGATTACACTGCTTCAAAAATTCCTAGTTTGTTTTGCAAGTCATAATCAGTTTCTCCTTTGATTTTTGTCATTTGGATATTTATTTTTCTTCAATTCTTTTTCTGCCTTTCTGGTATATGTTCCTCACCATCCCCTTTATGTCTGCTTGCTCTACTTTCCTTTCAAAAACCTTTGTCTACATTTCTGCTCACTCCTTTCTTCTTTACTGAGCCTATTTTTATAATTTATCCAGTCCTCTGCTTGGTAACCATTCTATTTTCTTGTCAGTCTTCCTTTTCCTCTAGTATTATTTATTATATTTACAGGATGTCAAAAGATTATTATTTGACAGTGATTCAATGTGTATAGTCATTCAGGCATCGTAAAACATAGAACTTATCAGACAGGTTTTACACATGTAATCTATATTGGCCATCCCTTCATTTTGTGTTTTTAAACTACACAAAAACTGAGATTGTAAAAAATAATTTTATGAACTTTTTTGCTTTGATTGAGTAGTGCATGTCACATAGAGTAACTTCTGATGCTATTTTCAAAGAATGACTGTAGTCATTGTTCTAGTCATATGACTGTGTCAAGTAATGGATTCATCAAAAAGTTGCTTGCGTACATATTTTTATTTTATTTTAGTTTTATATGTATAAATGATATATTAACAAAATATGAAACTGATTTCCCAAGGAGATGTAGCAGACTGGAACATTTGGGGGAACACTTGTTTCTTAATTATTTGACTTGATTTGTTAACTCAATTTCAATGCTCAATTCAATAAAGGTGACATGATTTCAACGTTGTTGATAGGAATATTATCTTGGCATTTTCAATGTTGGTTCAGCACTGCTAATTCTATGATTAAATATTAAGATGAATGGGGATTATGATTTTATGCCTAAGCAATGGTTTCAATGCCTTGTATCTTTTATATGATGGATACCCTTCTAAACTATAAAATGTTTGCATGCATTTTGTGGGAAATAAAAAAGATACCAAGAACTCTCCTGAGATGCCCGGGAGGAACAAGCACATGGTTTTAGCTGAGGTGCCAAACATGCTGGTAAGGCAACAACTTCTTAATTTTGTTGGCATTTTTGGAATTTTATTGTAGTCAATTTTTGTTTTCAGATATCATACGGTTATTATTGATTATGTGGCTTTATGCTGTCTGATATCTCTATGGTTTATCTTGTGAATTTTGTTTTTTAAATGGCAATTTGGTATATGTTTCCAACCAGAATTGAGTAGATATAGATGCATATAGTAGAAGTACAGTCTGATGATTATTGAGGCTGATCATATCACTCCATAGCTTCACCTTTAGTCAAGTTTGTAGTCAGTTATACTGTAATGTTTTTCATGTTTTCATATCCCCACAAATATGTAGCTCTGTTTGAGCCCATATTTGTGCAACCAATTGAATTGATATGTGACCCTTTCTAGGGTCCAATTTGCTTGGACAATGTTTCTTCAGTGGGCATTCACTGAAGTAAATCAAGGATGGAATCCTAAATTAGACTTTATCAATTTGCGAGAATATTAGAAAAAGATGATTGATGTTAAGTCTCAATTGAAAAGATTTTCTGTTTACCTGTAGTCTGAGAAAGGTTTCCTGTTTATGTGGACAATTTGATTTTCAAATTTTCTATCATCAAAAAAGCTTATTGGTTTTGTGTATTGGGTGTAAATATATAAGTTCACATCAAAACAATGCATCTTAAATTCAGTCAGTTCAATAGCTATTTTACTCACAATAATCTAATCTTTATCACAACTGACTATAATTTAAATCAATTTGACCCTCTTAGATACACTTATGTGATTACCAAAACAATTATTCATAACCATTATTTATTGGATTGATTTTAATATGCCATAATAACACTCTACAAAATTATGTTGATTGAAAGTATTTTGGAAAGAGGCCACTCTTATTGCTACCAATTGTTACACTTTTCTAGTTAAAAATAGGTATTGTTGCCAATGGTTTGCTTGCATATATGGAATGTTTATTTCAGGTTCATGAGTTCATGTTTTTATAGGCTTCAATGTTATGATGTTGCATAACTTATTGATAGAAAATAAATAACACTTGCGTTTAATGATAGCCTTACAATGGTTCAGTGAAAGTCGTATGTTGGGACTGAGGGAGGGGTTGTGTGCCATATGGTATTGGAGATGGATGAAAAGTATTGTGCTGAGGGAAAATATGGATTTGGATGGACATGTCGAAGCCAGAAATGGGAGTTAGTGTGAGGCCCACGATACTGGATAGATATGACTCAACTCAACCCCAAACATTTAAAGGAAACTTACCAGATAGTGATTTATAAATCAAGGAGAGCTGTCATGTCCCCTCTCTAGTCTGACTAGCAAAGTCATGAGAGTTGGCCTATTATTGGAGTCTCGTAGGCTAGCAGTGGTGGATAGAGACTCATATTGGATACTCAGTGACCAGAGTTGGTTCTACAGTCAGTTTGAGAGCTAATCTTGGCAGTTCCTTAATTTTAGGGATTTTCCTCAAATTTAGGAGGTTGTGGCAGTGATTAGATTTGAGGCTCCCCAGGACCAGTATATGGTTTCAGTTTCAGGTTGACAAGGTATATTCCCTAGTTTCTAGGAGCATCCCTAGTTTTTAGGGATGGGACTGCCAATTAGCCCATATTGCCCGACATTAATCACAGGCAGGTGACAAGATCCGTTCACTGATTATTTGGTTGGTTTGGCTTTCCAGTTGAATAAAAAGGAAATATTAAAAAATATTTCCTAAGTTTTCTTTTAAATAAATTAAAATAAAGCTATTTATATTGCTAATTGGAGTAATAAGGGGATTTTGGCTTCGTCTGGTCAGACAGACCTATGTGTTATAGCTCGTTGGAAAGGTCTTGAATTATTATAACTTATTTTCATCATCTTGAGACCTTCGGGCAGCTAGAGTTATGTTATTTGAGGAAACGGGTATTTTTCCTATACATAAAGGCCTTTTATTAGAGAAGATGTCATCTTATAATCAAGGGAAAGGCATATTGTCCCTTTAGGGTTCGATTGGCATTGAGAGGGAGATTAAAGGAGATGTTGGCTCATTCTTTCATTATCTTTTACATCTTCATTCTTGGTATTTGCGATTTTGCTCTGAGAAGCGATTCTAGAGGACTGGGACGCAAACCCTAGAGCCTAGCTATTGGGACGCAAACCTCGATAGATGGTTTCAGCAACATTCTACAGTATTGTTTTATTAGTTGACAAAGATTGTTAAGTTCAGCGTTTGGGGGTGCCTGTGCATTGCATGTTGAGGGTCTTGTTTGGCACATTGGGATCTTCTTGCTGCCTTGGTGTGACTATAGCAGCCGTACGGCTGCCTTTCATCTGGCACATGATTTTTTGGTTGGCTTACGTCAGCCATCTCTACCCTTTTGGTGCGTGTCTGGTCCATTCTTGCAGCTAGCGTCTTCATTTCTTGTTTGTAAACACCTTTTTTGGCATACTGATTACATATCTTGCTTGGTATGATTTGTAGCTATTCTGGTTGATTGAATATTATATTATTTGCTGCTGCTGTTAATTATTGTTTTACTTCCATTTGGAAAATACAAAAAAAGAAGAAACAATCTTTCTGCAACTTCTGTCTAATTCTCTAAGATCACAAGGAAAGCACAGGAAAATCTCTTATTTTAATTAAAATTTACAGAAGTTCAATGAAAGGATCCTTTTGGGATCTTTCAGAGATGTATGCAATTTGTCACCAAAACATAGAAATATATTCTCAACAAAGATGGCGCTCTAGATGTGCTAGGTCTGAAGCAAAGTAATACAAAGAATCAAAATAGGGTGAGGGTTGAATCCCACCGAAACTAAACTTGCCAAGTAGGGAAGATCTTCCACTTCCGAAATGGTGAACAATACTAAACTCCAATAGGAATTCACAGTACGATAAAATAATCTAAATTACATGCCTACAACAACCTACAAACTGACCTTATAAAGGGCTTTACGGAAGCTTCCCAAAGGATTACAAATAGAACCTGTTTATCGTATGGATTAATTAAGCAACGCACACAGAAAATAGATGCAAATACGAACACCAAACAGCAAATAGCAGAACTTCTATTATTATTCGCATATGCCAACAGTACATTATGCTTTTCTCATATGATATGATATTGATAAGATAAATACAATGCTTCTCGAAGGGGTTATAAATACTTTTCGACGAACCTTCCCGAAGGTATCCGTCGGCCAAGTACATTATACCCGTTACAAACTGTTTTACCCATTGGCTACATAACAATACTTCCTCGAAGGGACCCGTCGGCCGATACACAATTTCCTTGCCGAAGGGACCCGTCAGCCGATACGCAATTTCTACCGACGACATCATTCCCCCCAAAAAAGAAAAGTCGTCTCCTGACGACTACAAAACAAAACTCAAACAACTAATACAACAATATTGATCTGCCATATTACTTTCACATTCATCCCGTTGCATCTATAGCCTTTGCTAACACAATACTGACTCTTCAAGCTGACCTTGATAGCCACCTGTGCTGCTTTCTCTGCTTCCAACTCCTCGGTATGCTGAGCCAAGTGTCGCTGCACTGTCTCCAACTGGATGATCAGCTCCTCCCGAGCTCTCTACGCATCCACCAAGACAGCCTCACAGCCAACACCTGCTCCTACTGCCTCTGGTACACAGAAAGTCCATGCCTGCAGCAACTTCAATTCTTCTCAATTGGTCAAACTCCCACGACTGATATCTGCAACGGCTGGGGGTCCAGGGGGCAACGCCCCTCGCCGCCAACACCAATTTAGCACTTTGAAACCCACACAAAACTGCACGAAACACACCATTTCTGTCATTTTCTGCCGATTCTACACTCTTTTTGGCAATCGCTGATTCTTCCCCTTCCTACCGTATCATCTGATACTTATTCTGAACAACTTGATTCTGTCGTCGTTTTTTTTTTT
Source organism: Cupressus sempervirens (assembly GCA_028749045.1). Taxonomy (NCBI): domain Eukaryota; kingdom Viridiplantae; phylum Streptophyta; class Pinopsida; order Cupressales; family Cupressaceae; genus Cupressus; species Cupressus sempervirens. The sequence goes on from CM053792.1 coordinate 473,070,100, forward strand.
TCTTTTTTTTTGAAAACCTCCTGTCATCCTTCTGTGATGAAATCCATACGGCTTCCAACTTGACACAATCTGGATTCCAATCTGCTTAAAAAAACCGTACTGCAATATCCCACCGTACCTTGTCTGAAAAAAATCGTACTACACAAACCATACACCATTCTTCAGATGTTAAAACCGTACGATATTCCTCCTGTATTGTGAAATCCGTACGGTGGTGCTCCTTCCTGGCATATATTGCATACCGTACAATGCCTTTTACTGTGAAATCCGTACGGTATCACTAAAATTCGTACTTTTAACAATGAAAACCCATACGGTACTATGCAATCCGTACCTTACAAATGGAAAACCATACGATGCTGAAAAATCCGTACCTTGCCAATGAAAACCCGTACGGTGCTTCAAAATCCGTACTTCACTTATAAAAACCGTACGGTGCTTCAAAATCCGTACTGCACTTTTGGAAAACCGTACGGCACTTCAAAATCCGTACTTTACTTGTGAAAAACCGTACAGTTCTTCAAATCCATACGGTGCTTTACTTCTCTCTCTCTCTTTTTTTTTTTTTTGAAAATCTCACTCCTCGAACAATTATGTACAATATTTACATATATACCGTACTTACAGTCTTCTCTCAGTTATTCGTCCACGGGGGTGTGTTACTTCTTTCATTGCAAACATTCAACTTCGACCTCTTCACTACATCGAATACTTCCTTTCGGTCTAGCATCCACTGTTTTATTGCTCCGTTATTGCTTACTTCCCGCATCTGGTACGGCCCGACCCATTTAATTTTGAACTTGCCTGGTTTGATCTCATTCCGATTGTCGTACTTCAACACCCACTGTCCGAGTTGAAACCTGCTACGCCTATTCTGTGTCATCTCCATACCGCCCAGTTTGTTCCCGAAGCTCCGTAGCATGGACTCCATCAGTTGCCCCTTCTGGCCACCAATAACACGTCCACTCCGTACTGCTGCAACTTTTATTAGACCCTTCCGCTTTGTTTCCTGTGCAGACCGTATCGTGTGCCTTCCTTGCTGCCAGTACCTTTCTGTTATATTTGTGGTTCGACATAATACTTTCTTCTTGCGCAATCGTACAGTAGAATCTTTCCTTCTTTTGGGTTCGTATTGTATGTTCTGTCCTTCAGCTTCAGTCATGCTCGCATTTTCTTGTTCGGCTTCTCTATGTTGGTTCGAACATTCATTTCCTCCTTCGGCTTCTCCATGTTCCTTCAGACATTCATTTCCTCCATCGGCTTCTCTGTGTTCCTTCGGACATTCATATCCTTCTTCTTTCTTACCTTCGTCGATCCTTAGCATATTACAACTCGGAAAGGGCTCATAATCCTCTATCTGCCAGTGGTAAAGACCATTTACTGAATCCAGATCATCAACTCCTTCCAATCGTAGGACTCCCTCCTGATCGGGTTCCATACTCTGCCTCCTCTCATCATCTTCTCCTTCGGAATCCGACGATAGAGCTTCTTCTCCAACCATCTGAGTGTGTAGATCAATGACATACTTCCGGCCTTTGCTTTCAAGTGATAAAGTACTTTTCTTCCAATCGTGTTTTACCTTGGCTTGTATCAACCACCTCCGGCCTAGAATGACATCATATCCTCTCCGCTTCAGTGGGATCACGACAAAGTCCAATAGGAACGGTTGGGTTCCAATCGTCACTGGTTGTGCTGTCAGGACTCCCAATGGCTTGATTCCATGTTGATCGGCCGTTAGCAGCTGGAATGTAGGTGGCCATAATGTCGGCTGTCCCAACTTTTTCCAAGTGTCTTCAGGCAACACATTGCCACTGGACCCTCCGTCCACAACTGTTTCCGTCAATACAGTCCCGAGAATTCCCATTTCGACAACTGCTGGATGGCGTTTGGATGAGAGGGCTAACAACATCGGATCTTCTGCACTTGCGCCACTTTCCTTCTCCTTTTTGTGCACTGTACTTGCTCCACTTTCTTGCTTCCTTCCATGTTCTCCTAGTAGTTGAGCAGCGGGAACAATGTTTGTGAGTGCCGATCGGAGCTGAGGCATAGTGAGCAACAGATCACTTATCCTGACAGGTATCTCGGCTTGCAAAATTTGCCGGACAATGTTCTGTTCTGCGCAATTCCGTACGGAAGTACTCGGCGTGTCCTTCAGGTGTGCCGTTTCTGCCTGTGTTGCTTTCTGGATCTCTACCCGTGCTTCTTCTAGTCTCTTCTTTTCTTCCGCCGGGTCGGGGTACACTTTTGCTTGCTTCCGTGTGATGGCCAAAACCTCTTCTTCGTTCGTCCCGACGGTGATCAAGTTTACTCCCGACTTTGGACACCTAGCATCTTCATGATCACCAGGTCCACACCATCTGCATAACAAATTTGGTGTGTTCGCTGTTGTACACTCTTGGGCGAAGTGACCCCACAGATTGCATGCGCGGCATTGAACTATCGGCCGACCATTCGCATCATACTGAATTCGACTCCTTCCGCCATTATTGTTGTTGCTGGTATTGTTGTTATTTTGACCGTGCCAGTTGTTTCTGTATCCACTCGATGTGGCACCTTCCGTATTGGTGTTCTCGTTCCCTCCGGATGGGGAGGCCTCCTGTGTTAGGAACACTTGCTGCGGTGTTCTTGTTTTCAAATTGAAAGGGCATTCCTTTACTGAGTGTCCCATAATCTGGCAGATCTTGCAAAATTGCTCTTTTGGGCAGGATCCCTTCGTATGGCCTTCCTTCTTGCACTCCGTGCACCATAGTTCATTCCCCTTAGCTTCCTTGTTCATGTTCTTGAATTCTTTCATCATCCGAATCATGTCTTTCTGAAGGGCACGAACCTTCTTGTTGCTTCTTTCGTCATCGCTGCTATCATTTCCTGAGGATGCATCGTCATCTGAATCGGACGAGCTGGTCTTCTTCTTCTTCTTTGTCTTCTGGTCACTTTCGAGGTTCATTGCCTGGTTGTACGCTTCATTGTATGTGGATGGCGGCACGATCTTCATCTTCTTCTGCAGCTTCGGGTGAAGGCCTTCAATGAACCATCTTTTCTGTAACCCGTCAGCGGGCTTATTCTCCATCTTACTGATTAAGTCCTTCAACCTCCTGGCAAAGACCCGTACAGTTTCATTCTTCTTTTGCTTGGTATTGAAAATCTCTGCGACAATTTCATTGTCATCACGCAAAAGTTGAAATTCTGCGATGAACTCCTTCTTAATGTTATCCCAACTATTTAATTTCTGTGGATCGGCATCAGTAAACCAATCAATGGCAACACCCCGTAGGGTTGCGGGAAATTGTCGGATCCATTCGTTTGTATCTGTTATGCCATTCGCCCTCCAGATCGTTTCACATGTTTTACAATGTCGAATGGGATCAGCTGCTTCATCACCATCAAATTTAGGCAATTTTTCCTTCGGAGCTGCCATTATTACTGTATGTCGAGGTTTTTGTTGTGTACTTGCGCTGTTTTGCACTCCCGCGCTGTTTTGAGCACCCGCGCTGTTCTGAACACCCGCGCTGTTCTGGACACCCGCGCTGTTCTGTACACCCGCGCTGTTTTGCACACCCGCGCTGTTTTCTGCTTCCGCGCTGTTTTTTGCTTCCGCGCTGTTTTCAACACCCGCACTGTTTTCTGCTTCCGCGCTGTTTTCAACATCCGCGCTGTTTTCTGCTTCCGCGCTGTTTGGTGAAGAAGAGAGTTTGTCAACCGTAGCTGTCTGTTCCGGAAGTATATCTCGGACGAAGAGGTCACTCCACGCTCGTGCTCCTTCTGCACTCCGAGCCGTGCGAGTCGATCTGCTTCCGTCAGGATTCTCTTCCTGTGGCGTATGCAGGTTTAGAAACTCCTCCCTCGCTTCTTCCACCAAATCAAGCCGTTGTCGAGTCTCCTTCAACAATCCTTCCGCACTCTTGCTTCCGTTGGAAATCTTCTGAAACCTCCTTCGACGCTCTATCTGCTGAGCCAAAATTAAATTTTCCTGCGCAACGCGTATGTCATCTTTTTCTTTTAGCTTACTCTTGTCTTTGTTCAACTGATTCGGCATTTAATTCATCTCCGCCTGCCTGCGTGCCAGATCCATCGGGCAACGGCGCCAAATGTTTACCGTATGGATTAATTAAGCAACGCACACAGAAAATAGATGCAAATACGAACACCGAACAGCAAATAGCAGAACTTCTATTATTATTCGCATATGCCAACAGTACATTATGCTTTTCTCATATGATATGATATTGATAAGATAAATACAATGCTTCCCGAAGGGGTTATAAATACTTTCCGACGAACCTTCCCGAAGGTATCCGTCGGCCAAGTACATTATACCCATTACAAACTGTTTTACCCGTCGGCTACATAACAATACTTCCCCGAAGGGACCCGTCGGCCGATACACAATTTCCTTGCCGAAGGGACCCGTCGGCCGATACGCAATTTCTACCGACAACAGAACCTCGACCGAAAAAATTTAATTATTATTTTATTATTTGGGCCCTTTATTAATTAAATCAATTAATTAAACAAGTCCTTGTGATATTATTAAAATTTTAGGACCATTTAATTAATTGACCTAATTAAAATATTTTATTAAAAATTGGAGAGGTTACAAATCCTCACTGCCCAAAGATTTCTTGCCCTCAAGCAATCCATCATCAAGTGGTTTGTCCACTGCAGCTCTAGGATCCCAAACCAAGTGTGGACACTAATAGCTGTATCTACTGAAGTCTTGATGCCACATCACGATCACGTACTCGCACTTGGATGCAAGCGAGAAAAGTAAATACCCATCAAGCTTTCATTGCGCCACTTTGATATAAACATGGCCATGTCCAGAGTCATTAGGATCCCATTGAGATGCTTCGATGATCAAAGCCAAAGCTTCTATATCATCATGCTCATAAATTTCTTGAGGAATCTCGTAGCTTAGGTACAATCTCGAATTTTAATAGGAATTTGCAGTACAATAAAATAATCCAAATCACATGCCTACAACAACCTACAAACTAGTCTTATAAAAGGCTTCACGGAAGTTTCCCGAAGGATTACAAATAGAACCTCAACTGACAAACTTTAATTATTATTTTATTATTTGGGCCCTTTATTAATTAAATCTGTTAATTAAATAAGTCCTTGTGATATTATTTAATTTTTAGTGCCATTTAATTAATTAACCTAATAAAAATATTTAAAGAAAAATTGGGGACATTACAAGCCAACAAATAATATAGCAGAGTTCAGAGCAGCCCTTATGGGATTGGAAGAAGGTTTAGAACTACAAGAGAGTTGAATTCACCTAGAAAGAGTCTCTCTTTAACAATAGATGAAATAAGGAGAAACGAAGTTCAGATCTGGAAGGTGCTCTATTTTTTTAGCCAAATTTCTTTGTTAGTATTTTGTCGGTCTTTGCTATTTTTGTATGAATAGTTATTAGCATTACAAACAAACCAACTGTTGTGATCCAGTTGACAGCCATTGTGCCTAATAAATAGAATTGCAGTCGTCAGAAAAGGTGTATTGATGGTTGAACAATTATCCTTGACCTAATTTCATTGTAAGCAAGTGCTACCCTTAATAAAGCATTCAATCTATTAGTCTTTTACAGTCATTCTAATATGTAATATTTCTTTTTGTATATTATTGTAATTGGTAGTGTAAGACTACAGCAGTAAACGAAAACACATAAACAGGTCTAGTGAATGGATGTGGGCATTAAAATAGAATTCATTTATATTTCTAATGACTTGACAATTAGTAGTAAGTTGGCTATGTTGATGGATGAAGTAATAAGTTAGCAAATCAAATGTTTTGGTCAAATAGAGCGAAATTTGGCTGTGTTAGACAGAGGCTAAGTTATGGTGCCATTGAGTGATACTAAATTGTTACTAGAATCAGCTGGTTGTCAGTTTGTGACAATATCTTTTTCCAGTTTATTGAGTGTTTGGGAATAAATTTTCACCAGCTATTTGTATCACAGTTATATGCTTAGTTCATTATTACTCTGCATATTACCAACATAAATGGGACAGACACAATATTAGAATTGACATCATTATTAGTAGTTTCAATGAAAAATGCTGTCCTATCATAACTTGCTTAACATTTATTTAAAATATCAGAGTAACAGGCAGGTGGTTTAGCAGCACGCCATATGTTTAGCAAATGTGACAGAGGTCTATTTTGTTGATAATTAGAAGTTAAAGAATATGTTTGGACTGTTTCTCAGAAGTTTTGTGTTACACGATTATATACTGATGATGTGCTTTGTGGATGCAGATTCAAAGAAGAAATACTGCTTTTAGTTGTTATCATCTTCTAGAAAATCTTGATGACAACAAGGACTACATTTTTTTGTCACCCAATAAGGACATTATTACAGAGGATGATAGAGTTCATGCTTTGCCTGAGGGCATTGTGCCTCTTAATTGTATGTCATGGCTTCCTTTTATTTTCTTTTATCAGTAAAATAAAATACTACCAAATGGCAAATAGACTTTTTGCAGTGTTTTTTCTAGATTTTTTGGAGGAAAAAAATGCCCCACATCAGTGCTCATATTTTCTTGAAACAGCTAAAAATGTCTACCTCATTTGAAGTCATTTGATTCCAACAACTATTTAGGACGACAATTTAACCAATATAATTGATTCCACGTCGTTTCAAAGAAATTGTTATCATGTTCCCTCTTTAAAACTAGTAACTATTGAGGACCAGTAGCCTGTTCTTTATTTACTCAAATAAACATATGCTCAAATAACTTGGTAATGTTGTCTGTGATATACAATTGATAACGTGCAGATATGCAGGCTGTCTGGGTACAATAACAATGTGCACTGTATATTGTAAAATGCTGTATCTGGTATGTCAATATTATTATGCTCTGAACAATGGAAGCCATCTTTAATGCATCATTATGTAAATATGTTTCAAGTATGATGCCTCTCTGTCTGATAAGAAGATAAACATATGCTCAAATAACCTGGTAATGTTGTCTATGATATTATTGCCATACTTTCAGTCGATCCCTTTTTTTTGCTTCTAACTTGGTCAGTTTTCAATCCATTGATGTTTGAGTCCTTGCCTAGATAGCCCTTAAGCGGCTTTCTTCTCATCAAACATCCTTAAGGCTGCCTTTGTGTGTCCTTTCCGGGTTTTCCTTGCTCCGCTTCCCCTCTACACCTCTATGTAGGATTCCTACTTTTTCTCTGCATCAAGGGCTTAGGTGATCTAGGTTTGGGTTGGTTTTTGTCTGAGTGTCTTCCCGATGAGAAGAAAGTCTATTTTGGTTCTGCAAAATTGTTCCTAACTCTAGCAAGTGTTTCTTCCGGATTCCAGCCCTTTTTGTTGGTTTTCTATCGTTGGTGTGCTTCATCAGGTAAGATCCTAAGGAACAGAGTAATGATGAAATCTGCAGGTATATTTGAAGTTGATTCATAGTAAGAAGATCAAAAGAACAAAGATCTAAAGCTATGGAACTCTCAGAGTAAAGATCCGAAGTCAGAATCCAATTCTGTGCAGATAAACAGAGTTCCATCTATTCGTATGCTTCCCCTTTTAGAAGCAAACGTCTTCAAGCAGGTTTCCAAAGAAAAGTTGGGAAATATAGAGGAAAAGTGACCAAATCAATGGGAAATATTCCAAGTGTTAATCTCTACGGAAAATATAGGTCTCGATGGTGCTCTTCCATCTAAAGGGAATAGGTGAAGCTTCTTTTTTGAAGAACATAAAAGATGAAGAAATGTGAAGATATTCTATGGAACTGCCAGAAAGATGTTTCTGATGGAGAAAATTGTTAAGAGCGAGCCCGATATAAAGGATATGATCGTCCAAGTGCTCAAGGTGGAAAATTCATTTCGCGGCTTCTCCAATTTAAGTGATAAAATAAAAGGAAAAGCCTTGTGCGAAAAAAAAGTGATACATTCATGTAAAATTGAATCTCTTTGAATCTCTTTGGCCTTCATGTGAACTTGTTTGATCCATTCAATTTGTGTGCCAATCTTTTGCATGATTAAATTGATTGAGTGCATTATACACAATGTCCAAAAAATGTGATTATATGTGGCCTTCACTATAGCCCCAATTCCATTACGATTTTAATTTTTTCCTTTATGACTTGGACAACATTTGTAGCCACCACCATTATGATTGATTCTATGAGGATACTGGAAATTCACAATCCTCCTTCAGGGGACAAGGCTATGGCATTAATCAATAACCTATTTTTGCAATCTTTGTATCCATAAACAATGATGGATACACTTGTTTTTGACCATGTATCTTTGATCACTCTCAATTGTGCCTCCATCGAAGATTACCCTTCTCCAACAAGGTGGCTCACACCTTTTCATACCCATAACCAACATAATCAAGAAGTGTATTGCAAAGGGTACTCACCATCTATTGCCAATAAGGTGAGTTGACAATGTTGAAAGGAAGTCCATTGGCATAAATGCAACGAACAAAACTCTAATTTGCAACCTCGCTTATTTCATTTCGAAGGCCCTATCCAATGGGCCTCTTTTTAATGTAACAATTTCTGATTCTGAAGGTGGTGGTGTTGGTGTGAAAGGATGTGGGCTAGCCAATGTCCTCAAGCCACTAGGAGGACTCTTGAATCTTGTGTTGGTGAGGGTGTAATGTCCCCTTTTTAGCTCACCATGGTTGGTGGTTTGGATTAGCTTATCAGTTACTCTCGTAGGCTGTCAGTTTGTTAGAGGGTCTCATTTCCCAGAGAAGAAGATCAATTCCCATTTTGAAGAACATGAGAGTTCAGGATTGGTCTTTGTTTGGTTTAGTTCCTATTAAAAGTCACGATTTCTATTTATAGAGAAGGGCACCATAACACGTTATGTTGTAGTGTTGAGATTTGGCACGTCTTGCTTAAGTAGTTATTTAGGGACTTACTGTTAATAGTAATTCAGTTCGTAGAGTTGCTAATTTTGGTAGGGCACCTGGTCATGACATGCGTAGTGGTTTCCTTCACCTCTAGTTGACTCAGTGATCTAAATTGGATGGCGCATGTCCATGTCATTAAATTAATAATAAAGTGAACTTTATTAATAATATATTATAACGTCTACTATAGAGTTATAAAGTACATGGTTATAAAGATCCTTGCTAAAAGACCACTAACAACTACCGATGCTGTAGTAAGGAATTTTGTCAAACACTTGGCATGCAATCTGGACTATACTGCTGTGAATATATTCCAGGAGAATTCCGTCAAACACTTGGCATGCAAGTAACAATACTGCTGATAATAAACAACTGCTTGCAGGAATTGTTGCTGCCAAACCACACAATAGAAAAACAGTACCAATATTTATATATATGCATTCAATATTGAGGACAATTATACTTCAGAATTTTTGGTGCAATTATTTGATACTTGAGAACTATTTCAAAGTATGCAATGTTAAGCAACCTATTGAATAGACTGATTATGATTTTTCCTTGTCTCACACCATAGGACAAAACTGAATACATATGTTTGAATTCTGATGCAAAGATTATTATACCATGACTGACTTTTTAAACCCTTATGTCTGAATAAGTTCTATGCAATTTTACAATCAAATGCAAACCAAACGGAACCTGATTTTTTTGTGCTATGTGCTGCTGACCACGCTGATGAAATAACCACTGTGCTGCGCCTAGAAAACTGCCCCACATCATGTAATAACCCCAACAGGTTATAACTCCTTCAAACACCAAAAATCTTTATACTTCAGTTGTTTGACATTTCGTCAAACACTTTGCAAGCAAGCTCTGATACCACTGTAATGGTCCTGCTCAAATCCGACCTTAAAATGTTGATTCAAGGCTCGAAGAATTTTGTCAAACACTTTGCATACAAGGGGTCATATGACTGATATAACTTTTCAGATTGCTGCAATGACTCTTGTTTTGATTTGCATCAAAGAGAATGCTTACAAAAAGACTCCAGATTGTCTAAACAATGACCTAATATGAATGTGCAACAAATTTTGGCAATATTCAATGCATATATGTGACTTAAACTACTTGCAAAATGCAGCTACAACAACTAGTAATTATGACAAATACTTTGGATGCAACGTAGGATGACATTAATGCACTTATAACCAAGTGTCATTAATATAAACACTTAGTATGCAAAATTATAACATTATTTATGCCAAAAAGAGAACTTACAGCCAATTGATATTTTGTCAAACAATTGGAATGCAAACTAACAAGCTGATCATCAACTCTAGGGTTGCAATATAGATAGTCTAAAAATTACAACGCTCTTTCAATTGCAAAATTCTAGCCTTCCTTTGATACCAATAATGCCAAATGGCAAACAAAGACAAGTACAAGGTGAAATAATGAATTGTTGAAGCTATATTTTGTACTCAGCTGAAAACCTACATTTCTCAGAAAATATGCCAAATGAGAAGTGAAGAACCTGATTGTGGATGGCTGTAATATTTTCCTTCAATGCTGCCCCTTCTGCTTGCTTTTTTACCGATCTGCTTTTTCCACTTGCTTTTTCCGGATTTGCTTTTTCCGTTTTACTTTTTCAAACTGCTTTTTTCGGAGCTGCTTTTTCGGACTGCCTTTTCGGCCTGCTTTTTTTTTCAGTTTTGCTTTTTAGGCTTGCTTTTTTCGGACTGCTTTTTTTTTTCGGTTTTGCTTTTTCGGCCTGCTTTTTTCGGACTGCTTTTTCAGCCTGCGGACCTGCTAGAAATGACCTCCAATAAGTTCGGCCTTGCTAAAAAAAACCTCTTGAAATGCTGAAAATGGCCTTAGGCCCAATAATGCCCTAGCTAAAGTGACTGAAGTATCACCTCCAAATGTGCAACCCTTCAAAAGATATTTCACTTCTTCATTTATGCAAATCCAAGGGAGCTTTCGTTCCCAAAGATCAACTGACTATCTGAAACCACTTGGCTCCACAATAGACTATGTGACTGAATCACAATTTGATGTCAAGAGAGAAATAAACAACTGGATGATCAAAATGAAGCCCGGGGTGCCTATTTATTCTTTTTTCTCCACTTTCCCCAGAAACTTCTAGAACATTATTTTACTTTATCTATTAAGTGACTTTATAAAATATTTTATAATTCAAGTCACTTTATTAAATTAATTAAATATAAAGTTACCTTTTAATATTTATTTATTTGATAACTTTATAAATAATTAACTTAATACCACTTATTTATTTAATTAAAATAATTAATTAGTCATCCTCATAAAATATTCATTATTTTGGACAACCTAATTAATTAAATTAATTAAATCAAATTGCCTCCAAAATGGGGACATGACAGTCCGCCCTTATTGAAATTGCTTGTCCCCAAGCAATGGCTGAACAATAAACCAATCAATCTGCCTGGGTCCCAAATGTAGTCATGAACTATACAACTGTTAATTAACATAGGCTCCTGCAATATCCTCTGCAATATAACCAAGAGGAATCCATAATCAAACTGACAATTATAGCTCAACCAAACTCCAAAATCACAACTGCCACAGTCAGAAACCCACGAGACACAAACTCTTAGAACATCAGAACCCAAGTAAAGTGGACAAATCAAGCTGCCAACATAGTAAATACCATCAACGCATCCCACTGGCCTATACGGAATGTACAATCCAACTCTGCAACAATGGTGAACGCTCTCGAATGAAACTATACCAAGTATGGAGAATCCACACACTGTACAACTCCTGCAATCAACACAACTCTGCAGATCACCGACCACTGTCTCATAACCATAACTCCCATGCACCACTGATCGTGAAAAGACATCACAAGATAAACAGCAAGAAATGGAACCCAAACCAAATTTGCCTGCCATCAACTCCTCAACACAAGGATCAAATGCTAACTGATGTACATACCCTGCAGTATAATGCTAATAAAAAGAACCAACCTCAGTCAACAGCTCACCATGAACAAGTGATACAACCTACTGTGACTGATCACCAGCTAAGTCAAGAGATGTCATAGCCAAAGGAGTAGAATCAATAACAACAACCACTGAAGCATCACTCCCAAACTCCTGCTCTAAGTCATGTATTTTCAATCTGTCAACTGTAGAACCTATCGCCATATCATGCCCATCACAACTCTCATCCCAAGGCATCAAACCGTCCCATAACTGATGACAAGCACTAGGAACCAAAGTACATCTCTGTATCATCATCTCATCAACATGGTCATCAAAGGTAAATTGATGAGCATACCTCATAGTGTAATGGCAATAGAATGCGCCAATCTCAGTCAGTGGCTCAGACTGCAATCCATATGTAACTAACTGCAATCGATCACTAACCAAGTTGGAACTGACTACTACCTCCGAAGACATCACCAAGGGAGTAGTATTACTAGCAGGAACCATGCCAACTGCCGGCTCACCAATATCACACATGATCTTTGATACAACATCTCTAGTCTCTGTGCCATCAGTACTAGAGGCCACCACTATGTCAGGCATACCACAACAATTTGCTACAACACCCAACTCAACTGAACCTGGCTCTAGTGGGAACGAACCCGATATGCCAATGTTAGTATCAAGGATGGATGCATCCCCATCTCCATTGTCTTTGACAATCTCGACCATGGACATCCTCGGATCACCAGACACCATAGCTTGTGACTGTACAAAATCTGGTAAAGACTGCAGTCGCTCTAACTCCACGGTCACCTTAGCCAAATGAAATTGTGACTCCTCGAAAGCCAACTGTGTACTCTCAAGAATCTCAGAAGTCACCTCGAGCTGCTGAGTAAGCTCACTCACCTCATCTTCCTTGGCTAATAATGGATCATATGCTGTACTCCCCCACTCTATAAGATAATCTTTGTCGGCTACCAATTGCATATAATTCTGTCTCAAAATCCGAATAGCCTCCCATAAAGAGTGGATCTCTGTCAAGGAAAGATAACTGCCTCTTTGCTCATCACTAGTAGGAGAACCCCATCCATAAACTACTAACAATTGACAAGCAGCATCGAAATGCTGGCAAGCGATAGCAATGTCTCGTTCACTAACTCTCAATTGACTAGACACATGATGGCACTGGCTAGACTGTCTCCTACAAACCTCCTCTGACGCACTGTCTAAAGGAGTATCCTCAAAGTTACTGGTATCTAGAGTATTACCATCCATATCCTGCGAATCAACTCCAAACCTCATATCAACATACGGAGTATCAAAAACTGTAGTACTGCTATCCAACTCCTCTGTACCAAAAGAAACTGCCAAGGAAACTAAGTCTTCAAAACTGCCCACTGCATCCTCTTGGATGTCATCAATGCCAATATGATCTTGGGACTCATCTGTACACACTGCCAAATATGAAAGATCATCAACACATTCCAGCAAGAATGGTCGACTGGATATATGAACAAAGCCCATCACCGGTGTATAAAAACTAATACCAACATCGGACAAGCTGTTGGCACAAGAAAAGACAACACCGTGCAATCTGCTAATCAAATCCATGATAGCACCCAAACAATCACTGCTACCAAAAAGTGTTAAAGATCTCCAGTCAACTGAATTCCAAACGCCAATATAACAATCTCGAGTCCATATCCGTAAACTAGAATCAATTGGTAACTCAAGCAAACTCCTCACCTGAGTAATATGACCAATACCAACTAACTCCACATACCTATCTGACATTGTCCCTGTATCCTGGATGTGAATGCAAGATGAACTCGCAACATTATCAACGACCACATATGATCTACGTGCTACAGAAAGCTGAGTATCAGAAGTGCAAGGTGAAACTAAACTCAACTCCATGCCATGCTTATGCCCATGTCTCTCCCAGTCCTGTAATGCCAATGGAGTATTCACCAAAGAAGCTCGAGTGTCCTCAAGCTCGCGAGAAAGCTTGTCAACTTCCTCCTCCTTCCTCCTCAAGGCATCTGAATCGTCTCCGACAAGGCTAAGAAGATGGTCACGATCTGATAGAAGATGTAAATAACTCAACTTCATCGTTCCCATTCCTTCCCTACTCACCTGTAAATCAACACAAGAAGACTTTGCCTGAACTCCCTTATGTCTACCCTATAACTGAATCATCCAGATGTGATCCTCTATCATATCCCGCATCCTGTCATGATGAGATAATGAAGTCACAATACTGTTTTCGCTCACCTTCAGCTGGTTGGACAAATCATGTGAAGTACTACGAGCCTCAACCTCATGTGACGAAGCATCTAACTGTGCCTGGTACTCTCTCTCAGCAAAGTCATGAATGCTCAATGTCTGCTCATCTCTACTAGGTATCACCATCATGCACAACAACATCCTCATAATCATCATCTGAACCCACTACGTTGTAGTCACTGCCTGTTGGAACCAAACCATCCTGAGTGCCTGAGAAATCACCCTTTGGCAACCTGTATACAACTGTCTCAACTTGAGTATCAAGTTGACAGTTACTATCCATCAGCGTAATATCCTTCACCACTTCTTCCTGTGGCTGAACTGAAACCTTTGCTTGGTTCCAAGCTTGTTTCTCGAACTCCTCATTAAGGTTCTTGGTAACATCCCTCACTGTATCAGTCGGTGCTTTGTGAGAAGATCTGCCAAATATAAATCCAGTCAACTTATCCACCTTAGCTGGGTCGGATAGTATGTCATTCATTATACGGTGGTGCTTAACCAATAGTTTAGACATGTTATGGCTTATTTTCCTAAGTTCATCTCGAATGCCTAAATAACCATCCTTTCTACTATTCCGACTCTGGATACTATGTCTATCAATTGTCCAAGATCGTGCCCTCTGAGACTCTGTACTATACCTGTCCATTCTGGATAAAGTAGAGTGTTGATCACTCATGTAATTCGGTTCTCACCCAACAGGATGGCAAGAAAACCGCTCTGATACCACTGTAATAACCCCAACAGGTTATAACTCCTTCAAACACCAAAAATCTTTATACTTCAGTTGTTTGACATTTCGTCAAACACTTTGCAAGCAAGCTCTGATACCACTGTAATGGTCCTGCTCAAATCCGACGTTAAAATGTTGATTCAAGGCTCGAAGAATTTTGTCAAACACTTTGCATACAAGGGGTCATATGACTGATATAACTTTTCAGATTGCTGCAATGACTCTTGTTTTGATTTGCATCAAAGAGAATGCTTACAAAAAGACTCCAGATTGTCTAAACAATGACCTAATATGAATGTGCAACTAATTTTGGCAATATTCAATGCATATATGTGACTTAAACTACTTGCAAAATGCAGCTACAACAACTAGTAATTATGACAAATACTTTGGATGCAATGTAGGATGGCATTAATGCACTTATAACCAAGTGTCATTAATATAAACACTTAGTATGCAAAATTATAACATTATTTATGCCAAAAAGAGAACTTACAGCCAATTGATATTTTGTCAAACAATTGGAATGCAAACTAATAAGCTAATCATCAACTCTAGGGTTGCAATATAGATAGTCTAAAAATTACAACGCTCTTTCAATTGCAAAATCCTAGCCTTCCTTTGATACCAATAATGCCAAATGGCAAACAAAGACAAGTACAAGGTGAAATAATGAAGTGCTGAAGCTATATTTTGTACTCAGCTGAAAACCTACATTTCTCAGAAAATATGCCAAATGAGAAGTGAAGAACCTGATTGTGGATAACTGTAATATTTTCCTTCAATGCTGCCCATTTTGCTTGCTTTTTTCCGATCTGCTTTTTCCACTTGCTTTTTCCGGATTTGCTTTTTCCGTTTTACTTTTTCGAACTGCTTTTTCGGATTGCTTTTTTCGGAGCTGCTTTTTCGAACTGCCTTTTCGGCCTGCTTTTTTTTTCGGTTTTGCTTTTTCGGTTTGCTTTTCTCGGACTGCTTTTTTTTTTCGGTTTTGCTTTTTCGGCCTGCTTTTTTCGGACTGCTTTTTCAGCTTGCGGACCTGCTAGAAATGACCTCCAATAAGTTCGGCCTTGCTAAAAAAAACCTCCTGAAATGCGGAAATGCTGAAAATGGCCTCAGGCCCAATGATGCCCTAGCTAAAGTGACTAAAGTATCACCTCCAAATGTGCAACCCTTCAGAAGATATTTCACTTTTTCAGTTATGCAAATCCAAGGGAGTTTTCATTCCCAAAGATCAATTGACTATCTGAAACCACTTGGCTCCACAATAGACTATGTGACTGAATCACAATTTGATGTCAAGAGAGAAATAAGCAATTGGATGATCATAATGAAGCCCGGGGTGCCTATTTATTCTTTTTTCTCCACATTCCCTAGAAACTTCTAGAACATTATTTTATTTTATCTATTAAGTGACTTTATAAAATATTTTATAATTGAAGTCACTTTATTAAATTAATTAAATATAAAGTTACCTTTTAATATTTATTTATTTGATAACTTTATAAATAATTAACTTAATACCACTTATTTATTTAATAAAAATAATTAATTAGTCATCCTCATAAAATATTCATTATTTTGGACAACCTAATTAATTAAATTAATTAAATCAAATTGCCTCTAAAATGGGGACATGACAGATCAGACCCTGTACGGCCAGCAGGTACAGCTGTACCTGTGCATTCTGTACGACCCTTAGCAAAAATTAATGCTGGTGTTTAGGCTGCCGAAAATGGCAGGAATGGAGGCGCCTAGGATGGTAGAATGACCTCCCAAAATGAAAAAAATCAGACTCCTAGCCGGTTGGGAGTTATGAGCAAAAATGTATGCCGCTGTTGCATAACAGGACCTGTCAAAAATGCCTCAGAAATGTCCTGATTTATATCCAAAAACTGATCCTCTTGATGTATCAATAAAGTACAAGTTTGCTTGCAACCAAAACTCTCAAACCCACAATCAAATCTCTGTCCAAATTGGATATACCAATGATGATCAACATGAAATGGTTGAGTACCACTTCCAATGTGCAACCCTTCAGAAGGTCTTTCACTTCCTCAGTTATGCAATCTCTTGAGAGGTATCGTTCTCAAGGATTATGCTGAATATTTGCAGACTATCAAGCTCCACAAATGCTCATAGAAGATGTAGTTGAGTTACCAAATCCCGTGTGTCCAAATGGGAGGCCAAGCCCTCTATTTATCTACTTTCCTAAGAAGTTACTAGGAACTTCTAGAAACATCCTTTTCTAAGAAGTTACTAAGAACTTCTAGAAACATCCATTATAAAATCCCATTATAATGCACTTTTTTTTCATAATAAATAACTTTGTAAAATAAAAGTGCAACTCAATTTAGAATTATAACATGTAGGCCCCGTATAAGAAGTGATGATAAAATATAAATAAAATAATATCTCCAAGAGCATAATGAGCCATCTAATCACCAAATAACGCCAAAAATGACTCTCTCATCAACCCCATCTGCCTATGAGAGTCTGGAATAGGCACATCCACGATTAACGCCATGTCGAACTAAAGAGGGGACATTACAATGGTGGCCATGGGACATCGTTAAAGTGCATTGTTAATTAATTACATTAATTGCCTAAACCAAGAAGGTTATAAAGTGATATGATAAAGTCAAATATAGGAATTTAATAAGTCATTAATGTGACTTAATTGAGAAGCCTCTTTAATTGAACCTCGTGCATTCATTATGTTATGATTGCTTTTGACTTGTTTCTCAAGATTTGGTAATTGTGTTTGAGACAAGGGTTTTTGCACTTCTTCAACATTGGAGGGCATTAATTCTTTAGTGTTTACAACAATTTAAAATGGTAAAAGATCCATTGAGTTTTGCATGCTAGTCATGGCATCATTATGGAGTCATATTTGTGCCAATTTGGATTAGATTTAGAATGTTTAGTGAATTCAATAAAGATGATTGCATTTTTCAGCTTGGCATGGATTTTGAGGTGGAGTAATCATTTCTAAGTTCCCTTTTGAACCCATTATGCTTTTTTTTATATCAGAGTAGGGAAAATGAAAATCTGAAATTGGTATGTTGGAGCTAGATATGTAATCACTTTCTATGATCTGGGTTGTCTTTTGTTTTTTGAAAAAGTGATTGTACACGTGGGAAGTAAAAATTGGGATTTTCAGACTCATTGAATGGTGATGAATCAGAACTATTGATTTATGTGTTTCCTATTATAATTTGCGATATCATGCAAGATTTGTATAAATGTATGTGGAGAACTTGGGGCACTTATTGTGGTATCAGAGCTTTCGTGCAAAGTGTTTGACAAAATGTCAAACATCCAAAATTGATAACCCAAATCAGATTTGAGACAATACCCTAGTTTGGGTTTTTACAATGGTATTAGAGTGATTTTCTAGCATCTTGTTGGGTTAGTCAGAATTATTTAGTTGCATGTTAGAGATTTTCACTTGCCTCTTGAATCCAAAATTGAAAACCCAAATATGGTTTGAGACAATATCCTAGTGTGGGTTCTTAGTGTGGTATTAGAGTGGTTTCTTGCCATCCTGCTGGGTTCATTACAAATATTCAGTTGCATGGCAGAGACTTCATGTTGCATGTTAGAGAATTCCACTTGGATGTTAGTTTTGAGACTACCTAGATGTTTGCATGTCAAGTTTGAGGGTCACTTGTTAGTGATTAGCACTTGCATTTTAATTTCAGTGGTTGCATGTCAATGCTTAGTAGTGGCATATGTGGTATTAGTTGTTGCATGTTATATAATAATTATTGGGGATTGGTGTTCTAGTATGAAACATTACAAGTTGCCATCAACAAGTATAGTTCAAACCCTAATTGGGAATTTAAGAACAAGTCAAGAATGGTCCCAATAATGGATCATTACATATTCAAGATCCCATCAAACATTTCTAAGTTTCTTCTGATCATCACTGGTATTGTCTCACATTCCAAACTGCTCTGTGGCATGTCATTCATGGCGTTGATGATAGTAAGAACATCAAAACCAACATTGCATGCTTTGTCCTACGAGCTGAACAGGTTAGAAACAATATAAATCTCCAAGTAGCCTTATATTGGAGGCTTGAGAAAGCTTTTGCCACCATGCTGGGCCTATAATAAGAAATGAAGAAACTAGGTTTCTTCTCCTTTCATGTAAGACTTAAGTCTAACACAATGAATCAACTAAACCGGAGTTTTTTGTATTTCAAAATAAACCAAGCCCATTGTATCCAAGAAAACAATAAATAAATAAATTTTACAGATAACAACCTTTCTCTGAAAAGTCTTGGAGCTGAATAGACATGAAAGGTTCTTTTTCTGAGTCTACTACCTCCAAAAGTCTACTACCTCCAAAACTGCTTGCAATATATTAAACTCTGCTTTTTGAAAGGTAGTTGCGACTATTTTGAGTGGGGTAAAAATAAACCATTACCATGGACTCTTTCATTGACGTTTGGATTTCCTTTGCCAATTCTCTTTGATCTTGATTGATGGTTTCATGTAAAGAAATTATTTCATCTATAGATATTTGTTATGTCCCCATTTTTGTTAGTGTCCAAGTTTCAGGGATTAGCCTAGTATTGTGATCCTCGTAGGCTAATTATTGTGAATAGAGGGTCTTCTGAGGCAGTAGCTTGGCTTGGGAGGGTTCTTCTCCACAATTCAGTAAGCTACAGGTTGGTCTTCGTATGGCTCAGATTGGACTTCATTGGGGCTTAGGTTTGTGTACTTACTATTTGTCGTAAGTCGGGTGTTAATTGAGATGAACCCTTTCTTTTTTTGGAAAGTGCATTTTCTCACATGGAGAAATAATAGGCGTGACTCCTATTTCAGACGATGTATTTAAATGATGAGTATTTTGTGAGTTATTATATTTTTTGTGTCCAAATTATTGTTAAATCATTAAATTGATTATTATAAAGTTATTAACTTTATAATTTCACTTAAGTTGAGGGTTGTCATTATTGGACGGGGCCATTTATTATATGCCTAAGTTATGTATTAAATATTTAAAGTGATGTTGTGTTGGAAAGTTTCAATCATAGTAATGAGACTCGTTGCTAGTCATGTGAGTCACCCGGGTTGGCGAGCCGAGTTACCCTTGCCGGGTCAAAATGACCTGTGACCCTGACTCGCCAAGTCATCAAATATTTTATATTTCTCTAAGGTATTTCTATTAATATACTTTGACTTGCCAAGTCACTGCCGAGTCATGACCGAGTCCGAGTTGGGTCACGAGTTGAATTGCCCTTGCTGAGTCAGAGCCAGGTCCGAGTCTCGTTACTTTGGTTTCAAGAGCTGAGTTCATTCAAGAAACTTTCTGAGTTTCTAAAGTTGAGCTCTTTTGGAAACTTTTATCAACAAAGCATAATAAATATGAGCTTATTTCATTGGAAAAAACGCACTTGAATATTTATTTGTTTTTGTTGCCTTTGTGGCTTTTCTAAATTTGTGCCCTTGCTGAAGTATAAGGGTTTGATTTTGGGTGTGCATTTAATCCACAGCTGAAGTATTGTCGATTAGATTCTGAGACTTGTTCAAGTCTGAAAATCTGAGTCTTCTTTCTGTATATGTTGTTGCCAAGAAGATGTTGAGTTGTGAGAAATTGGTAGAAATAACTACTATGTATTACATCTGCTGCTGGGCATTGGAAATTGCCATTCCTTTTGGTGTTACTAGGGCTTGTTATTGATCACCTGTACGCTGCAAAGAAGGTGATTGTCACTGTGAAATTTGGCACTGCATTTCCAGATTTGGCATTACTGCTGTTGAGGTTTTGGTATTTTCAGTTTCACTGCAGGTTTGGACTGCGAAAACTACAGGTTCCTCATTATAATTTGAAATTGATTATGGTATTAGCATTCCAAGTTATCATTAGTTGTCACTATTCATTGAAATCTGCAGAGTTTTACTGAGCATAGAAAGTGAATGGTAAATTGTTCTTGGTTCATCATCTGTAGAATCATAACTTATCTGGTGGATTTTTACTGGAAATACATAAATCATTGATTAGTTCAGCCTAGAGGAATTTACATATATATTCAGTAGTACTGGCAAATTGGAGAATGCTTACCAAGTGTTTGACAAATTGCCAAACTCTTGAATTTGTTAAGAATTGGAGTTGTTAAAGTTATAATCTATTCAGGGTTATTACAATATTCTGTTTTCCATGTCCTTCATGACTGACTGGTCCACTTCTTTTGATTCAAATTCTCTCTTTGGTAATATCTAAGATACCAGCTTTGTTACACCTATAATGACCCTTTTAGGTATTTTTTATAAAACATGCAAATTTCTTATTCTATTTTCTTGTGTTATGAAAAGTTGAATACTATAGAATAATAATAACAATATTAAACAATTGAACTATTGAAAACTTCTTAATTCGAAACTGATAATTAAACAGCAAATAGGAACAATGATTAAATGCAGACGAAGAATGTATTGTTACAACTTGGAGCCAATGCTAGAATAATAATACATACACCAGAAATCTGTGCAGACATCAATTAATGTATTCAAACTCATGAAAGCAATTGCTCGGAGGTCAGGTTTTGAAAATTAATGCCGCATAGATATTCAAGCACAAAACAAGAAATTGCTTGAAAATCTATTAGTGACAAAATAAGTGATCTAGGAAAAACCTTTATGGTTGTTCAAGGTTGATGAAATTATGAACCACCAAGAACATTTGGAGATGCTCTTCTTGATAATGTTCGAAAAAGGTAATAGAATCATGATATAGTATCAGCTTTTTCTGTTATGACTGTTTTCCCAACAAATGGGAAACTCCTTAAATTGTAGGTCTTGTTGATAATATTTTTGTAGGCACATCTCATTAAATGTCCATTGTTTATCTGGATTCTACAAATACATTCACACCATAATAAAATAACCAGTTTGAGGTCTCCATTGCATTGATTACGGGCTGTTTATCCAGAAATATATTTTATACATTTCCATTTGTTGTCTTTTCACATCTTGACTGGTCATTACTATTATTTTTCCTCTATGATTTATCATAAAATATTAGTTTTCTTACAATCATCTTGTAAATTCTACGGTTCATCAATTATAGCATAAAATGTGTACAGCTGACAAGGGGCACCCTTTCAAATTACAACCTTTAATTGTATATGCTTACTACACCAGATTGTTTTATCTTCTTCAAAATTTAGCTTCAGTGACTTAAAAAAGGCTGCTTATATTATTTCTATTCAATGAAATTGTTTAATTTACCAGCAAATTTATTTCTTTGTCAGATATCTACACCTTGATTTAATGAACATTGAATATTATTACTGGTTTTGCAGGGCAAGGGCAATTGGACTTGTACCATGATCATGAACTATGCTTAAATTTACAGCTGGTTTCAGAAGAAGGGAATAAAAGATGTATGAACCCAGAAGGTTTTGCGAGCTTTTTTGGACTGATAAGATCAATTCCTTTTGACATCCATCAATCAAACTCTACAAAGGGATCCATTGATGATGGTCCTAACCTCAGGTTCATATAAATAATAATCCTCCATTGAAATTAAGAAAATATATATTGGTCCATTTGTTAAAGAATAATGTAGTATTAATTTACTAATGATAGTATAAGGTTAATGGGATTGACAAAATGAAATTTAGTTAGACATAAATTAAATGTTAAACACAATACAAAGTATTTGTATAGTTGACGGGGTTTGTTAAATTGATTTAATTATAGCTCAAATCTTCAACAAAGGATTTTTATAGGAGGTATATTTTCAGTGAGAGATTATTTAATAGTTACAAAAAATGCAAAATAAATATGAACACTGCACTTTTATATGTACATGTGACCTCTTGCATGTTGTTCCAACTCTTCTGCCTTAGGGTATCAAATAATCTAGTCAAAACTGGGTCAATTTGGGGAAAAAATGCATATAATTGAAAGTATGTATTTTTAAATTTTTAGTCTCCACTAGAGGTTTGATTCAGTACAGCCTAAAATAACTTTTCCCTAGGAGTGGCTCTATTGAAGTTGGTTCTCTAAGCATTGTTAATGTACAAGGGAAAATACTACAATATGTGTTGGCAAGAAGGTGAGGTGGAACTTTCAAAGTTATTCCAGTTATGAAAATGACTTCCATAGGAGATTGGTTGTCTCTAGAACAATGGTACTTGTTATGCTTTTAGAATGTACTAATATGAACCATTATGAACCTTTATTTTAGTTGCAGACCATTTTGTTTATAAGAAGGCCTAGGCCAGAATGATTTTAATATGATTTTAATTATATTTTCTATGTAGGCCAAGGACATAATTTAATTACTGGTTCTATTGTCTATGTTACTACAACTTTTAGGATTTGGAAAATGATTGTGTGTCATAGTAATTCTCATCAAGTGTTTTTGGATATGGCTTGAACTAAAAGATTTTTCTAACTCAATTGCAGACATTTTCAATTATTTCTATGCAAACCTTATAACTGTATTTAGTATATTTTTAACTATTGATTCATTCTAGTTTTTATTCAGCCGTAACTTATGTGTTTGGCGTGTAATATACTAACCAATTATTGGATAAACAGGTATTTTTTAAAAAGAAGATTTGGTCGTGGATCATTTGGAGAAGTTTGGTTGGCAGTTCATAAGAATTGCACCCACAACCAAGAAAGATCCAGTACATGGATGCATGAAAGACAAGTTTGGGAAGGAATAAATTCCTCAATTAGTAATATGAGCAACTGGTCTAATAATGAACATAACTACTCAACAAAGTTTTCATCAGATGATCATTCCAGTTACAATCATTTTAGTTTAAAAAATGATGAAACATTCATTCTCAAGCGTATCATGGTAAGCTAAGCTACATTTTTGTGTTATTTATTTAATGCTACTATTTTGTTTTCTTCTATCTTTGAAGCTTACAAATAAACTTTAATTTGTGCCATACAATGCCTGTATCTGGAAAAATTCTATTTTATGTCATGTAATGTCCCTGCTAATTTCTACTGATATATTTGCCCAAATTATCACGTTTTCTCTTATTCCTATCATCAAATACTTCACATGATGGTATATGTTTCCGAGTGTGATGTCACTTGCTAGATCCTTTAGGAAATTCGAGACTATTTTCTTATAATTTCAATTGCAGAGACTTCTCTCTATTGTATCTTATACCTTATAGAGTTTAGATAGTAGCAATATGCTATTGGTAACTAAAAACTTCTTAGCAAATATTGCAATGAATAATGAAATGATGATATTGGGTTAAAAATGATTGACCTTGTGTCCCTATACCTTAGAAAACCTTATCAAATTGTTGTTTGGAGTTTATATAGGTCTAGATATCCTTCAATATGTAAGAATATGGAATTTATCATACCGATGTTGATAAAGTATGAGTAACTATGACTCTTGGAAAAAATGATCTGCGGTCTATGGCGCATTTCCAATTTGCTTATGGATTCTAGTCCACTTGAATATCAAGCAATACAGAAATGAAGTTTATTGTTCAAGTGTAAAAAAAATCACTGTTTCGGATTTATGATTTCTTTCATATAATTTGTCAGATTTATCTGCTGTAGTAGTTGTGATCTGCTCATTTTTAACCAACTATTCCTTCTAAGAAATAACAAGAACCATGCAATGCATCTCAATGATTCCACTGTTTTCTTGTATTATTGTTGACTCAAATGATGACGTTCCCATCTTTGATGATCTTGTTCTATGCTTGATGCTGGCTTTGTGGAAATTTGGGGTATGTTGGGACGATGGGATGTCAGAGTGAGTTTCCGGGATGGGGGAAAAATGGGTCTCATTTTCGGGATGACGGGGGGACAGCCAGGGGACGATGGCAAGGAGAGGACGGGGCAGGGAGGAGTGTTGTATAGTATACATATAGAACTTGAAATGCTTGTTATGAAATGATGTTTCAGTAGAACATACCAAATTAAAATACTTGAACATAGCCCAATTGCAACATGAACTAGAACCATTGAACGTTCAACATAGTAACATATTACATACCCAATAGTAACATTCAAAAAACAAAAGTCAAATAGAAATCCAAGTCACAATACTCGCGGCAGCATGGTTGCAGAATGGTGGAGGTGGGGTTTGGGTACGTGAGTACGCGGTGTGGGGACGTCTTGGGGAAGGGTACTCCAAGGTTTGGGAAGGGGGTGCAAGTCCTCGTGTAACACTGTCAATTTATTAAGTTCTGATTGGTTTATAGAATTGTCTCTTCATGAATAGTAACATTGCAATGATTGTATATCTTTATTTGTAGACTATATATAGATTGCATATTGCACACAACTTCTCATTAGGCATTCCGATCTGGTGCTTTTATGTTTTCTATGAATTATATTGGTTGTTATGCTGACTCTATATGTATCTATTCTTCCATTGGAATATTAATCATTTACATTGGTTGGTTATATAGATTACTTGTGCAATGATTGATGGGATCTCCTATGTGTTTATATGATGGTGTTCAAACCCCCCCATATTGATGTAGAGCATCCTGGGTGCAAGGGCAACCTTGCATCACCCAAAAAAGGGCAATCTTGCATCACCCAAAAATATTTCTTTTTCCAACTTTCCAATTTTGCGTTTTCAATAAGGGCTATTCCTGTTGAGAGTTGCTATTTGTGGGCGCTTGCTAATTTTAGTAAGTTGGTATTATGTGCTCAGATTGTTCTAATCTCATGTGAAGGTTCATCTTAGACATATCAGCCTACTAGATGAGTTTCATGGTCATATCATATGTAGTTGTGCAATCATTGCAAATTTTGATATGAATTTTCCCTATCCAAACTCTAGGTTGAGCGATGAAGGCCTAAATGACTCCAAAATGAGGTCAAACCTCAATTGATGAACGATTGCACAATCAACTGCTGTAAAACTTTAGCCGGGGATTCCAGAATGGGGTGATAATAGTCCATCGGCTCAATAGTTTGCTAGTTGTGGTTTCTAGAAGTGGACCTATCCAAAAATGTAATTTGTAATTTTGTCTGAAGTTGATTCTATGTAATAAAGTGTAATAAAATAATATAATATGAAGTTAGTCAGCCTCAAGGGTTAGGGCTTAGTGTCTAGAATCTTCTCGGTGGTGAAAAATGCCTATATAAGGAGGCCCCGTAGGTTATCTAGGATAGTTTTGGGTGATAGTTGTAGCTCTATCTTATAGACTATTGTAAGGAAGGCGCCCATGTGGGTTTCCATATTGCAATTCTTTAATTCCACATTTGAGGCGATATAAGAAGCCCATATTTGTTCTCTCAAATTGTTGTTGTGTCTCTGTTTTTGTTGTGTGTAGTGGTATTAAGGGGAGCACCCTTCATCAAGTGGTATCAGAGCAGGAGTTCCCGAGTATGTAAATAGATCACTGACTATGAGGTAGTTTGCACCAGGACTGTGGTTTGGGTTGACCATGTAGATAGATTGCCAATTGTGAGGTAGCTTGCACGGGGTTTCAAGGGAAGTGCAAAAATGCCTCCACGAAGAGAGCGTGGTGACAAAGGTGTTAGATGAGGTTAGAGTCCTTTAGAGGCAAATGCAAGCATTGCAAGGACAAATGCGTAGAGCGATGAATCTTTTCGTAAGAGATGAGAGTGAGGATGAAAGTGGACACATAGAATAGGAAGAAGAGGAAGTTTTGAACCTAGAAGAAGAAAAGCTTTTTAGGGCCATTTCCGACCTTGGAAAAAGACCTGAATTTGAGGTTCCCACTTTTTTGGGAAATCTTAACTCGGAGGAATTGATCGATTGGATCAATGAATTAGAAGAATATTTTGAGTATGAAGATATTGAGGATCTTGATAGGGTCAAGTTTGCGAAGGCCAAACTGAAGGGTCACGTGAAGATTTGGTGGTAGGAGATTCAAATGGGGCAAAATAGAAGAGGGAAAGATGAAATCACCAGATGGGATTGAATGATAGATAAATTGAAGCAACAATTCATTCCCGTGGATTATGAGCTTGATCTACTAAAGAATATGCAAGGGTTGAAGAAAACTGGAAGATTTGTTTAAGAGTATACAAAAGTGTTCTACTGAGTTCTCATTAGAATCGACTATGCAGAAGCTGGCAAGGAGAAAGTCGCCAATTATCTTAATGGGTTGAGGCCAAGCATTTAGGAGGAATTGAGTTTGGTTTGAATGACCAGTTTTGAGGAGACGTACCAATTTACCTTAAGAGTTGAGGAAAAGCTGATTGAAAAGTTCGATAACAAGAATAGTGGTAGAGGTTGTGGTAGATGCTCTGGCGGATGGTCTTATGGAGGCGAAAATGATGACTAGAGGAAGGATGAGGCTAGCAGTAGCAATCTGAATCAGAGGGAAACAATGATTTCCATGATTAGAATTATGAAAATTAGCGAGGAAGAGGAAGAGGGCAAGTATCTAGTAGAGGTGGTTTTCGTGGAATCTATTTTCACTGTGGAGAAGAAGGGCATAGGGAATTTGAATGTCCCCAACGCTAAGGAAGGATAGATTGGAGAACCGAAAGCCAGTCTAGAGTTGCGCATACTAATGAAGATGCCGAATCCTCACATTCTGAAGATGCTGAATGAGAAGTCCTAGTTAACCAAAGAGTCCTGTTGAGTGGTGAGAATGAACCTAATCAAAGGAGGAGCTTGTTTCGCACAAGGTGCAAATGTGAAGATACGTGTTGCGATGTGATTGTTGATGGTGGAAGGAATAACAATCTGTTGTCATAAAAGATGGTCATGAAGTTAAATCTCAAGAGGCAGAAACACCCGCATCCATACCGTATTGCCTGAGTGTAGGACGCCTACAAGGTCATGGTCAATGAGCAGTGCTTAGCAAAGTCCAAGATTGGAAGCTACTAGGATGAGGTGCTGTTTGATATCATACCTATGGACATATGTCATATATGTTGCTGGGTAGGCCATGGCAATTTGATAAGCATGTTGTACATGATGGGCATGCAAATGTGTACACTCTGACAAAGGATGGAGTGAAACATAAGTTGAAGCCATTGAAGGACAAAGAAGAAAAGGTATGTAGTGCTGCCAGAATATGTTTTATTGATGGAAAGTAGTTCATGGAGGGTATGAGGTGTGAGCATATGTGTTTTGTTGTAATTCCAAAAGATGGTAAAGAAGTAGAAGAGGTACTTACAGAAGTTGGAGATCTATTGGAAGAATTTTCAGATATTGTGTCTGATAATGTGCCTGATGGATTGCTATTGGTAAGGAAGATTAGTCACTAGATGGACTTGATTCCAAGAGTCAGTGTGCCAAACAAGGCAACGCATAGAAAGACACCAATAGAAAGTGAAGAGTTGAACGTATAAGTGCATGAGTTGTTGCAGAAGGGGTTGACATGTGAGATTCTGAGTTCATGTGCTATACCAACAGTATTAGCAACAAAGACGAATGGAGAAGTGGATGTGTACAGATTCTTGAGCTATCAACAAGATCACAATCTAGTACAAATTTCCATTGCTACAGATGGATGATAGTATGGACTATTTGAGTGGAGCTGTGTATTTCACAAACATAGATGTGAAGAGTGGCTACCATCAAATTCACATTAGAGGAGGAGATGAGTGGAAGATTTCCTTCAAGAGAAGGGAAGGGTTGTACAAGTGGTTAGTCATGCCCTTTGGGCTAACCAATACACAGCACTTTCAGGTGGCTCATGAATGAGGCACTGAAGAAGTTTTTGGATAAGTTTGTCATTGTTTACCTAGATGATATTTTGATCTTTAGTAAGACATTGGAGGAGCATTTGATGCACATTCATAAGGTGTTTGATAAGTTAAGGGAAGAAAAGTTGTTGATGATTTTGAAGAAGTGTAGTTTTGTGAAGGAGTTGGCATACCTAATATTCTAGCTTCAATGGAAGGTCTAAAAATGAACCCTAAAAAAGTGAAGGCTATCCTTGAATGGCCTACTCCAAGGAGTGCGATTGAGGTAAGATCTCTTCATGGACTGACTAGTTTTTACAGAAGGTTTATCAGAGGTTTTAGTAGTATTTGTCGACCCTTGATTAAAACAATGAGAGGGGATAGGAAAGAATTTAAGTGGACTATAGGAGTAGATAAGAGTTTTAATGCGTTCAAACATAAAGTTACGGAGCAACTTGTTTTAGCACTTCTAAATTTTAACAATGTGTTTCAAATAGATTGTGATGCTAGTGGTATTGCAGTAGGAGTTGTTTTGAGCCAAGAAGGTAGGCCTATTGCTTATTTCAGTGAGAAGTTGAATAATGCCAAAAGAAAGTATTCTGTGTATGATTAGAAATTGTATGCTTTAGTTCAAGCATTGTAGGAGTGGAGACACTATCTTCTTCATAAAGAGTTTGTTTTGCATATTGATTATCAAGTTTTGCAATATTTGAATAGTCAAGGAAAATTGAACCAAAGGCATTTGTAATGGGTTGAGTTTTTGTAGAGTTATACATTTTCTGTGAAACACAGGAGTGAGAAGTCGAACAGAGTTGTAGATGCTCTTAGTAGAAGACAATTTTTGCTGACATAGATGCAGATTGAGGTGATTGGGTTCAAGGAAGTCAAGAATTTGTATGTGAAGGATCTCAATTTCGGTGAGGCTTGGAAAGCTTGTACGAACCTATTACACTTACGAGATAAAGTGGTTGGATTTCATAATCCAAGATGGTATGCTGTTCAGAGGAAGTTAATTGTGCATTCAAAGAAGTTCTATGAGAGAGAATCCAATCAAGGAGAAGCATAGTGGAGGATTGGCTCGACACTTTGGTAGAGATAAAACCATTGCTTTGGTTGCTGAGAATTATTACTGGCAAAACAATTGTAGCAAGATGTCAAGAAGTTTGTACAGAGTTGCAGAGTATATTAGATGGCTAAAGGAGTGAAGCGAAATATAAGGTTGTATTAGCCATTACCTTTACCTAAGAAGCCATGGGAAGATGCTAGCATGGATTTCATTCTTGGTTTATGAAGGACACGGCGAGGGCATGATTGTGTATTTGTGGTGGTTGACCGGTTTTCATAGATGACACATTTCATTCCGTGCAAGAAGACTAGTGATGATGTTCATGTGTCATAGTTGTTTTTCAGAGAATTGGTGAGACTACATGGTTTGACAAAGAGTATAGTTTCTGATCGGGATACCAAGTTTGTTGGGTATTTTGGGTGAAAATTGTGGAAGAAGTTGAAAACAGATTTGAAGTTCAGTTCATCACGTCACCCACAGACTAATGACAAACAAAAGTTGTGAATCGGAGTTTGGGGAATTTGTTGAGATGTTTGGTTGGAGATAAGCTAAAAGGATGAGATCTGATTTTACCACAGGCAAAATTTGTATACAATAATTCTGTCAATAGGATTATAATCACTATTCCAGATTGTATATGGAAGCAGTCCTAGAAATACTTTTGAATTGAGGCCATTGGATAAAGGAGAGATAAGTAGTGCTGAAGTAGAAGGCTTTGCTGAAGATTAGAAGAACATTCATGAGGAGGCGAGCAAGGACATTACAAGGATGAATACACAGTATAAGGCTAAGGCATATGTGAAAAGGAGGCATAAGGGATGTCAAATTAGAGATGAAGTCGCGGTTCATTTGAGGAAGGAGAGATTTCCAGCTGGTACGTATAACAAGTTGAAAATAAAGAAGTTTGGGCCATGCAAAATACTAAAGAGGCATGATTTTGGAAATGCCTATGAAGTAGAGTTGGTTGCTAAATTGAATATTTCATGAGTATTTAACATTTCAGATTTGACAGAATATTATGGAGGTTATGGAGATGAAGTTGTAGAAGCGTAGTGGAGTATTCCAACAACTACTTCAGCTACAAAGGAGATTGAGGAGATACTAGACAGTCGTGTTGGAAGGAGCATAAGGAATAAGGAGGCTAGTGGAAAGGGAGGCCATTAGAGGATTCATCATGGCTAGCAAGGGAGGAGGTTGACCATCTTGGTTTTCCTCTGACTACTTGAGACATGACAGGGTCACTTCTCAAATTACCTCGGGTGTCTGATGCAGGAGCATCTTGGGTGTAAGGGCAATCTTGCATCACACAAAAATATTTCTTTTTCCAGTTTTTGAGTCTTATGTTTTCAATAAGGGCTATTCCTATGTAGAGTTGCTATTTGTGGGAGCTTGCTAATTTTAGTAAGTTGGTATTATGTGCTCAGAATGTTCTAATCTCACATGGATGTTCATCTTAGAAATATCAGCCTGCTAGATGAGTTTCATGGTCATATCATATGTATTAGTGCAGTTAATGCAGATTTTCAGTATGTATTTTGGCTATCCAAAATTTAGTTCCAATAATGAAAGCCTAAATAAATCCAAAATGAGGTCAAACCTCAACTGATGGATGCTGTAGGACTTTATTCGAGGATTCCAGGATGGGGTTATAATAGCCCATGGTGTAATGCCCCGCCCAGAGATCCTTGGAACAAGGATAAATATAAGCCAAGATAATATATATATTTTTAAACAAGTATGGATGCACATGACATGTGACATACAAGGATCAAAAAGATCGCAATGGAAGACTAAACTAACATCCAATCACCAACGGATCTCCAAACGCCACTACTGACCAAACCGACTAACCACAGAAGGATGCAGACGATTTCAAATTTGAAACATTCCGAAATCAAAATGTAATTCCAAGGTATTCAAGAACACTGTAGAGGGTAGACAAAACACCTCCCGAAAACTTCCGGTCAAACCTAAAAGTGATCGTTGTCTGCCCAGACAGGTTTTTCCAAAGACCCAGGCAATACTTTATTCTAGCACTGTGCGACACTTTCCAGTATCGTATGACCTTTCTAAAGAAGGCATGCAATACTTTCAGGGTCTGGGCGACACTTCTCCTGAAGCCGTGTGACACTCTGCAAGTGTTGTACGACCTTTCTCCAATGGGTGTGCGATACTTTAAAGTATCGCACAATAGTTTTCCCATGGGGCATGCGATATTGTAAAGTATCGTCCAGTGTTGACACATGGTCGCCCAGGAAAAGGAAGAAATGCTCCAAGGACAAACAAAGGGATAAAACAAGAAGGAAAAACCTCCACACCGAGGAGTACCAGATCCACAATCGAGGCATAGACACTCGAACAATAACGGCAAGATGGAAATTGCATCTAACCATCTAACATAGCAGTAAAGGGAAAGAACTGAAAGCAACATCACAATGTACTGAAATAACAAGCTAAGTATGTGGTTCCTCCCAACCGTAATAGCATCATGAGACCTTGAAGGCCTTAGCCATCCTTTGCGCGTAACATCCCAAACTGCCAACTAGATAGTCAGAGCTATCTTGTAAGGACATCACTACTAAAGCGTAATAACATCATAAGAACAGGAAGTCTAACATGCTAAACCAAGAGCACTAGATACTCCAACTAAGTAGATAACATCATCAGATCATATGCTAAACATCATAATAAGGAAATGCATCAATACTAACATCATCTAAACATGATATACAAGCATTCCAATGAAAACATAAATCACAAGAAAGCATACTCTGGAACCCGAAGTACCAAGTGAAAACATTCAACAACGATCGCACTAGGATAATAGGCCATCTCTGTACACCGGTCCCCAATAGTGGTATAGGTAGCTACGTCTCCCAACCACGTGAAACCCATAGGCCCACTCCTGCCGTACTGATGGAGATAATTATCCAACTAGAAACACACATAAAACAAACATCCATGGCTAACACTCACGCCCGACAGTAATGATGACCGAAACTGAGATCATGAGACAATGCAAGTACAATAGGTCCTGGTTAGACACAATGGGCAACTATGTAGGGGCTGACATCATGGAGAGTGGCTTGGCATCAAAAAGCCCAAGCTAGGGCAGCAACACTTCCCAACAAAAGGTGCACAATCCAGGTAGCAGCACTTTCCAACGAAAGGCGCACAATCCCACTTTTTATTTATCTTAAATTTATTACCACCTAGTATTTTTTTATTTAGTTATCACTTAAAACTTGCTCTACCAACCCACGGGAAATAGTCACTAGGCTGCGAGATAGAAGCCCCTTCATGTGCTACCCTACTCTACCCATGCTCATCTAATGATGAGTGCCTGTAGGCATGCATTTTCCCAACCCAACCTAAAATGATCAAAACTCCACCGAAGTACCAACTGGAGATCGGGCCTTGTAAGTCACCTGACAATGTATGCGCACGTACTTGTGTGTGGAGCACCACCATCACGAAGATTATAACATAAGGACTAGATGAGAATACAAGCAAAATATCACACAACCAAAAGCAAGCTCGAGAGGACGAATGTGACACGCATCCCAATGCAACATGAAAGTACATAAATGGTTTGACTGACATCCAAACGGATGATTCAGGTCCACGACCAACATAATGCCAAGAAAACTCGAGAAAACAAGGTGGCATGCAAAACAAGGTAAAAACCCCTACAGTTGGAAACTTCGAAAATAAAACCCATTTGGTTCTTGGGCACTAAATCTACGAAAATCCAATAAAAATCAGGTTCGGACATCGTATGCAAAAACGGCTAGCATAACGGTGTGAAACCCCAAACTCTCATCCCGAAAACTGAGAAAACATTCATACCCGACCAACCAGGTAGAACTAGCAAGCAAAAACGGAGAACACTAGCTCACAGCCTCCAAATAAACCACTACCAAAAACAAAACCAGAAACGAAGCTGAAACATGAAAACGGGAAAGCCATACCTAATAGCCAAAAGGGTTAAAACGAAAAATAGCTAGATAAAATAAATAATTTGTAGATATGGCCGAAAATGATGACAAAGCAAGGTCTCCCCGAGTAGGATCCAACGAGACCGTCCTCGCGAAGATTCCACCCCTACAGCTCTCACAACAAACAGAAACGCGATCTTTCACAAAAGGATTTCAGAGAAAGCTCTCAATTTTCCAAATTACAGAAGTGAGAAGTGAGGAATTAAATTTCTCTTTTAATACTTATTCACTTTTCGAGTGAATAATTGATTAGGGTAAATAGCCAGTTAGACTAGCTAGACGTCGAATCGATCCAAACGAAAATAGGCTATTCCAAGTAATTGAAATTCATCTATGGCAAAACTGCCAGAAATTAAAAATCAGTTAAATAATTCCCAAAAACCCTGAAACCAAAATCACAAAAAGCCTTAACAACTTTGCGACAATGCAAAACTCTAAATGCACAAACACGCTCACTGGTCTAATCACATAATGCAAATGAGTTCGGATTTAACAAATCACTATACGGTTTAATTAAACATTTAAATAAGATAC
Source organism: Cupressus sempervirens (assembly GCA_028749045.1). Taxonomy (NCBI): domain Eukaryota; kingdom Viridiplantae; phylum Streptophyta; class Pinopsida; order Cupressales; family Cupressaceae; genus Cupressus; species Cupressus sempervirens. Next base: position 473,104,192 of record CM053792.1, read on the forward strand.
GTCGACCATACAAGGACGACATTGGTAAAATATGAATAGTTGAATCACTAACTCCACATGCCACTGCCAGGAATTAAGTCCTGCACACTAAAACACATGATCAAGTGCAATTGCATATAATAACACAACTGAAGCAATAAATGCATTAAATAACTAATTTAACCATTTATTCAATTATACTGAAATAATCTTTTTACATCACTCACGTTCGCACAAAGCATAATGAAACAAGAATGAAGTAAATCACTATAGCATAAATCCACGTATAACCAAATCAAAGATATGTCCAAAATACTAGATAACTAGATATTATCATAAAACATACTGCCATCTCGAAATGGCATCAACATGCAAATATGATCAACTGCATAGCATAGTAGTATAGTACCTATGATACTTAAATCAAAGTATAACATCCGACCCTCAGGTCATCTCAAAAGTAACATAACATGAGTATCAAATATCTCTCGGATCAAAATAAACAAGGTACAAACTGCAAACACGAGAGGCACTACAAATCGGGTCAATGGTTTGCTAGTTATATTCTCCAGAAGTGGACCCATCCGAAAATGTAATTTGCAATTTTGTCTTGAGCCAATTCTATGTAATAAAATAATATAATGTGAGGTTGGTCGATCCAAGGGTTACAGCTTAGTTTTTAGAATCTTTGTCATGTCCCCACTCTAGCTCAGTCTAACAGAGACATGTGAGTCAGCTTATTATGGGGTCTTGTAGGCTGACAGGGTTGGATAGAGACCCAGTATGGTTATTCAGTGTTGGGGACTTGGTTTTCTGGTGGGTATTGATCAGTTGGGTGACGTTCCTTGTTTTTAGGAGACAGTTCCTACATTTATGGGGTTCATTCCTACTTTTTAGGAGGTATGATCATGCCCAAGGCTGGGTTTCCATGAGATGACCCTTTGGGTTCAGTTTCAGAGGGATGGGGCTTGTTTCCTAAATTTTAGGAGCATCCCTAGATTTTAGGGATGAGACTGCCAGTGGATCCTTGATTTCCGACTTCAGTCACAGAGAGGTGAGTGGATGATTTTATGGCTTGTGATGTCAGTTGGGTAGTTTGTGGCTATTTGGGTTATATTTATAATATTTCCTAAGTTAGCGTTTAATATTTAAATAAGGCTAAGTTAATAGCCATTTTGGAGTAATAAGGGAATTTTGGCCTCATCTGGATGCGTATCCCATGTTATGATAGCTCGTTGGAAAGGTCTTGAAATTCTCTAAATCTTCCTCTTTGGTCTCAGGGCAATTCGGTGAGCGGATTTATTACTATGGTGGAAAAGGTCATTTTCTAGTGACATGGTCACTTTAAAATAAGATTTAATTCATTTTTATAGCCAACGCCAATTGGGGGTCACTTTAGGGTTCGAATTGCTTTGCAAGGGGTCATAAGGAGATGGGCGCCATTTCTCATGATTATGCATATTTTTCAAACACTTCTTTTCAGATTTGCTCTGCTTGAGCGATTTGCATTCTGGGATGCAAACCCTATGGTAATTGCTGGCTGGGACGTAACCCTCAACAGCATTGGGTATTGGTTTGTCAGTAGTTTCAATAGTATTCAGGAGGAAGGTAGATGCCACTTCAGCTTGGGCCTACAGTTTGTTTTGTTGGGCATGTCCTTTGGCGTATGGGAGGTGAATTCTAGCAGCTGTACACTGCCATTTGTTGTAGTCGTACTTGCAGCCGTACTCCGTCATTTGCAGCACTTGGATACATAGAAAAATCGGTTACTCAGCAGCAGAATCATGCATCTTATCAACCCGTTTTCATCAGCCAGTTGTGGCGTCATTGTTAGAGGAAATGTACTGGATCTTTTATTTGGCTCTTTAATTCAGAGATCTACCTGGTACGATTTGTATCAACTCTGACTTTACTGCATATTGTTATTTATTTTCAGACTCTTTTCTTGCCATTTGTTACTTCTCATTTCTATGTGGAAAAATCATCAAAAACACAAAAACAAACAAACTCTTCTGCATTTCCGTCTAGTTCTACAAGAAAACATTAATAAATAGGAAAAAACAAAAAATAAAATAAATCTACAGCAAAGATCCATCAGGGATCTTTCAGTGGTATCAGAGCTTACATCCTGCCAGCCTGTAGGGTTTGTGAGAAATTGTCACAACAGATTTTGGCATTTGGGTATTGGATAAAAGTTTTTGATAAATCATTTCAGCATCTGGGTAGTCACTAGTTGGTGGATTGAATACAGATCTATGCATCCTGGTGGAGAAATACACAGATTCTACGAGCGCAGGAGAAACCAGTGGCAAGCACAGGCCCCTAAAGATGCACAGATACCAGCTATGGGTGAGGCACAGGGTGCTGCTGGCGACGGCATGCCTACAGAGGCAGAAGAAAGAGAGATGGTGCAGACCCTATTCACTACTTAGCCCAGGATCGCTCAGGCTCTAGACAGGTTACAGGATACCTTGGAGCGTTTGGAGATGGGTGGACATAGAGGCAGGCAAAGTAGATCAGTTTTAGTGGCTGGTAGTCAGCGCAGCCATCAGTCCCATTCTTTAGTTGGGAGCTCCCTTCATTCCAGTAGGAGGCATCGCCATCGTACACCTACTACGAATAGGCCATTGCTTCCCCAATTCATACCAGGTGAATGGCCAGCGTAGGTGGAACCACTAGAAGTGGAGTTTCAGGAGTCAGTTTTGACGGCCACAGCTGAGTGGAGAGCTCTACCTCCTGAGGTTAGGGACGTCTTCCCTCTTCCCTAGTATTGTGCACAGTGTAGAGATACAACCGGGTTCAGGGGAGATTGTGGTAATAGACTACCACAACAGCAGTAGAATTATGACCTCAATAGAGCTACTGGGAAGATTACATTGGCCCCATATAATGGCTCAGGAGACACTAGTGCACGAGCTTGGGTCCACAAGTTGGACATATACCTTTCATTAAGGCCCATGCCTGAGCGTGAGGCTATTCAGTTTGCTGTGTTGCATTTAGAGGGGATTGCCTATGATTGGTGGCACCATGGATTGGTCACCCAGGATCACGCCTTAGTTCACTCCTATGCTGAGTTCACCGAGCGACTCATTTCACGATTTGACCGTAAGGATACAGAACTTTATTACAAGGAGTTGGCTCACCTTAAACAAACTGGTCATGTAGAAGCCTATATTAATGAGTTCCAGCATATTGCAATTATGGTATCGGATATGCCCCAGAAACGTAGTGTGATGTTGTTCATTGAGGGTTTGTAGGATAGACTAAAAGGATTGGTACGTGCTTTCCAACCAGCTACTCTTAAGGAGGCTATTGATGTGACATTGAGATTGGATACTGTTCCCACTTCCTATTAGGCAGATAAGAAACCATTTAGAGATTCACGGCCTGCACAGAAGGCCAATAGGACACAGAGCAAAGGAGGGACCTCATCTAAAACTCCTTGGATGAATCAGGAGATGAGGAATGAATTGAGGAGGAAAAAGTTGTGTTTTTCCTGCAAAGAACCATGGGAACCAAGACACCATTGCATGGGTAAAGGAAAGGTTCATTTGATTGAGGTGACTTCTGAGTTAGGAGATGAGGAGGTTCCTGATACTGATATTGAGGATAATACAGAGGATGTTGAGCATTTTCTGACACAGTTGGAGTTAGACACCACTGAGCCTGTGGCATCAACTAAAGTAGCTATGGCTACCCTCTCTAGTTATCCTAAGTTTCATGCCTTCTAGTTGAAAGGTACACTTAAGGGTAAGCGGATCACCAGTTTGGTAGACATAGGTGCTACGCATAACTTTATTCATCAAAAATTAGTTGAGAGGTGTGGCTCACAGTACGAGGAGTTTGGTGGTTTTGGAGTGAAGGTGGCTGATGGTGCCATTTTGGGTTGTACCAAGCGGATTTCACAGCTTAGTATTCAGATGGGAGATTATACTTTGATTGATGACTTCTATGTGCTTCCCATAGAAGATTATGATGTGGTTTTGGGCATGCAGTGGTTACAGGGTATTGGGTGTTACATTATTGATCACCACCGTATGCAGTTAGAGTTTCTTTCTGGCGGGCAGAAGGTGATTTTGAGGGCAGCGTCAGATGGTGGACCCAAGGAGGTACTTAGCATAACGGAGAGTCAGTCTCTATTTGCTAAGCTTTCCAAATGTGTGTTTGGATTGGGGGAGGTGTTATATTTGGGTCATGTGATCAGTGCTGAGGGGGTGAAGGTGCATGAAGAGAAGATTCAGACGATTCAGAATTGGCCTGTCCCTCGGAACATTACTGAGTTACGAGGGTTCCTTGGATTGTGTGCTTATTATAGAAGATTTGTGAAGGGTTTCTCACAGCTGGCAGCACCTTTGATAGATCTCACAAAGAAAGGATCGTTCAGATGGACAGAACAAGCATAGGGGGTCTTTGATAGACTCAAGGAGGTTATTAGTACTTGCCCCGTTTTGGCATTACCTGATTTCTCGCAGCCATTTGTCCTAGAGTGTGATGCGTCGGGCTTGGGTATAGGAGCGATGTTGATGCAGAATAGACACCCCATTGCCTATGAGAGCAAGAAGTTGCAAAACAATGAAAAGTTGTACTCTACCTATGATAAGGAAATGTTGGCTACTATGCATGCGTTAGCCAAGTTCAGACAGTATCTTGTTGGCAGTAAATTTGTGGTGAGAACAGACCATAACAGTCTGAAGTATTTCCTAAATCAAACAGAGCTCAATGATCGACAACAAAAATGGGTTAGCAAAATTCAGGCTTATGACTTTGATATCGAATTCATAAAGGGGAAGAATAATACTGTGGCTGATGCACTCTCTAGGAAACCTTCATTGGCTGCCCTATGTTCATTGAGCGAGATTTCAGCAGATTGGAAGGCTCAACTTTTAGTTGAATACTCCAAAGATCAGCATGCTTGTGAAATTATGGAGGGATTGATAGTGGATGACAGATACAGTGTGGTAGATGATATTATCTACTATAAAGACAGGGTTTACCTTCTTCCGGGTTCTTAGTTGAAGGAACAAATTTTGCATGCTCTCCATGATATTCCTACAGCCGGACACCCAGGATATGGTAAGACTTACAGGACGGTACGTGAGAGATTCTCTTGGAAGGGTCTCAAAGATGATGTTTTACACCATGTCCGTGAGTGTATGACTTGTCAGCAGAACAAGTCGGAGCATACTTACCTAGCGGGATTATTGCAGCCCTTGCCTATACTGAAACAGAAGTGGACAGGGATCTCCATGGATTTCATTACAGGTCTTCCTCGGGTTCAGGGGAAAGATTGCATCTATGTTGTTGTGGATAGGCTAACGAAGTATGCCCACTTCTTTCCCATTGCATTAGATTTTACAGCATCCCAGGTGGCTGAGTTGTTCTTCAGGGAGGTGTTTAGATTTCATGGTCTTCCCAAGACCATTGTGAGTGATAGGGACAGCAGATTCATGAGTTCCTTCTGGTAGGAACTTTTTACACTAGCTGGTACTTTGTTAACACCTAGTACTAGTTACCACCCTCAAACGGATGAGTAGACAGAAATAGTTAACAAATGGGTTGAGGGATATTTGCGTAATTATGTGTCAGGGCAGCAAAAAGCATGGGTGCGTTGGCTGCATTTGGGCGAGTATTGTTATAATACTACGCATCATATGTCCATTGGCATGACGCCTTTCAAAGCTCTTTATGTATATGAGGCATTATCTTTCATTGATTTGGCATTTGGTGACAGTAGAGTTCCCTTGGCTCAGGATTGGTTACAAGAGAACCAGGATGTCATGAGATCTCTTAGGGAGAATTTGCAGCAGGCCCAAAATCAGCAAAAGATGTACGCTGACAGGCACAGGATTGAGAGGGCATTTGAGGTGGATGATATGGTCTTTTTGCATTTACAACCATATTAGCAGAGCACCCTAAAAAAGGGGGGAGCTGAGAAGCTCAAACCACGTTTTTATGGTCCATACAGGATACTTAGGCGAGTGGGAGAGGTTGCATATGAGGTTGAGTTACCACATGGCAGCAAAGTTCATAATGTATTTCATGTATCTTGCTTGAAAAAGGCCCTTGGACAGCATATTATAGTTTCACCCGAATTACCTCTTATGAATGAGGAAGGTAAATTGATTTTGGTCCCTGATGAGATTCTTGAGGTGAGGGAACGGTAGCTGAGAAGCCGGGTGATTCGAGAGTATTTGGTTCGATGGAGAGATCTTCCCATAGAGGATGCCACCTGGGAGGGTGAGAGCATTTTACAGCATCCTGCATTACAGTTGCTTGTGGGCAAGCATCTCCGAGAGGGGAGGATTGCAATGTCCCCACTCTAGCTCAGTCTAACAGAGACATGTGAGTTAGCTTATTATGGAGTCTTGTAGGCTGACAGGGTTGGATAGAGACCCAGTATGGTTATTCAGTGTTGGGGACTTGGTTTTTTGGTGGGTATTGATCAGTTGGGTGACGTTCCTTGTTTTTAGGAGACAGTTCCTACATTTATGGGGTTCATTCCTACTTTTTAGGAGGTATGATCATGCCCAGGGCTGGGTTTCCATGAGATGACCCTTTGGGTTCAGTTTTAGAGGGATAGGGCTTGTTTCCTAAATTTTAGGAGCATCCCTAGATTTTAGGGATGAGACTGCCAGTGGATCCTTGATTTCCGACTTCAGTCACAGAGAGGTGAGAGGATGATTTTATGGTTTGTGATGTCAGTTGGGCAGTTTGTGGCTGTTTGGGTTATATTTATAATATTTCCTAAGTTAGCGTTTAATATTTAAATAAGGCTAAGTTAATAGCCATTTTGGAGTAATAAGGGAATTTTGGCCTCATCTGGATGCGTATCCCATGTTATGATAGCTCGTTGGAAAGGTCTTGAAATTCTCTAAATCTTCCTCTTTGGTCTCAGGGCAATTCGGTGAGCGGATTTATTACTATGGTGGAAAAGGTCATTTTCTAGTGACATGGTCACTTTAAAATAAGATTTAATTCATTTTTATAGCCAATGCCAATTGGCGGTCACTTTAGGGTTCGAATTGCTTTGCAAGGGGTTATAAGGAGATGGGCGCCATTTCTCATAATTATGCATATTTTTCAAACACTTATTTTCAGATTTGCTCTGCTTGAGCGATTTGCATTCTGGGACGCAAACCCCAGGGTAATTGCTTGCTGGGACGTAACCGTCAGCAACATTGGGTATTGGTTTGTCAGTAGTTTCAACAGTATTCAGGAGGAAGGTAGACGCCGCTTCAGCTTGGGCCTACAGTTTGTTTTTCTGGGCATGTTCTTTGGCGTATGGGAGGTGAATTCTAGCAGCAGTACACTGCCATTTCTTGCAGCCATACTCCGTCATTTGCAGCACTTGGATACATAGAAAAATCGGTTACTCAGCAGCAGAATCTTGCATCTTATCAGCCCGTTTTCATCAGCCAGTTGTGGCGTCATTGTTAGAGGAAATGTACTGGATCTTTTATTTGGCTCTTTAATTCAAAGATTTGCTTGGTACGATTTGTATCAACTCTGACTTTACTGCATATTGTTATTTATTTTCAGACTCTTTTCTTGCCATTTATTTCTTCTCATTTCTATGTGGAAAAATCATCAAAAACACAAAAACAAACAAACTCTTCTGCATTTCCGTCTAGTTCTACAAGAAAACATTAATAAACAGGAAAAAACAAAAAACAAAATAAATCTACAGCATATTTGCAGCAGAGATTCATCAAGGATCTCTCAATCTTCCCGGGTGGTGAAAAATGCCTATATAAGGAGGGCCTGTAGGTTATCTAAGGTAGTTCCTAGTGATCGTTGCATCTTTGTCTTATAGACTATTGTAAGGAAGGCGCCCATGTGGGTTTACATATTGTAATTTTGTAATTCCGCATTTGTGGCAATAATGAGAAGCCCATGTTTGTTCTCTCAAATTGTTGTTGTGTCTCTGTTTTTGTTTGGTGTTGTTGTGTTAAGGGGAGCACCCTTCATCAAATATGTTTATATTGTATCTTATTTGATAATATTCATTTTTACTGACTTTATGATCCTTGTATTTGATTGGATGACACTATTGACTAGATACTCTTAAGTCTATCCTTTTTGTTGTCTTGCATTTTACAAAATGTAGGTAACAGTACGAAACTTTTCCAATGGAGTTTCGCATTTCTCTGGGATAATTCACTATTTAATTGGCCAAGATTTATCAATCAATTGATATAATGAATTCTTTTACCTTCTCCATCCTCAGAGGGGTTGTTAGATACATGAACAGTAGCTGGACTGCGGGTGAGGAAGAGTTCCAACAAAAGCTCTTTAGGCTTGTTTTCACTGCTTTGGACTCCTTTCTAGTAGTACTCTTTAATAAAGTTGTTTGTATTGGCTTTCTCGACTCTTGGTTGTGGTACATCATCCCTTCGATTTATAAGATTGGGTCAGTTTTAGACCCTGAGAACTACAATGCTATCATGAAAGACATACTTTTGCCAAACTTTATGCCACCATGTTGAATACTATTGTATTTAGGGAGCTTGATCGTCAACACTGTTATGCTAGGAGGTAGGCTAGTATTTGTATGGATTTTAGACTATGAACTATACTCTTCCACTGTGGACTATCATCAAGGAGGCTTGACAACGATCAACGAAGGTTTACTGTTGCTTTGTTGACTTTCGCAAAGTGTTAGATTTTGTTGTCGTCGGTAAATATTGTGTAGCTGACAGGGTGTGTGTCAGGATGTATGTTGTTGGTATATGCCCTTTCGGGAAGGTTCTTGTTATGTAGCCGATGGACCCCTTTGGGAAGGTTCCTTGGGATGTATATATACACCCTTCGGGTAATCATTGTAATCATCATAAGCATTATGTAATGTCTTTGGCATATGCGAATAATACAAAGAGTTCCGCTATTCTTATCTATTGCCTATATGCATTAATTTCTTGACCCTAGTACGGTAAACATTTGGTGCCGTTGCTCGATGGACCTGGAACAAAGGCGGAGGAATGAAGACTAATGCCGAATCAGCTGAACAAGAATAAGAATAAGCGGAAGGAAAAGGATGACATATGCACAGCACAAGGAAATTTAATTTTGGCACAGCAAGCTAAACGCAAAAGGAGGTTTCAAAAGATGGTTGACGGAGACCAAAGCGCTAAAGAATTGTTGGAGGAGACTCGATAGCGGGTGGAATTGGTGGAAGAAGCAAGAGGAGTTTTTGAGCCTGTATTTGCCGAGGGAAGAGAATCCAGACGGAAGGGAATCGACTTGCACGACTCGGAGTGCTGAGGGAGTACAAGCGTGGAGTGAACTCTTTGTTTGCGATACACTTCTAGAATGGACAAATTCGCTTAATGGAGACCATTCTTCACCAAAAAGCATAGCTGCCAAAATACAAAGTGTTGGTATCGGGATACAAAGCGTTGGTGCTGGAGTATAAAGTGTTGGTATCGGGATACAAAGTATTGGTGCCAGAGTACAAAGCGTTGGTGCCGGAATACAAAGCGTTGGTACCGGAATACAGAACGTTGGTGTTGTAGTACCAAACAACGACCCTACACAACATCCAGTAATAATGGCAGGACCAAAATAAAAATTGCCAAAATTTGATGGTGATGGAGTAGCCAATTTGATCCGACATTGTAAAACATGTGAAATGATTTGGAGAGCGAATGGCATAATAGATACAAACGAATGGGTCCAGCAGTTTCTAGCCACCCTACGGGGTGTTGCAATTGATTGATTTGCCGATACAGATCCCCAGAAGTTAAACAATTGGGACAACATCAAAAAGGAGTTCATTATGAAATTTCAATTGTTGCACGACGACAACGAAATCGTAGTGGAGATATACAATACAAAACAAGGGAAAAATGAAACAGTCCGAGTCTACACTAGGAAATTAAAAGACTTGATAAATAAAATGGAAAATAAGCCAGCAGACAGACTGCAAAAAAGATGGTTCATTGAAGGCCTATGCCCAAAATTGTGAAAGAAGATGAAGATTGTGTTGCTGTCGTCATACATGGAAGCATACAATCGAGCAATGAACTTAGAAAGCAAATAGAAGACAAAAAAGAAGAAGAATAGCTCATCCGATTCAGATGACGACGCGTCTTTGGAAGAAGAGAGTAGCGATGACGAAAAGGGTAGCAAGAAGCTCCGAGCTCTCGAAAAGGATATGATCCAGATGATGAAAGAATTTAAGAACATGTAGAAGGATACCAAGGGAAATGAGCTATGGTGCATAGATTGCAAGAAAGAAGGCCATACGAAGGGATCATGTTCGAAGGACCAATTCTGCGAGATTTTCCAGATCATGGGACATTCCACAAAGGAATGCCCTTTCAACATGAAAACAAGAGGACCTCAGCAAGTGTTCCTAACATAGGAGGCTTCCGCGTTAGGAGGGAGCAGGAACACCAGTACGGAGGGTGCCACGTCGGGAGGGTACATAAACAATTGATGAGGTCAAAACAACAATGACAACAATAATAATCGTAGTAGGAGTAGAATTCAGTACAATGCCAATAGCCAACCGATAGTTCAATGTCGAGCATGTAATTTGTGGGGCCATTTTGCCCGAGACTACACAACGGCAAACACACCAAAATTGTTATGCAGATGGTGCATTCCTGGAGATCATGAAGATGCCAAGTGCCCAAAATCTGGAGTGAATTTGATCACCATTGGGATGGACGAAGAGGAGGTTTTGGCAATCACATGGAAGCAAGCAAAATTATACCTCGACCTGATGGAAGAAAAGAAGAGACCGGAGGAAGCATGGGCAGAAATCCAGAAAGCAATGTAGGCAAAGAAAGCACACCTAAAGGACACTACCGGTACCTCAGCAAGGGACTGTGTGGAACAGAACATCGTACGACAGATATTACAAATTGAAGTACTTGTCAAAGTAATTGACCTGTTGTTCTCAATGCCTCAACTCCGTTCGACACTCACAAATATTGCTCCAATGGCTAAACTACCAGGAGAACACGGAAGGGAGGAGGAAAGTGGAGCAAGTACAATAGACAAAAGGGAGAAGGAAAGTGGCGCAAGTGCAGAGGATCCAATGCTGCTAGCCCTCACATCCGGACGGCATCCGACGGTTGTCGAGATGGGGATTCTAGGAACTGTTCTGACAGACACAATTGTGGACGGAGGTTCCGGGGTAAACGTCCTACCAGAAGATACCTGGAAAAAATTAGGACAACCTACGCTGTGGCCACCAACCTTACAGTTGCTCACGACAAACCGGCACAGGATCAAACCGTTGGGAGTCCTGATGGCACAGCCGGTGACTATCGGAACACAACCGTTCCTGCTTGACTTTGTAGTCATCTTGCTGAAGAGGAGAGGATATGACGCCATTCTGGGCCGAGGATGGCTCATACAAAAAAGGTTAAGCATGATTGGAAGAAGAATACTCTATCAATGGAGCGCAGAGGCAGAAGATTCATAACTGACTTGCACACACAAATGGTAGGTGAGGAGGCAGCGTCATCAGACTCAGAAGGTGAAGGCGAGAGTAACGACAAAGGAAAAAAGAGAATGGAACCGGACGAAGGAGTATTGAGACTAGGAGGATCGAATGACGACGACCTAGACCCGGTGAATGGGCTTTTCCACTGGCAGATAGAAGACTACAGACTCTTTCCAAGTTGTAATATGTTAAGGGTCAACAAAGGTGAGAAAAAAGAGGAAAATTGAATGCCCTAAGGAATACAGAGAAGCGGAAGAAGGAAAGGCGGATACGGCTGAAGCTAAGGGGAAGAACATACAGTACGAACCCACAAAAAGGAAAAATTCCACCGTACGGTATACAATAAGCGGACAGTGCAAAAAGAAAATGTTACGATGAACCACGGATATAGTAGAAAGGTGTTGGCAGCAAGGAAAACATATTGTACGGTTTGCACAAGAAACAAAGAGAACACGCTTAATAAAAACTTCAGCAATACAGAGTGAAGGTTCTAAAATCAAGAATACAATTATTGACGACAAGGGATGGCAGCCGACGAAATTGCAAGAACAATGGGCCACGAAGGTGACATAGATAGGCGCAAAGCATGGCATGATAGACACCTGAAATTGAACAAGTTCCAACCGGGACAGTTGGTGTTGAAGTATGACGGACGGAATGAGATCAAACCATGGGTCGGGCCGTACCAGATTCGAGAAGTGGGTGATAACAGAGCAATAAACTATGGACATTAGACGGGCAGGAAATTTTGGAAACAGTGAATGGTTCCAAGTTGAAAATATATCATACCTGAAGTGTTCTGTCATCGCCAAATATCGAGAAGCAGTGAAAATGTACAAATTAAAAAAAAAAAAAGAGTGAAAAAAAGAGTGGAAAAAAAAAGAAAAGAAAAAATAGAGAAGCATTGTACAGTCAAGTGACCATACGGTATCATGAAGGAACCATACGGTAAGTAAAGAGCACCGTACGGTGTTCTTAACTGTACAACATTTGTCATAAAGTCACTGTATGACATTTCCCATAAAGTCACCGTTTGGCATTTGTTGCAACGCCTCACCTAGCATCGTACGACATTCGTGTCTAGAGTACCTTCACACATCAAACCACCGTACAATGATTTAAGGCAGCCAACGTACGACGATTTCAGGTAGCTACCATACGGATTTAGTAGACACCGTACGCGTTTCAAGTGCTCTTACCGTACATGTTACTAGTGTGTCTTCTGTTGAGTACTGGGGTGCCGTATGCAGTTTTTCGTATGCTGGTGCAACAAATTGGCATATGGTGGAAACAAAATGTTTGGCAAAACAAATATATAGATTTTTGGTACAAAGTGGCTATAGTAGGAATACATGCGATGAAATGAATGGAGACTTGGAGGATGTTTGCTATCAGCTGCAAGATGCTTTGATTGCCACCGTACGACTAGCAGAAGGGGAATGAAAGCACTTAACCAAGGGTTTGATTTACAGAGGACCATATCGCTGGCAGATGTGGAGACGGTTAGAAGAAAGGTGGAAACAAAGCCCGGATGGCTGGAAGGAAGCAATCAGAAGAGAAGGCAGAAGGAAGTAGTCAGAAGCGGAGCAATAAAAAAGAAAAGAAAAGCGTTGACAAATAAAAAATGCTCAGAATGCATAACGGACAATGCCAAAGAGAAGGGAAAACATAAGTAGTTGCTAGAAAGAGTGTGGAAACGGAAGAAAATGACAGAAATAGTGTGTTCCATGTAGTTTTGGGTGGGTTTGAGAGTGCTAATTGGGTTTTGGCGACGAGGGCATTGCCCCTCGACCCCACCTCGTATCACGATAGGGAGTAGGCCTTGGGCGTTGCCCCAGGACCCCATGGGGGCACTGCCCCTCGATCCCGTTGGGGGTGATACCCCCTAGACCCCTAGTCGGTGTTGTTATTAGTCGTGGGAAGTGTGACCAGTTGATGAGACCTCGAGCTGTTGTAGGTATGGAGTGTCTGTGTACCAGAGACACTTGGAGTAGGTGTTGGACGTGAGGCTATCTTGGTGGATGCATAGAGAGCTTGAGAGGAGCTGATCATCTAGTTGAAGGCAATACAACAACACTTGGCTAAGTGTACCCAGGGGTTGGAAGAGAAAGCGCCACGGGTGTTTATCAAGATTAGCTTGATTAAGGAGACAGTATTGTGTTAGGAGAGGCTACAGATGCATCGTGGGTTGGAGATCAGTTTGGTGCAAGCACGGGATGAATGTGAAAGTGATGTGACAAAAACAGATTTATCTTGTTGTAGTTAGTTAGTTAATGTGTTTCGTTTGTTAATTTGTCTCTGATATTTTGTAATTGTTGTCTGGAGACGAATTTTTCTTTTTGGGGGGATGATGTCGTCGATAAATATTGTGTAGCCGATAGGGTGTGTGTCAGGATGTATGTCGTTGGTATATGCCCCTTCGAGAAGGTTCTTGTTATGTAGCCGACATGTTTTATGTAGCCGATGGACCCCTTCGGGAAGGTTCCTCGGGATGTATATATACACCCTCCGGGTAATCATTGTAATCATCATAAGTTCTGCTATTCTTAGCGATTGCTTGTATGCATTAATTTCTTTACCCTAGTATGGTAAACATTTGTTCCTCAGACTGTTCTCTTCTAGACACTCAGGGATATTGGGATCTTAGAGACTTTATTGACTGCTATCATGAGACTGTATGAGAGTTTGGTTGGTAGGTTTAGGACTCAACAAGGATTGTTGGATCCTATTCAGAGCACCATTAGGGTGTAGTAGGGTTGCCTTGTTTCCCCCACTTTCTTTGTTATTTACATTGACGAGCTCGATACTTTCCTTCAAGATTTCTCACTTCCTAGGGACAATTGCTACTTACACTAGGTTCTGATATCCATTTTGCTTTTTGCCAACTACGTGGTTCTTTTGGCTACTCCCCCAGAGAGGCTTCAATAAATCCTTGATGGTTTTGCCTCCTTTTGTTATGCAAGGTAGTTAGTTGTGAACCTGGGTAAGACTTGGGTGATGGTTTTCAATTGTTTGAAGACCTCTCATCTCCACTTCTATTTTCAGGACCGTGAGATTATGATCACTTCCTCCTATACTTACTTGGGGGTTAAGCTCTTCGAACCCCGTTTCAGCTTGAGACCTATCCTGTAGCTTTGAGTTAATAAGGGACTTGAGACCTAAATCACATATTCTACCATGATTAGCATATCTATCCGACTCTTGTACCTTACCATATGTACCATATCAGACGTAGTTTTCCTTGTACCTTACCAAATGTACCATATCAGATGTATTGTTATACCCTACCACGTGTATTATATCAGGTTTATTTTATCCTTTGTATCATGTCTATGTATCATATCCTTGTAACAACAACAATATTCTATGTACCATACCCTGGTAACAAAAACAAACTGTGTATCATACCCATGCAACAATAGACATAATGCATCAATGCTACCTTCATATCTTGAGCTTTTCCCCATCATACACACACCCCCTACTGTATTCTATCATACAGTCCTGAGTCGTCCGCCCATTGTATAGTCCTTGTACATTTTTTTGAGTATTATAGCGAAACCCCGTGTCGCTAGTCTATTGTTTGTAGATAGGTACAATTGCCAATTTTGTCCTGCTCCCAACCATAGTGTCGCTAGGTCCTTACATGATGCATCCTTCCTTGTCCTTAACATTGGCCTGTCAGTATCCAGTTATCTCGATCTCTTTGGTAAAAGGTTACTTTATCATGGATTTATTCTTTCTTCTGCTATTTATTTATTTTTAATGTATTTGTGTAGGTCATTTCCAAGCGATTTGGGTTATTCCCCCTTCAAGTTTGCCATGATCTTTTATATCATGGTGTGTTGCAAATGGGGCAATTCGAGAGCAAGGTTTTGATCAGGTCTTTTTCATCTTCTTTTTTTGCTTTTGAGTCAATCGGATATGACCCTTGCATAATCCAAACATGTGATCACTTGTGGTTACATGGTGCACTTGGGAAATATCATTTGCTTGTGGGTTACCTAGTATTATTTCCACCTTGATTCCTCCGGGATTCATGGGTGATGCTGGGGCAATCCTTGCGTGTTTGTTTCAAGTCAATCCTATGTAATATTGGTGCAAAGGCTTTGATGTTCTTAGTAACCTTGGCATATCCCCAATATTCCTATATCAAAATAAGTGCTCAACGACATGGTGGTGCTCCCCTTTGGAACACCCCCACACTCAAGCTTCAATGGATAACTTCACATCCCATCCTATCCAAGCATCCCAAACATCCCATCCTATCAAAACATCACATCCTATCCAAGCATCCCATCCAATCAATCCTGCCATCATGATCTAGCCAATCTATCAATCCCATAGTATCCAATCCTGCATCAATCATAATCTTAGCTCCTGCATCAATCATAATCATAGCTCCTGCATCAAATCATAATCATAGCTCTTGCATCAATCATAATCTTAGTCATCACCAATCCTAGAATTATTATCTCCCCAACCTTACCATCTTCCAAATCACTTCCCTGGGCTCAATTTCAAACAACCAATCACCCTCCCCCCCTCCCCCTATAACTAGTGTTCTTAACCATCGCTTATCCTTGCGCACAAGGTTTTCCTTTGTATTATTCGCCCATAGTGAAAGTATGAGCTTCCTTAAACCCCCTCTCATAGCCACTCTCAGTCCTCTTGCTTGCCCTTGATTCTTGTACTTTTCAAGAAGCTGTCGGGCCTTGCCTTCTCTCCCCACCACCTTCTTGAGGGGGCATCATGCAGTCCATTATCTCCTCTTCTACTCGAGACTGGGGCAACTTTGTTGCTTTAAAAATCTTCTTCGTGTCATTTATATTCGAACTTCTTTGAAATAATGTTGTTTCAACACTACGTCAAAGAGGGGCAAAATGTAGACACCTAAATCTGATTACATCACTAAGTAATCTTATTTAGTCATCTCCTAGGACATTATTGATTAAATATTTATTATTTAATTAATTAATTGTCATCCCCTACTTAATTAATTAATTAAATTAACTATAGTCCAATTGATAAAATCAAAGGATAACCCAAAATCAAATTATCAATTAAAACCCTATTCCTCTATTAAATTAAATAAATCCTCAAAATCTATTTAATTTAATGTCACATCCCCCATTTAATTAAAGAAATCATTTAATAAATTATCCAAACCCCTAAAAACATCCCTAAACCCAACCTTTACTCCTAATCCAACCCATTCACCCATACTAACCTCACTTAGCCAGTTAACTAACCCATCCCATCAAAGCTAAGCCACTTGTCCCCTAACCCCCTTCCTAAGATAAGTCTAATCCCCCTCCTAAACATGTGCACAACTTTAAGCAAGGGTTAAGACTTGCTAACCCAAGCCAAAGTCAACAAGTCTCCCTTATCCTCTTCCATCCCTATCCAAGAGCATTAATGGCTCTTACATACCATTAATTCCTTTTGCATCCTTCTTTATGTCTCTTACATCCCTCTTACACTCTCATCCTCCCTTATTACTCCCTTTGACCAACCCTTATCCCATCCTCTCACACTCATTCTCCTTGTGACAAGTGTCACTCCCCTATTGGCTTTAAACAAGCACAATCCATGTGCTTCACTTTCAAAGCATCTTAGCCCTCCCTCACCATTCTTCCATCCTTGCATCTCGACCCTCTATTTCTCTACCCCTTAGCCTATAAATAAAGTCCTTCCCTCTTATAATCCATCATCCACTTTTATGCAAACTTATAATGCTATTTTGAGAGCCTAAAAACTACCAAAATACCATCATAACGCTGAAATCCATCCATACCTCCATTGTTGAAACCCTCACCCATATACACACTTGGTAAAAACCCCAACCTATTGGAAGCTTGAGCACTGAGCATACATCCCCATCCATTAGGGACATATCTACGCCATCGCAGGTTATACCATAAGGAGCCTACCATTCTTGGTGATAACTTTGGTCCTATCATGAGTGTTAGCTTATTTAGTTTTGTGAATGCTTTTATTAGTTAGTATTCCTTTATTACATTACTAGATTAGGTGATACACTCAAAACTTTGAAATTATGTCAAACAATTTGATTTCTTTGACAAGTACATCATTGTTCAGTTCAACCAAGTACAAAGATTTGGATGGCTTATCTCAAAGGCATTCATTGTATGCAAAAAAGCCTCAGCACTGTCAACAGCTTCTTGTAGATTTTCACTCTTCCCTGGTATTGTTGAGGTAATAGCACTCCAACACCCTTGTTACTGGTGATCAACAATGTTCGTCTTGCAAGACATTTGCAGCTAGTTCCCACTGAGGGAGATTGCACATTGTTTTCAAACTGTCTATTTTGTCGTACACATAACTGTGCAAAGCAACTCTGCTGACGTGATTTACTCTCAGACTCCATTAGTTCCACAGGTCTCACAACTTCCTCTCTCCATTATGCCAGGTGAGTAATTTACCTATGCCTGCAACTACCTCCAAGAGACATTTATTAACCTTCAATTTATCACTTAGCCGTAGCAAAATTTTATCAAACTTTTGAAGAATATGCAAACTCTACAATTGCAAACTAACAGTATTGATTTCCCATGCTGCTAACTAGTAATCACCTTGTTTAAAGCTTAATGTATATTCCAAAATGATTGAAAGGGCCTCCCATCTTTCAACAACTTTGATTCAGTATAATTTCAAAGTGATGCTCTAGTTTGTAATGCAAAATTGGAACTTGAGTTCGTATTAGTAATTAATTTCTTCCCAGACACCCAATGTATGCATCTTGCAAATTCTTGTTTCTATCATTCTGGCACAACTTTGTAGCGATACTCTACTCGCTACAGGTATGAATATCCCCTCATTCACATCACCCTTTGAAGATAAAATTCACGACATCCAAAACTGATTTTCTAATAGAAATGTTCCGAGAGAGATGTTCAGAACTGAGAAATGACTTTCTGTTATTGTCACTAACTCCTAAGCCCTGTCACATGATCGTTAATCTCTTCAACTTTCCGCTTGCTCTACCCGGATAACAATAGGTAGCGTGAATTTAATCAACATTTGCACACATTACATAATTTCTGCTAGAGAGGATGCACTGTTGGTGGTCAGGTATAATATCAAATGCCAATTCTGCTCCTAAACATCCCCATAACAAGCCATTTCACCAAAAAATGTTTACTGCTATAGTTTGATGTCCTTGTTAAGTGGCTGTGAATTGGCATCGGTATTGGTTCCTAACTTCTTGGCATTTAGCTTGAAGACGCTAAGTTACATCCCTTAGATGATCCTTAGAACTCGTCGTTGTGTATCTTTGGCGGTTCAATAGTCTTTCGCATATCAGAAATACAATCATTTGTAAAGGTAATATCTCATCTGTTATAAAATTTGGTAGGCATCCTTTTGTCGCTGAGTAACTCCCAATAATAATTTTGATTTTTTTTTTAGATTTTTGAATATGAAAATAAGCCACGATATTAGAGCATCGTCCACTTGGGAATATCTATGCCAAAAGTCAGTTTTGAATTTGTTCTATCGTTACTAAGTAACGTATGCCTCAAATAGCCAACTCCAACTTAAATTTAACTCCTCTCCACGATATCAAATATTGCATGAAACGGTTCACCAACAAGAGATGCTTCCACACAAACTTTTCATGAAATTATTTAATTTTCCTCTAGCAGTCACTGAACAGAGAGCTACACCTTCAGAGAATCCCTGGTGTTTGCCGTGAAGTGGGATATGACTGTCACGTGATTGGGTTTTGGTCACTTCTACCTCCAGCAACTACTCACGGCTGTGGAGTATCTACAACAACAACAGTGGCCCTCAAGATATCTATTTGCTGTGAAGAGTTGTCCGCAACTTGTTCCTGATGTGTGCTTGATGTACGCATGTTGGTGTGGGTGATAAGAGCAGACACCAGTTTGAGTTCTGACCTCACTTGCTAGTTATTTCTACCACTACTTGCTAGTTATTTCTGTCGTTGCGCCTGCCACCACTTGCTAGTTATTTCTGTCGTTGACTCACTTCTACCACTCTAAACGTGACTGCCTTGCTCATCTCCTACCTTACTGTCATTTTAAAACCTTAAATACCTTTTGCGGCCTGCTTGAAATCACGTGACCCCTAAATGCTTCTAGTACACTCGAATATATGATTTCCTAACTCCATCTCAACGTAGTGTCTGATACTATAAATCTGTGGCTTATGAAAAAAAATAGAAATCACCCTCCAAGGTATGCGTGTTGAATACTCACTACTGAGAGCCAACCTTAACTGTGATTCCGAGTTCCAATCTCTGTACTTGAATTCTGAGATCCCAAGGGCAATGGAACAGGGATTAGAAGACCATCGCTATCTAGATTACTTATGTCCAAGGACCCTTTGTAAATTCCTTATCTTTTAGAGCAACCTCATATGTCTTCACATGTTGTGCATCTTTGTTATCCAGTATTGATGCTCGTGTACGAAGATTCAATTAAAAAACCTTCCACTTCGAAAGCTCATAGCTTCTATACTGATTAAATGTGTCACTTCTAACTTCAGTTATGGATTTGAAACATTAAAACCCACAACTATCGTCGACTCAACTCATGCGAATGTGTAAATAAATTTCCAATCCTTGTACCAAATCCTTTAGAAAAAAGGACTATGATCTGTAGATATTATATCTCTGCAATTACTTCACGCAGTAATGTTAGTGATGGTCACTTGCTGCTCTTAATGCATAAACTTTAGAATCCAGTTTCAAGATAATCTTTCAGGTAAACTTACTTCTACCCAACAGGATGCCACGTTCGATAGCTCTGATACCACTGAAATATCCCTAATTGGATATTTACTTGTTATTCCCCTTCATACTATATTCAGAACTAAACACATGCAGATGTATTATGAGCACGATCGAAACAGGTACAAAATCCAACAGATGTTTAACCAGCTTCTTAATTAAAATATTCAGACTCAAACGTAGGCAAATGTAAAATGATATGTCAATAAAACTAGAAGATTCTCTACAAGGTAATAACCAATTATTTTCAGAATAATATTCAAGGTTTCAAGCATATAGAAATGCATTACAGACCTACAATGATAAAACTTGAAAACTCTCATAAACTCCTTAAACAATTTTGCATTATATAACAGCAATACAATAACCAACACTAACAAATCCAATCTTAAATACAGATTAATAGTCAGATTGGAATACTAGAATAAGAACTTGTAAGGGCATGTGAAACACTTGAATTGATCTCCCCAGAGAATGGGTTTGCGTCCACTGTTTGCCAGCACAAGGGGCTACGTCCTCATACTAGCTGAAAGCTGAAGCTTTCTGAATAACACTCAAGAGAGAAAACTTGTAATAACCCAAATAGGTTATAACTTCTTCAAACACCAAAAATCTTTATACTATAGTTGTTTGACATTTTGTCAAACACTTTGCAAGCAAGCTCTGATACCACTGTAATGGCCCTCCTCAAATCTGCTCTCAAAAAATGCTGATGAAAGCTCAAGGAATTTCATCAAACAATTCACATGCAAGGGACGTATGATTGATATAGTTTTTCAGCTGGCTTTAAATGACTCTTTTTCAATTTGCATCAATGAGAATCTTGTGCTAGAAGACTCCAAATGGACTACACAATGGCCTAACATGAGTGTGCTACTAATTTTGACAATATTCAATGCATTTATATGATCTAAGCATGAGAAATGAACACAATGCATTTATATGATCTAAGCATGAGAAATGAACACCTACAGCCAACTGGCATTTTTACAAATAGTTGGTGTGCAAACTAACTAGCTGATAAACAATGATATTGAATTGCTTAAATGACACCAGCAACTATTATCTTCTTAATTTGCAATGAAATTTCTAATACAATGCTCATGAAATGTGGCCAAGACTTTTGGCATTTATATGGATTACAAAATGATAATGCTGGTACAATGCACACTTACAGCTGAAACCCATAATACCATAAAAACAATACTAATAAAGGAACCTGGTTGTAGATGGCTGTAATAATTTTCTTCAATGCTGCCCTTTTTGCTTTGCTTTTCCAATTTGCTTTTTCGAACTGCTTTTTCGGACTGCTTTTCGACCTGCTTTTTTCGGTTCCGCTTTTTTCGGGCTGCTTTTTCGATTCCGCTTTTTTTCGGACTGCTTTTTCGGCCTGCATTTTTCGGTTCCGCTTTTTTGGATTGCTTTTTCGTATCTGCTTTTTCAGACTGCTACCCTGTTGAATCTCAAGACCATATCTTTCAATGGCGTCAAGATTTCCAGCTTGAAGGGATTTCGTCCTTCAAACTATTGAGACATAATGTCTAGAAAATTTCCCAATTTCTTTGATATTTCCAACCATGCTTAAAAAAAGCTCTTCCATTTCTTTTATAGTGTTCTCACAAGAGCTCCATCCTTTGTTTTCTCAATGTGGGATAAAACATAACTCCCTTTATGTAACTTATGTCTGCAATGTGTTATAAAATAAAGGGGACTCTTTTAATTTAAATATTTCCCACAAACTATAGTCTATGCATTAATAAAGTTAAATATTTAAATTTAACTTTATAAAATAGCTTTATCAATGCAAAACAAATCTTATCAACAATAAACAAGTCTTCTTGCCGATTTTAAACAATTACCATCAACATACCGCTGCCACTGGATGTCCACCCATGCCCAAGATGACTTATTATAAATAGTAAGTATGCTCAAAATTGCTCAAAACCCCTCAGAAAGACCTGCAACTGAAACTATGTAGGCCAAATGGCCTCTAAGCCCCTTTAATCTCCTGGTTAGCCTATGGGACCATGGGGAAATAGGCTAACGATAACATCATGCTATGAATGCTAAAAAGAGGACATTACAGTCCGCCCTTCCCAAAATTGCTTGTCCCCAAGCGATGGCCGAACAACAACCCAATCAATCCACCTGGATCCCAAATGTAGTCATGAACTATACTACTGTCAGTCAACATAGGCTCTTGCAACAACCTCTGAAAATTAACCAAGAGGAATCCATAATCAAATTGGCGAATACAACTCACCCAAACTCCAAAGTCAGGAACCCATGAGAAACAAGCTCTCGAAATATCAGAACCTAAGTAGAGTAGATAACCCAAACTGCCAACACAGTAAATACCATCAACGCATCCCATTGGTCTATATGGAATGTACAATCCAACTCTGCAACAATGGTGACCACTCCCACATGAAACTGCACCAAATACAAATAATCCACACACTGTACATCTACTGCAGTGAACACAACTCTGTAAATTACGGGCCACTGTCTCATAACCATAACTCCCATGCACCGCTGATGGTGAAAAGACATCACAAGATAAACAGCAAGAAATGGAACCCAAACCAAATCTGCCTGCCACCAACTCCTCAACACAAGGATCAAATGTTAACTGATGTACATACCCTGTAGTATAATGCTGATAAAAAGAACCAACCCTAGTCAACAGCTCACCATGAACAAGTGATAAAACCCACTGTGACTGATCACCAGCTAAGTCAGGGGATGTCATAGCCAAAGGAGTAGAATCAATAGCAACAACCGCTGAAGCATCACTCCCAAACTCCTGCTCTAAGTCATGTATTATCAAGCTATCAACCGCAGAACCTATTGCCATGTCATGCCCATCACAACTCTCATCCTGTGGCGTCAAACCATCCCATAATTGATCACAAGCACTAGGAATCAAAGTATATCTCCATATCATCATCTCATCAACATGGTCATCAAAGGTAAATTGATGAGCATACCTCATAGTGTAATGCCTATAGAATGCGCCAATCTTAGTCTATGGCTCAGACTGCAACCCAGATGAAACTAACTGCAATCGATCACTAACCAAGCTGGAACTGACTACTACCTCCAAAGACATCGCCAAGGGAGTAGTATCACTAGCAGGAACCATGCCAACTGCCGGCTCACCAACATCACACATGATCTTTGATACAACATCTCTAGTCTCCGAGCCATCACTACTAGAGGCCACCACCATGTCAGGCATACCACAACAATCTGCTATAGCACTCAACTCAGCTGAACCTGACTCTAGTAGGAACGAAACCGATATGCCAATGTTAGTATCAAGGGTGGATGCATCCCCATCTCCACTGTCTCTGACAATCTCGACGATGGACATCCTCGGATCACTAGACACCACAGCTTGTGACTGTACAGAATCTGGTAAAGACTGCAGTCGCTCTAACTCCATGGTCACCTTAGCCAAATGAAACTGTGACTCCTCGAAAGCCAATTGTGTACTCTCAAGAATCTCAGAAGTCAGCTCAAGCTGCTGAGTAAGCTCACTCACCTCATCTTCCTTGGCCAATAATGCATCGTATGCTGTACTCCCCCACTCCATAAGATAATCTCTATCGGCTACCAACTACATGTAATCTTGTCTCAGAATCTGAATAGCGTCCCATAAAGAGTGGATCTCTGTCAAGGGAAGATAACTACCTCCTTGCTCATCACTAGTAGGACAACCCCATCCATAAACTGCTAACAACTGACGAGTAGCGTCGAAATGCTGGCAAGCGATAGAAATATCTCGCTCACTAACTCTCAACTGACTAGACACATGATGGCACTGGCTAGACTGTCTCCTACAAACCCCCTGTGACACACTGTCCAAAGGAGCATCCTCAAAGTTACTGGTCTCTAGACTATTAACATCCATATCCTACGAATCAACTCCAAAGCTCATATCAACATACGTAGTATCAAAAATTGTAGCATTGCTATCCAACCCCTCCGTACCATAAGAAACTGCTAAGGAAACTAAGTCCTCAAAACTATCCACAACATCCCCTTGGGTGTCGTCTGTAATAATTAGATCCTGGGACTCTCCTGTAAACTTTGTCATCTTTGAGAAATCATCAACATGTGACCTGACTGTAAAAGAAAACTGAGTCCCTGCTATAAGCGCTAACTCCCGAACTGAGCTCACCTCAAGACAAAGCTCGTCCACATGTCTCTCAGAATCCTTGGAGAGCCAACTGAATACACACCAAGGAATTCCGAGTATCCTCTAGCTCATGAGAAAGCTGGTCAACCTCCTCCTCCTTCTTCAATGCATCTAAATAGATCCCTGCAAGATTAAGGAGATGATCGCGATCTGAAAGTCGGTGTATGTAACTTACCTTCATTGCCTCCATGCCTTCCTTGATCTGCTGTAAGTCGTCACAAGAAGAACCTGTTGCGACTCCTTTCTGTCTCTCCTGCAGTTGAATCATCCAAATGTGATTCTCAATCAATCCATACATCCTGTCATGATGAGATAAAGCCACGACAATATCCTTGTCCCTTGTCTTCAGCTGGCTTGCCAAACCAAGTGAAGAACTACTAGCCTCTATCTCATGTGAAGAAGCATCCAACTGTGCTTGATACTCATTTTCTGCAAAGTCTGAATGCTCACTTTCTAATCAACTGTACTATTCTCAAACATGAGAGTATCCTCAACTGCTGTAACTTCATCCAGCCCAACTGTACTGGAATCACTATCTGTGTCAATCATGCAATCCGGTGTGCCTATGATATCACCTTCTGATGCAACTGGCTCAACCTGCACAACATCTGAAACCCCTTCTGCTTGTGAAGATGATGTAGATTAACCATTACCTGAAGATGTGTTGAAGTCTCCCTGTATCGAATCTGCATGTCTGTTAAACTCCTCATACAAGTTTCTGCCTGTCATAGGAAAGGTATGATCCTTAGGCCTATCAAAGCGTTCAATCAGTCTCTCCGAAAACTCCACATATGAGGTAATGTGTGCATGACCCATAGTGACCATACCATGATGCCACCACTTGTGTGCTAACCCATCGAGGTGAATTGCTGCATACTTAATAGCTTCTTTCTTAGCCATAGGTTTCATTTGAAAGTATGTGTCAAGCTTTTGAATCCAAGCTCTTGTTGTAGACTTCCCCGGCCATCATAATATGGTAACTGAAGTTTCCCTACTTCTGTAGCTCATAGCTCTTGTTCCTGTCATGTCCACGTGGCATATGCTTCATCCGCACATCTATATACTCCCTAAAGGTAATTGCAGCAATAAAATCTGGACCTCCGGTTTCCCAATCTCTCCTCAGCTGGTCCTGTATATCAATGATCTGGGGCTTTGGTACGGGCTGCTCTGGAGCTCTAGGAGGAAATATGGGAATCATGGGTTGCGAACTCACTGTCCTAGTTTGCTGGGGTGCATGACCGAAATTGTTCCCAACTTGTTCGCCTCCATTATGTGCCCCATCCTGATTATTACCATTTTGATTATTTCCTCCACCCACATTAGCATTCAACCCCATTTGACAAGCCATCATCTGCAGCATAAGCTCAAATCTCTGACTCTGTTCCTGTGCTCTTTGCACTGCTGATCGCTGTCCTTGTGCTAAGGTGTCTAATAATTGTAAGAATTTTTCCTTTCCCTGATCTGGATCGGCATTTATTTTGTCAAACATTTTTCTCTTTATCTGGCTATTCCAAATTCCTTATAAGACCTCCACAGGATGGTAGGACTTATGCTCTGATACCACTGTAATAACCCCAATAGGTTTGACTGACACTTTGCAAGCAAGCTCTGATACCATTGTAATGGCCCTCTTCAAATCTGCTCTCAAAAAATGCTGATGAAAGCTCAAGGAATTTCATCAAACAATTCACGTGCAAGGGACGTATGACTGATATAGTTTTTCAGCTGGCTTTAAATGACTCTTTTTCAATTTGCATCAATGAGAATCTTGTGCTAGAAGACTCCAAATGGACTACACAATGGCCTAACATGAGTGTGCTACTAATTTTGACAATATTCAGTGCATTTATATGATCTAAGCATGAGAAATGAACTCCTACAGCCAACCGGCATTTTTACAAACAGTTGGTGTGCAAACTAACTAGCTGATAAATAATGATATTGAATTGCTTAAATGACACCAGCAACTATTATCTTCTTAATTTGCAATGGAATTTCTAATACAATGCTCATGAAATGTGGCCAAGACTTTTGACATTTATATGGATTACAAAATGATAATGCTGGTATAATGCACACTTATAGCTGAAACCCATAACACCCTAAAAACAATACTAATAAAGGAACCTGGTTGTAGATGGCTGTAATAATTTTCTTCAATGCTGCCCCTTCTGATTTGTTTTTCCGATTTGCTTTTACGAACTGCTTTTTCGGACTGCTTTTTGACCTGCTTTTTTCGGTTCCGCTTTTTTCGGGTTGCTTTTTCGGCCTGCTTTTTCGATTCCGCTTTTTTTCGGACTGCTTTTTCGGCTTGCTTTTTCGGTTCTGCTTTTTCGGATTGCTTTTTCGTATTTTCTTTTTCAGACTGCTACCCTATTGAATCTCAAGACCATATCTTTCAATGGCGTCAAGATTTCTAGCTTGAAGGGATTTCGTCCTTCAAACTATTGAGACATAATCTCCAAAAAATTTCTCAATTTTTTTGATATTTCCAACCATGCTTAAAAGAAGCTCTTCCATTTCTTTTATAGTGTTCTCACAAGAGCTCCATCCTTCGTTTTCTCAATGTGGGATAAAACATAACTCCCTTTATGTAACTTATGTCTCCAATGTGTTATAAAATAAAGGGGACTCTTTTAATTTAAATATTTCCCACAAACTATAGTCTATGCATTAATAAAGTTAAATATTTAAATTTAACTTTATAAAATAGCTTTATCAATGCAAAACAAATCTTATCAACGATAAACAAGTCTTTTTGCCGATTTTAAACAATTACCATCAACATACCGCTGCCACTGGATGTCCACCCATGCCCAAGATGACTTACTATAAATAGTAAGTATGCTCAAAATTGCCTCAAAATCCCTCAGAAAGACCTGCAACTGAAACTATCGAGGCCAAATGGCCTCTAAGCCCCTTTAATGTCCTGGTTAGCCTACGAGACCGTGGGGAAATAGGCTAATGACAACATCATGCTATGAATGCTAAAAAGAGGACATTACAAAACTGAAACCGAATCAATAATTCAAGCCTGCCTTGGAATGAGCCTCGTTCCCTTTTTAATACACAAACTAAGACTCTTCGACTCCCCTCTGGCTTTTCGTCTTATTCCTCCTTGACCTTTGGCCCTCTTTATAACATTAAATTGACCTTTTAATAATTTTAGTCTACGCTCTCATAGTCAATTTAACATTATATAAATAAGACTCCAATATTTTTAATGTCCCAAAAAGGGGACATTACAAGCCTCCTTCCTGCCGACCTTCTAAAGGTGGAGACTATGTACCTGATGACTCTCAACTGTCTTTGGATTAGACAAGCTCTCAACCAACCTCTGTTGATGAAGCTTAAGGTTCTCCATACTCTCCTGCAAAGCATTCATTTTCATGCTAACTTCTTCATTACTCCACCAACTTCTAGAACTGCCATTCCTTATATGTTTGTCCATGGCTAGAAAATGCTAGAGTCCTGGTCACTTCAAATGCAACATCAAATTTGAAAATAAAATAACTTTCCTACCCCACAGGATGGCAGGAAACCGCTCTGTCACCATTGTAATAACTGTCAACCGACTGGATGGTTCTGGCAGTGTTTCTGTAGCCGACGGAATGATTGTTGTCGGTGTTTTGTATTTTGTAGCCGACAGGTAAAATAGTTTGTAGCGGATGTAATGTTGTGGCCGACGGACTCCTTTGGGAAGGTTCGGCGGTAGTATTTATATCCCGTCTGGGATCATTGTAAAGCATCAATCATCTACTATTGCGAATATTATGAAGCCTAATGTATGTTCTGGCATATGCGAATATAATTCTTCTATTCTGTTCAATTGTCCGTATGTGTTGATTTCTTTACTTGTACGGTAAACATTTGGCGCCATTGCCTTATGAATCTGGAAGGTGGGAGGAATGAAGATTAATGCCAAATCAGCTTAACAAGGATCGAAATAAGGCAAAGGAAAAGATGGAATCCGTACTGCACAAGAGAATTTAATTCTGGCACAGCAAGCCGAACGCCGACGGAGATTTCAGAAGATTGCCGATGGAAACCGAAGTGCGGAAGAATTGTTGGAGGAGACTTGGCAGTGGGTGGAATTGGTGGAAGAAGCACGGGAGGAGTTCTTGAATTTGTGTTCGCCGAGGGAAGAAAACTCAGACGGAAGAGCATCAACTCGCATGGCTCGCAGTGTCGAGGGAGCACGAGCTTGGAGTGACCTCTTTGTCTAGGACAGACTTCCGTGGGAAACAACTTCAGAAGATCCTTCTTCTTCACCAAGGTTTGCAGCTGTTGAGACCTCCGGTGTGGGGGAGTAGTCTGTCGGTGTGGGAGAGCAGTCCGTCGGTGTGGGAATGCAGACCGACCAGTCCGCCAGAGTACAGACTATCGATGTGGGAGTGCAGACCGCCGGTGTGGGAGTGAAGAGCGCCAGTGTTGCAGGACCGAGCAACACCTGTTTATAGAAACCAGTTGTGATGGCGGGACCAATAGAGAAACTGCCGAAGTTCAATTGCGATGGTACGGTCGATCCCATTCGACATTGCAAAACATGTGAACTGATCTGGAGGGCAAATGGCATAACTGATGAAGACGACTGGATGAGGCAATTTCCGGCAACCCTACGGGGTGTGGCGATTGATTGGTTTTTGGATACGGATCCGCAAAAGCTGGATTCTTGGGATAACATTAAAAAGGAGTTCCTGGCGGAATTTAAACTCTTGCGGGATGATAATGAAATTGTAGTAGAGATTTTCAATACCAAACAGGGGAAGCACGAAATTGTCCGCGTCTACGCCAGGAGATTAAAAGACTTAATAAACAAAATGGAAAGCAAGCCGGCTGACGGATTGCAGAAAAGATGGTTTGTGGATGGCCTACGCTCGAAGTTGCGGAGGAAAATGAAAATTGTGCCACCGTCATCATATGTGAACGCGTATAACATAGCACTGGACCTTGAAAGCGAGCAGAAGACAAAGAAGAAGAAAACTAGCTCCTCTGATTCGGATGACGACGAGGTTGACGGAGATGATAGTAGCGACGACGAAGGCAACAACAAGAAGGTTCGTGCCCTACAGAAGGATATGGTTCGCATGATGGAGGAGTTTAAAAACATGCAGAAGGAGCCAAAAGGCGGTAAGCTGTGTGGTGCACGGAGTGTAAGACCGACGGTCATACTAAAGGATCGTGTCTAAGGAACCAATTCTGTGACATTTGTCAAATCATGGGCCATTCAACAAAGGAGTGCCCCTTTAACATGAAGACAAGAGGATCTCCGCAGGTGTTTCTCACACAGGAGGCTTCCCCGTCGGGTAGTAGCGGAAACACGGATACCGCCGGTGCTACATCTGGAGGATACAGGAATAATAGCAGAGGGCAAAATAACAACAATACAAATAATAACAATAATAATGGGAGCCGAAGTCGAACTCAGTATGATGCAAATGGACGGCCGATCGTTCAATGCCGAGCATGTAATTTGTGGGGTCATTTTGCGCGGGATTGTACAACGGCAAACACACCAAAATTATTATGTAGATGGTGCGGACCCGGTGATCACGAAGATTTCAAGTGTCAAAAGTCTGGAGTAAACTTGATCACTGTTGGCACGGATGTAGAGGAGGTTCTGGCAATTACACGGAGGCAAGTGGAGGAAAAAAGAAAATTGGGAGAAGTGCAGGCAGAAATTGCAAAGGCATCGTCGGCGGAGACATCTCGGTTGAAGGACATCACCGGCACCTTGGCAAGGAACGTCGCCGAAGAAAACATCGTACGACAGATCTTACAAACGGAGATACCGATCCAGATAAGTGACCTCCTCACAATGCCCCAGTTACGGACGACCATTTTGAATCATACACCGTTTTCGAAAGCAACGGAGGACACAGGAAGGGACAGTAGGGAAGTGATGACAACAGACCCGATGTTGCTCGCACTCACCTCCAGACGGCATCCGACGGTCGTCGAGATGGGGATTTTGGGAAATGTTTTGATAGAGACAATTGTTGACGAAGGGTCCGACGTGAATGTCTTACCGGAGGATACTTGGAAGAAGTTGGGAAAGCCGATGCCGTGGCCACCTACATTCTAGTTGCTCACGGCAGACCAACACGGAATCAAACCATTGGGAATCTTGAGGGCGCAACCGGTAACCATTGGTACGCAACCATTTTTATTGGATTTTGTGGTCATTCCATTGAAAAGAAAAGGATATGATGCTATTCTGGGACGAGATTGGTTGGTGCAAGAAAAAGTAAAACATGATTGGAAACGAAATACCCTATCAGTGGAGCGCGAAGGCAAAAGATTCACAATTGACCTGCATACGCAAATAGTCGGTGAGGAGGCAGCATCGTCAGATTCAGAAAGTGACGGCGAAAGTGACGACGAAGGAAAGAGGAGAATGGAACCAAACGAAGGAGTATTGAGACTTGACGGAGGATCGGATGACGACGACCTGGACTCGGTGAATGGCCTGTTCCATTGGCAGATAGAAGACTACGAACTGTTTTCGAGTTGCAATATATTAACGGTCGACGAACGTGACAAAACACAGGAAAATGAATGTCCGGAGGAATGCAGGGAAGCGGAAGAAGGAAAAGTTGCCATGGTTGAAGCTGAGGGGAAGAACATACAGTCTGAACACAGAAAAACGAAAGATCCCACTGTCCAGTACATGGTGAATGGACCGCGGGGAAAGAAAAGGTTACACCACAGCATAAAATTCGTGGAAGGGCACCGATGGCAAGGAAACAATCCAGTTGCGCGAC
This sequence comes from Cupressus sempervirens, assembly GCA_028749045.1. NCBI lineage: Eukaryota > Viridiplantae > Streptophyta > Pinopsida > Cupressales > Cupressaceae > Cupressus > Cupressus sempervirens. The sequence continues at coordinate 473,135,370 of CM053792.1, forward strand.
GACCGTAGGCACAGTGGGCGACAGAGGTGGCACAGAACAGACGTAAGGTGTACAACGGTCAGAATGAAATCAAAGTGGAAGAGTTTAAGGCCAGATGGGTTGGACCATATCAGATTCGGAAGGTTGGCGACAATGGAGCAATCAGATTATCAACTTTGGATGGGCAGAAGGTACCTCCGGCAGTCAACGGATCCAAATTCAAAATATGTGGTGCCAAGAAGATTGTCGTTGTTGCAGAAGGGGACTCCCTCGTCATTGCCGAATGGCGACGGTCAGAGGCAAATTTGAGGTGCTTTGTATATTTTTTGGAAAATGTAAAAAAAAAAAAAAGGGTCGCGGAAGTTTTTTTTGCGGGGTCTTATTCTCCCGCTGGAGTTTGCCTTTCCCGCGGAGTTCTGTGGACTATTGTTTTTTCGCGGGGTTCTGCGGAATCTTCCTTGCCCACGGGGATGTCCGGGTTTTTCTTGTTTCTGCGGAAGGCTTTTGCCCGCGGCTCTTATTCTTTCGCGGAGTTTTTCTTTCGCACGGAGCTGTCCGGGGTTTCTCTTGCCTTATTCTCCCGCGGAGCTATATTCCTCTCTTTTGCGGAGTCCTTCCAGTTCTCGACGGGCGCTTAACTTCCCACGGGGTTTTTCCTTTCTGCGGACCTTCTTTCTTCTCCGGACTTTGTTCACACGGGCTCTCAGTGTTCTGGCTTATTAATCTGCGAGCAGTCAACTTCCGCAGTATTACCATTCCTCTGGGCCTATTCACATTTTGCTATTGCTACGGGCTAGACTTGAGAGCCGGCTAAGAACGACAGTGGCAGGTCAGATGTGACAAACTTGAATATGTTTCCCCGCAGATATTGTTAACCACGCAATCCATGGTCTCGAATGGGAGGAAGGTCGATAAATGGTGCAAGTCTGGGTGCAACTTTATTGAAGCAAATTTCCAAGGCTCGGCATTGAAGGGGATGGGTTTGAAGGAGACGTTCTTCTGGCAGTTTTTCCTTTCTGCGGTTGTTCTCGAATAAAATCAGAATGGTTAAGATTTCTTTCGCCCTTTGAGAAGACTAAAAAAAAGAAAAAAAAACGATGATAGATTCAAGTTGTTCGAAATGAGTAACAGACGATGCCAAACGGAAGAGGAAGCAACACTGGTTACCGGAAAGAGTCTGGAATTTGCAGAAAATGGCAAAAACAGTGTGTTCCATGCAGTTTTGTGTGGGTTTCGAAGTGCCCGGGGCGCTGCCCCTCGACCCCGCCGGAGGCGTTGCCCCCTGGACCCCTAGTCGTTGCGGATATCAATCGTGGGAGTCTGACCAGTTGAGAAGAGTTGAAGTTGCTGCAGGGATGGACTTTCTATGTACCAAAGGCATTGGGAGTAGGTGTTGGCCGGGAGGCTGTCTTAGTGGATGCGTAGAGAGCTCGGGAGGAGCTAATCATCCAGTTGGAGGCAGTGCAACGACACTTGGCTCAGGGTACCGTGGAATTGAAAACAGAGAAAGCAACACAGGTGGCTATCAAGGTCAGCTTGAGGAGACAGTATTGTGTTAGCAGAGGCTATAGGCACGGGACGAAGTGAAGTGATGTGACAGAAGCAGATTTTTCTTGTTGTAGTCACTCTGATGATATATTTTGTTTGTTAAATTGTCTTAGATATTTTGTAATTGTCATCCAGAGACAACTTTTCTTTTTGGGGGGGATGGTGTCAGCCGACTGGATGGTTCCGATGGTGTTTCTGTAGCCGACGGAATGATTGTCGTCGGTGTTTTGTATTTTGTAGGCGACGGGTAAAATAGTTTGTAGCGGATGTAATGTTGTGGCCGACGGACTCCTTTGGGAAGGTTCGGCGGTATTATTTATATCCCGTCTGGGATCATTGTAAAGCATCAATCATCTACTATTGCGAATATTATGAAGCCTAATGTATGTTCTGGCATATGCGAATATAATTCTGCTATTCTGTTCCATTGTCTGTATGCGTTGATTTCTTTACCTGTACGGTAAACAATAACCCCAATTGGTTATAACTTCATCGAACACCAAATTATTTTATAATTCAGTTGTTTGACATTTTGTCAAACACTTTGCAAGCAAGTTCGGATACCACTGTAATAACCTGACTGGCTCACACTTCTGTAATGTTTGATAAGATTGTCTTTGTTTTGAAATGTCTTGCAATCTTGTGTTTTTTCAAAATATATGAATGTTTGGGTGTATATCAAATACTGGAATATGCAAGTAAATATCTCACAACTAATAATGCCAAATATCAAATTGTAAACAATCATGCAATTAATGACTTGCAGATTTGTTGCTTCACAAATTGAAAATTACAATGGAATATAAGGGGAACCTGAAATGTTTGATATAATTCTAATTTTCTGCAAACTAAACACATTCCACCTTGAGCTTTAAATGACACCAATTGCAGCCTATATAAGAAAGGCCCACATCCTTCAGCAGTCACCAACAATGCCAACAATGGCTCCAATACTGCAGCCCTTTAAATGCCCAGATAATGGCATTAAAACCAGAGTTCCGATCAGTGGCTAGATGCCTAGATTTGTAATTGCAGAAGCTAGGGAAAGCGCCAATAATGACGTCTGAAAGCTCGAATTTCCTTCACAAATTCAGCCAGCTAAAACCCTCTCCTTAGAAACAGTAGCAACAGTCAGGAGGAATGATAGATCGTATACCTCAACACAATTTGCCAACCAATCTCGAAATAATTCTTAGATTTCAATCTACAATACTTTAGCTATAGATCCCAAACCCTTATACTTCAGCAAGGGCACAAAAATTAGAACTTCAGAAGTCTTACATAGACAACAAAGAAAGATAAGATAATCAAATAATCAAATGCTTTTCTCATCAAATGTCCTCATATTTATAATGTCCAAATGACACTAGTTTTCCAAAAGAACTCAACTTAAGAAGCTTCCTCTACATAACATTAAAATATAATAAAGTTCCATTAATATAATTTATTAATTGCTTTTGGCTCCAAAAATGACCTTTTCCACCATAACTTAATATTTTGACATGCAAGGCCACTGTTTCTTGTTCCCATGATTTAAAACTTTTTGTCTCAGTTCCAATGATCTATGATACTGAGGTGACCAACCAACAACACCAACAAAAATAGCAACCTCAATGTATTTAGATGAATAATAATAATAATTCACCTGTCTTGCAAAAACAATTGAAGAAGCATCAAAATCAAAATCTGACAACGCCAAAGCGATCTTGATGATGAAAGACGACGAATGAACTTGATGGAGTGACTTACTATAAATAGACACTCCCTCCAAGATTCTTGGAGCCCAAATTGGAAGGTCGAAATAAAAACTAAGAGTATCACACAAGTCCTCTAACTCAACTGAGCTCATCGGAACCAATAGTTTGACTTATTATAAATTTTAAGTCCCTCAAATGGAGCCAAAACATACCTAGGCTATTGGAAAGCCTATAACCACACAACTGAGACCCTCAAACCCCACTGTCAACTCACGAGGGTCACAATGGTGAACTGACTTGGCCAACTGTAGGAACCTGCTAAAAAATGGGGACATTATAGGGTCCTATTAGTGATTCTTTTAGTAGCCAATATGTCCTCGTGGGCTATTAAAATTGGAATGCAAGGGATTATTTATTGGGGCTGGTTCTTTTGGCATGCTACTCATTTTGGTCTCATCCTTTCTTTTGAATTTTGCCACCCCTTTTCTTAGGCTGCTTGGAGGTAGTTATTGTGGTTGACTTGCAGGATTTTGGTGAGAACAACCCCAGATTTATCATCAATGCTCAGTGAAGTCTTGCATAATTGGCCATCCATTTCTTGCTTTGCAATCCCAAGTTGGACTTAAGTTTTCCGTTCAAAGTTTTGGAGGTGCAATGCCCTTCTTGGTCTGCTTGTTTTGGCAACATTGTGAATTCGCCTTGAGGAGACAAAGTAAAGTTATTATCAAAGATTTTCTGCTTAGTCCACCATTGGGATCAAAGCTTGATTCATTGCATATCAGAAATTGATTGGACAAGTCAGATAAATAAGATTGTATTGATCAGTGATATTAGCGCTACAATTATCACAGTCTCATATATAGCATGCTGGGCCTTAACTGAAGACAGCTATTTATTTATCAGATTGCAGCGTCATTGACAGGCAGTGGCATCATCACTTGTTTGCAGCATCACGACACAACATTACTGATTGCAGCTACATTGCGTAGCATAATCATTTGTTATTGAGTGCAAGGTGGTTGTTGTTGCATCAGTATATATCAGACTTGCATTTGAGGATTGCCACAATGGACTTTGCCATCGAGCTTTGGAGAATACAATGCTGGATGCATTGACAATTGGTATTGGGTTCTAACAGACAACAATATTCATCAACATAATCTGTCACTGGCATATTCATCACCAATTGCAGTTTAGAGAAATAATCTTAAGATCTGAATCTCACTTCAATCCAATCATCTTTCATTCTTCTGCGCTTACCAATGTGGATCGTCATTTGTAGACCAAGGTGCATAAATTTCTCAATTGTACTCAAATATGTAATCCGAGTATAAATTATTGTGGCAATTTCCTTCTGACCATGTGTTTTGGCATGTTTTTCTTGTTGTATACTTGGGATATTTCAAAGAGAAAAAGCTGGTGCCCTCCTTCGGCAACCAATCATCATTGAAAATTCTTGGTAGTGTCATCCAGAGGATGAAAACCCTCCTAGATTACTTTCCGATTTGAGGAGAAAAGCCCACAAGTCTATTGGAGCAAATTACACTGGCTGGTGCAATTTGTTTATAGACAGATGTTTATTCTGGGTGAAGTTGAAATGTCACAGGCTGCTGCATGAATTTTAGTCTTTGACATATTTCATTGGTCAATCTTTGAGGGAGAAATTACTGATTTGTTTGAAAATTCATTGACCTTAATCTGCATTTTTCATGGTTACATTAATGATTATATACACTATTGGACTTGTTTTTACTGAATATTACAATCTGAGAGTCAGTACGTCGATCTGGATCTGTGAATTCACGGTGTTGGTTATTTCACTGATTTATCATCTATTCTAGTGCCAATTATCGATGTCATCTAGATGAATTACCTTGCACTGGGCATTTATTGCCAATTCAATTAATTTTGACAATTCTGATTACCTTATCATTGCTGGGACCTGAATTAAAAGTCCTATTTATGTGAGTTGATGTACAATCTGAAGGTTAGTGCGTATTAGGAACTCCTTGACATGCAGCTGGGTGTAGGGATTAATTGGCTTAATTTTCATCACTGTGATTAAGATAAATGATGTTATAAGCCCTCCAGCAATTTCTGAAAATTATTTACTATGGAAGGATTAAATTTTCAGTTCTTATCATTCATGGATCAGATTAGCTGTCCAAAAATAAAAATTAAAAGAACTTCAGTTTTCTCCATAAACAAGAAAACAGGAAAAAAACATATTTTCTTAGCATCACATTGAAACTCTTACTTTCAATAGTTTCACCATTTTTTTGGTGCATTTTCTAAGCAAGTCATTATGAAAAAGAAGCTGGTCTGATCCCTTTTACTTTTGACTTTTTGCTGCAGCAATCAATACACTCTTTACTTCTGTTTTGATTTGTACAAAGTTGTGTAGTCCTGCTTTCCACTGTTCTGGCATACTACGCAAAAATTCGCTTTTATAATTATTTGAAGTTTCTATTCAAATTCATATGATTAAGTGAAAAAGAATCATCTAGATTCTATTTTGTTATTTCAACAGGTTGAGAGAGGCAATAATGCTTACTTAAGTGGTCTTCGGGAAAAACATTTTGGCGAACTTTTCTTGAATGCATCTATTTCACTTGGAGATACCCATTGTAAATTTCGTGCAAAATGTTTTACAAGATTCAAGGAAGAAAATAGTGCTGTCATACCAGAATGGCTAAACAAATCATCTAAAATCGACAGAGAGGCTTCAAGCAGTTTTGGAGAACATTATCATGAATCAATCTTGGAAGAAAAGGGTAATGAGTATGAAGAGGGATTGAAACACATAGCTCGTTATGTGGAGTCATTTGAGACTCAAACAAAAGACTTTTGGCTTGTATTTCGGAATGAAGGTCAGTCTTTGTCAAAATTGATGTATACAGGAGAAGCAATAAATCAGGATATTGAAAATGACAAGTCAAGGAGAAGAGAGAATGTTCAGGTTCTACAACCTTCTTCTTGGTGGCGTTGGTTGAGACAGACCAAAGAAGGAAATGAATTAATGTGCAGCCTTATTCAGCAACTGGTATTATTTTTTACTATATTATATATGTATATTAATTTTCAGAATGGGAAATGCTGATTTTGTAAATATTTTTTCGTTCGCATTTTCCTTTCTATGTAAGTGATGATATGCCAGCATGTTTTTTAAGGAAAAAGATTACTGTAAAAGGATAACATCATTGCCAGTAATGTCAGTTCCTGCATTTTTAATTTGGTTGATATTTACTTATTTTTATGCTTATCTAAATTTTATCTAGAAATTGCATAAGAGCCCGATGCAAAATTTTGTTTGAATCATGGTGGCTCTATATAATATACATTGTTTGTGAAGGAAGGTAAAATATTATTTTTTACTAATTAATTAACTGCCAAGTTGGGTTTAATGCAAGTTTGTAGTTAATGATTTTCATAAGAGTATGCAAATTTTAAAATCTTTTCTTAGTTTGTGTACTTGGAAGTGAAAGCTCAATGGATCAAACATATTCACACTCCTTGATGAAATGGATTGATTTCCTTACAAAAGTTATTCATTCAATTTCTTTAGAGTTAATATGATCAAATCATCTTTGGGTGAAACCTAAAGATTAAAGTAGAGAGGAAGTAATATTCATAAATCTGATATAATTTTTATAAATTGTGTGATAAGCTGTTTGAATTAGGAAAAATTGATATAGGATTTTGGTTTGGGAGAGGAGTCAGCCTCAAAGAGTGTTCTGTTAATGAATTTCAAAGGAAAAAAACACTGCTAAAAAATTATGTTAGGTGCTTTAACTACTACTATGTCTGATGGGAAGGCATTGTTTTCGTGGAAAGCAAGGTAATATAAGTAGAAAGAGATTGGCATGCTTGATGAAAAATGGAGAACAAATTTGGTTGATGAAGAGGACTGTCTTAGTGGATTTCAAATCTAATTATTCAAGAAGGGATATTTGATCCTTTAATTTAGGTGCCAGTGATCATTTGACTAAACAATATGATTAGGTAGTGACTTCTTGTTGAAGGCTCACGTAAGCCATGTTCTAGCATGCTTGGTGATGGCAGGTCACATTATTTGAGGTTGTGAAGATGTCAAGAGTGGATTGTATGAGGATAAGTTCACAATCCAAAATCCTCTTTAATTTTCCTTTCTATTAGTTAAATAACTAGTTTTGTTTTTTCTTTGCCATTAAGGAGTTCTCAATATATCCCTTAAACTAGGAATATAAAAGGGGGCCTAGTCCACTAGTTTGAATTTTGTGCTCTACCCATGAACTTCAGACCCACTTTATCATGGGCTATCAAGCTTGTTTCTAGTGGTTCCTATGCTGATTTGGACATAGGCCTTCATTAGGGCAAACCCCATATTTTGTAAGAACTCCAAGTTTTCCTTCACATACATTTATCCAAATATTGCATGATATCGTAAATAATAACAGCAAACACAAATCAAAAGCTCTGATTTTTCACCATGCAATGAGTCTAAGAAATCCAGATTTCATTTCCTGCTTATACAATTGCTTTTTCAATAAATAAAAGACAACCCACTTCATAAAAAGTGACTACATATCTAATTACAACATACCCATTTTCTGATTTTTACTTTCTCTGGTCTGATATTGAAAAGAAACACCAAATGGCTTAAAAAAGAATTAAAAAATAATCACCTCAAAATCCATGCCAAGCTGAAACGTGCAAATGCCTTTATTGAATTCACTGAACACTCTAAACCTAATCGAATTTGGCACAAATATGACTCCAGAATGAAGCCATCACTAGTTTGCAAAATTCAATGGGTCTTTCACCATTTCAAATTGCTGAAAACACAGAAGAATTATCGCCTTCCAATGTTGATAAAGTGCAGAAGTCCTTGTCTTGTACACAATAGCCAAATTCCAAGAAATCAAATAAAAAAGCTCACATGCATAATGAATCCAAATTTGCTAAACAAAACCACCAACCATGATGGGTTTAAAGGGGATATTACATACTTCACCTCTTAGTTACACTCACATGTGTAGTCAAATCACTAATGATGGGAATTATAAAGTTTTTCTTACATAATAAGCATATTTTCTAAACTTCAAAGCATGCAATAGATAGGATAATTTATTTGTGTTTCAATTTTAAATCATAAATGAAGAATTTTAGATTTTTTAATACTGGCTATAATTGTGAGACATTTTTTGTGGACATAGGGAATAAATGGAAAATATTGAAACATAGCATTGTGCTTTATGGTAATAAAAAGGAAATGCATTCATTAACATAGTGATTAAAGACTAGTTGACAACTTGTCACTTACTTCACTCACTCTGTATTCATCCATTTCATTTTTTGATGTTAATGAAGAATAGAATAGCTGGCCTTTCTAATAAGTAGTTTGGTAATAGTAGCTTCACTGATTTGCCTCTGTGATTTTTCTTTCTTTTCTCTCTTCAATATGACACAAAAAAAATAATGTGTTAGGCTAATTAGTTAAGAGTATTTGGAATATGCTTGTACCAGGAATTAGAATGCCATTGTGTCAGTTAGGAAGGATCTTGTAAAACACGTCTTACCTGAATCTATGTGGTTAATGTAAAATATGGAGATTTCCCCTTCATTATTGTCTTTGAAGTAATTATGTTCATAAAATTAAGGAAGGAATATGATACTTAACAATCCATCCCATGTTGTGTTTCTTTATACACATGCATACTTTTATTGATTTAATTTCTCTTTCTTTTTGATTAATCATTCATATTGGTTAACATCTTAATCCATTACATGTAGTTATGGGCTGTGAAGGCATGCCATGATCGTAATATCACCCACAGGGATATAAAACCAGGTTCCAGTTCTCTTACTTCCCAACTTGTTCTTGAGTTTTAGTTAGCTAACAAATATTTAACAATCGTGTTCATAATGATGTAATATTTTGAAGTAAAAAAATAGACATAGTTGGTCTTCCATGTTTTGATCACAAACTGGAGACAAGTTGTGTTGAAAAGTTGAAGGTGTTAGTCGAGTGAAAAACTTATGCATAAATTGTCTACAATAAATGCTTGTTACAGAAGAACATAGTTGGTTTCAGCTTCTTTTGAACTCGTAGAGAAATGAAAATTAGCATGTAAAGTTTCCTAATTTGACTTACTAAATGTTGACATTCAATATTCACTTACTTATCTAGTTAGGAATCATAGTATGTTGTCATATGACACCTATTTACACCATCAAATGCCAAGTAAAATCATTGATTACCCTGAAGATATCTTGAAAAGGACTGTTATTTTATGGGGCTATTGATTCATCCTAGGAGAAGGATATTTCTAATTCCTAGTTATACATATTCTTATCTTGAACAGTTTAATGAGGCCTTATATCACTTCTTGCTCTGAACTGATGTTATTGTTTATGGTTTCTATACTTCCATTCTCTATGGAAGAAAATATGGTTATCTGCGTGACAGATAAAGGTTCTGGTGACTGTCAAAGAGGTCTTTCGGGAAGAATCTGGCCTTACAATATGACTATGTGAGTTATCACTTATGTCATTTGATGTTTGGAATGCTTCGTAATAGTAGCTTCACTGATTTGCCTCTGTGCTTCAAAGAGTTCTGCTTATACTTTATTTGGTATAATTTATGTCAGAATCAGTGCAATATTTTTTGTTTTCAGTTCACCTTTGAAGTTACATGGTTGGTTTATTTTCATAGGACTAATCTTTTTGAATTAGAAAATCATGTCTGGTGTTTTTATATTGAAGGTTGCTAAATGGCTTTATAAAATAAAATATTGTCTCAGCACTTGAATATGTAACTTCAGTATGATTCGAAAATACCACTTTACACTGTGAATATTGCTGATGTATTGGTATGAAGAAAACAACCAAGGCTTGAATCTGAGCATCTTTTCTGAAATGAATTTTGTAATTGCCATTATTCAAGAACCAGAAAGGACCTCAATTGGAGGTTGTCATAGATTACACAAAGATGTCATATGCAAGCACACAAGCACAATTGAAATGCTACATAAATATCTATGAAGGTACTTAAGTTCAGATGAACTTGTTTTGTTTTGAGGTGATTATCCTCATTTATTGAGTTTTTGTAGGTATGCCTAAGATAAGGATTTAATGTGCCATTTCGCATTTAATGTTTTCATTATCATTCCTTTTTGCATATATGTATTGCAATTAAAATAAGATAATTTTGAATAAAAAGGAAAACATAGTCCCACAAATAACCAACCTCATATTGTAAACAAGGACAATTACAACAGGGCCTTTTCTCAAAGATAGCGTGTCATGTCCCCTATTTTCCTCTAATGGAGTTTAATAATAAGTGGTAATAAAATAATAATAAAATGAATAAATAAATTATAACATAGTTTATTATTCATTTAACTATATAAATTTATATACTAATTAATATAATAGAATATTATAAGTAAATAAATAAATAAAAATATATAATTGATTTGATAAAAGTCAATTTAAACTTATATATATATATATATATATATGCATAATAAGTAAACAAAATATATGATGTAATCTAATATTAGTATTACATATGATATCAATAAATTAATTAATGAATTAAAATAGCTAATATTAATTTTAAAAGCAAATATCAACCATCTAAATTGGAATTGAATTAAGTTGTCGGATAGTTGAAGTTGTGCATACATAATTAATTAAAAATATTTTCTTAAAGAGGCACATAGTATGAATCTGAGAAAGGACACGACCTTTCAAATATACAAATATCTATATATAAGTAGGGAAAAATCTGGAGGAGGAGGCAGTAACTGGAGAATGATGTCAACACAGAGAATGAAGTTCCAGCACCAATCACAATTGCAAATCATCGGTTCAGAAGCAGTCAATGACATCGCTACAAAGCTCAATGATTAGCAGTGATGGATTCATGACAATAAATACATCACAGGGGCAGAAACCAGATGTTTTACGGAAGAGACATTAAAAAATCTTCAAAGAATCAAGTGAGTAGGAACTGAGGTCAAACAGTATACAACAACCAACATATGAAGTTGGTAGATTTGGCAGCTATGGTTACACATATATTTGGTGGCTGTGATACACTATACAAGAGAGACTTCTTCAGCAGTGTACGATGTTTAGAGTTGAACAAATCAAATGCTTCAGTACCCACCGTAAATCTATAGCGCCACATATTACATATGTAGTCTTAACCAACGGGTCATGGTCATTTAATATTCAGCGCCAAAAATCAAAGACTATAAGTCATGATGAGCAAAGCTATGGACTATCGAACAACATTGACTAATATAATAGCAATTACTGTTAAGGAATAGGAAAAGATAGCAGGATAGATATATCGTACAAGGAAGATATTGCAGAAATTGAAGAATGCAGAAGATAGTATACTTATCACAGGGAAGACATACAGTTTGTCAGGAAGGAAATATAGATTTAGGATTTACGGCAACCAGTGATTTAAACATTCTAGTCAGCATCAATCATAAATGTGGACAAATACTCCATCAACCGCAGTCTATCAGGGGAAGATTAAGGTCTAGAGATTAAAGGAAAGAATAGAGAAACATCAGTATGGCGTCATCTGATTAAATAGATAGTAGTTTCGACTCCTATACATTGCACATAGGAAATATATATATTCCAAAACATATTATCAGAATATACAGAAGAGGGAATATTGAATCTCAGCAAAGGATACTAGAACAATCTTTGCTTTCTATGAATTATCAACACATCAACATATACAGGCAAGAGCTGTATGCAAAACCTAGAACGATGAAATGTCTGGAGGAAAGAATAAAAGTTCAAATCCGTTTTCATTAATATCAAATCCGTAGTCATCTACATTAATCAATTTCCCCATTTGGTACAATTCATCAAACAAATAGGATTGGCACCATATACATTGGAAAAGTTAAAGAACTATGTGCAAATTTAAATAAAAAGGAAGTCTATTGCAGTTTAAGTTATATAAATCAATCCCAAGTTTAAAAGACTCCAGAAGGGACATTACAGCATGAAATATCCCCCTAGGATACTTCACCAAAATTTTTGCATGCAACTGAATTCAATCTTTCCAGCACATTGCATAGAAATTTCTAAAATAGCAAAACTGAAATAGAGATGAACCTTGCCTTTAAATCTTCATTTGAACATCAAAAAAATATCCAATTGAAGCTACAGAACTTACTGTCAGATTGGATAACCAGAAGTATGATTTTGGAGCACAAGTGAGACATTTGAATGATATCTCCAACAGACAATGGGTTTCCGACCACTATCTCCAAGCTCGAGGATTTCCGTCATCAAGCCTGCTGAAAGAAAAAGCTTCCCAGAACTCTCCAAGAGAGAAAACCAATAATGAAGTATAAATCAAGCATAACCAAACATGCTGAAATGAATCTAACATTCTTCTTTGAAAGCCCAATGCACTGACTCTTTAGTTGCCCTCTTTTGTCTCCTCTTCCTTCTTTGTCTCTCTTTAGATCCCCTTTCTAAAATTAAGGTGACTTTTATTAATTTTTATTAAGCTCCCTGTATCCTCCCACCCACAATTGGCATCTGAGGGGGTGCCCGGCTGCTACTATAGGGGGGCAGTTGGTGATTCCTGTCCCATTCCAAATGAGAAACCCTGCAGAATAACTATCAATGGGGAGTACTATGGGGAAGCACTTTTTGGTCCTATACAACTAAGTCATTTTAATACTTTATGAAGTTTTCATTTAATTTCCAATATCCCCAAAATGGGACATTATAGTACTTTCTCCTTAGAGATGGATTGTCCTCAAGTAACCATGAAATCTATATACCAATACCAGGATCCCATATAAAATTTACAAGCTACTCTATGACACATTCTTGAATTACTGAAATCAAGACCTATCACTTTCTGAAGAAAAACGTTTGGATACCACTCATTCATCAATAAGATCCCTAGATCCCAAGACAATTTGAAAAACACTGCTTCACCAATCCACAACGCCACTCTTAAAACAACACTTTGCCTTAACCTGTGAAGCAACTTATAATGATCCATGAAAAACAAAGCACCGATCTCGTCCACACCTGGATCCCAAACCAATCCATCCATTCAACCATGGGAGTAGAAATAGAGGTCTATCATTATTCCAACTTCTTGTAACATCCAACTAAATAAGTAGTCCCAAAATTTTTGAAAGACAAATTCCAAATGCACATACATCAATTCATTAGGCCACCAAATGTTGTTGTAACATAGGTCAACAATAAGAAAGATATTGATGTTGTTACTAGACCTCTATACTGGAAAGATAATCATCTCATATGGAATAACTATCAAGTAAAAATGTCTCCAGAAATCTTTATGCAACTCAATAACTATTGTAGACAGTGCCAAATCTGAAAATGCAATGGAAGACCAAGTAGGATAGCCACTATCAATTGAAGTATCTATGAAGATTGAATCAGCATCCAATAAATTAAGAATTGCCATGTCATATGTTTTGGTGACAAATCTGAGAATGAATGGTAGATACCTTCGTCATTCATAAAAAACAATTCTTGAATGTTTGAGTCAGTACAAGAACCATCATTAAAATCAACTTTAGCTACCTTCATGATTCATAGAAAAAAATTTTCAAATGTTTGAGTCACTACAAGAACCATCATTAAAATCAAATTTCTCCATCAAAGAATTTATCTCCATCAGATCAAATTTCAGAGCTTTTAACACTTGGCTTATCATCATTCTCATGTGAAAAAGTTGTTAGCTCACGATGGTATAAAGAAGTATAGCTGTAGTTACAAAATTTAGAATTGCTACCATCCTTTTGTGTCATATCTTCATCCCTTTCAAACACCTCGTCACTGGAATTTTTATGGTCACTACTCACACTATGGGTACCAGCACTTGTAGACCCCCGTTCACTATTGTTTCCATGCATAAAGGCAGCAAACTCATGTAAATGTGAAGATAAACCTTTTCTTTCCCAAATCAGAAATTTAGGCTCCTCCTGTATACTTTCTTTGGACTCATCACAAATCACCAATCTTGAGTTGCCACATGTCCTTTCGAAGTGATCAAAGGTGGTGATGCATCGAATGAATCTTCTTCTAAAGGTGTCACAAGGCTGCAAGGTATTTCCTTGTGAAATTTCTCAGTCCTTTCATCAACATTTTGGATGTCCCCTGTATATAAATTGTTAGGACCATTGCCTCCCATGTCTTCCTTAAAGAGTTCATCAATCCCCTCTAGTATTTTTTTGATCTCCATCTCCCTTGTATCAACCTCTTGTTCTTTTTTTTTTCCGTTATAATACACATCTGATTTTCTAATTTGTGTAGAGAAAATTGAGCCATGTTTAGCTGGTAACAGAGATCATCAATCTCACTTTCCGTGTCTTCCACAATTTTTTAAGCAAGATCCCAATGCATTAAGAGCTGCAAGCAGTCTGATTTCATCTTTTCAAATGCTTCTTTCATTATGTGTGATTGCGTATTAGTGGCTCCACATGAAATTCTTGCTTGCCTTTCATCAACTTGAGTTTTCCACATGAGATCTTCAAGTATTTGTGAGAATCATTTTCCCCTGTTAACGCTTGTACAGCTGTCTCCTTTGTGACCATTAATCTATCATTTAAATCTTGCAATGCTAAAGGCTTTAGTTCAAATTCATCTAGGGAACATGGGTTGTTAGTTGTCACACATTAAGTTCCTGATTTGGTCTCAATTGTGAGAACATTATCTCCATCACACTCCCTTGTATCTCTGTAAGATGTCATGCAATCATCATGTGGCACACATGGAACAATATAACGAGCATATAAAGATTCATCAAAGAAGTTTTTTTTTTCACGTATTCTATAAATATGGATCTACAAATAATCAATAATATTTTTTTAAAACTCCTCACCTATGGTTATTGGTTCTTCTACATTATCCATTTTGCACTTTCATCATGTCCAGTAGAAGATGTACTCAAAGTTGTATTTTCAACTTGTTGCTCATGAGTAATGCCACTGCTTTCATCTACAACTTTTCTCTCATTGCCACTTGGCTGTAATATATCTTCTTCCTGAATAATACCACAGATATGTTCTAGTGTCCAGACCTTTTAACATGTTGAACAAATATGCTCTTTTATCATTTGGTTCTTACTTTATTGGAAGATTCTGCAATCTGCAATCTCGATGAAATCAGTTCTTCTTTAACACATTGTTTTTTAAATTTCTCAATTTTTCGTTCACATTGTTTGAGTACCATTTTGACCAATTCATAAGCAGTTGTAGAAACATTATGCTCTTGCCTTGAACTAACAAACACATAATAGGCTGAAAATGAGCAACACTCTTGTTAATTGTCATAACCATAATAGTCTTCATGACTGCAAAATCTTTATTGTGTTCTTTCCTGATTGTGACCAAGAAATGTTGAAACATGGTATCGGTAAAATCATACATTCCCAAGTCAAGCATGAGATTACTCAATCTGATTTCTACAAATTCTTTAAGTATGACAACTCTTCTCAAGAAATGATTACTTGTGATGTCTCCCAAATATTGGAAATTATCAACAATTAGCTGAAGTACCTCTTTCATTATTTCATCTTCATAAGGTTCTTGAGATGCTGCAATTCTTATGATCTCTATCAAACAAGCAGTGACCAACAACCTCATCTCACCATCCAGATGCCTTAACCATCTGTATTGACTTAAAGTAATCACTATGGGAACAATGTTTATCTGCAACAAACAAAAGGTTATTGCTCCACAATTGTCAAACATCCCTTTAATTAACTCAAAATGATGAGAACTTCCTTCCTTGTTTGTGATTTTAAACTAAGTTTGATACAGAGCTAATCAAGCACTTTAGCCAAACTATCATAAAATGCCATTTTAAAATCTATTATCACTGTGAGAAGCTACCCTTGTTCTGACCGAATTTTATAAACCACAACCACTAGAGCAATTGGTCGATCAATAGAAATGCACATTTGCAGTCACCTCCTATTGTGAATTGTAATTCTTTAGAATACTTTGAATGCCTTGACAGTCTAGTACTATTTCTCCACACATTCACAGTTGCCATTTCCATATTACATTTCCATGTATACAACCAGACTTCAAATCTTGTGTGCAGTCACCGTATTGCCCTGAAAGGTTCCCTAAAGATTTGAACCAAAAATTTTACCTTACTACTTGTTTACCGTACTGGGGTAAATGAATCAACGCTTACAAACAATAGATGAGAACAGTAGAACTCCTTGTATTATTCGCACATGCCAAGACATTACATTATGCTTCTGATAATTATTACAATGACCCAAAAGGGTGTATAAATACTTTCCGAAGATCCTTCTCAAAGGGGTCCGTCAGCTACATGATAATTATTGAAGGGCTTGTCAGCTACATAAAAAGAACCTTCCTGAAGGGACTCGTCGGCTGATACACAATTTTACCAACAACATCATCCCCCCCAAAAAGAAAAGTCGTCTCTAGACGACAATACAACAAAGTCAAAATAACAAATAACCCAAGTACATCAATACATAAATACTAAACAGCAAGATGGGTCCTTGGCGTAGTGGTCCGCACCCTCAACTCGTTTAGCTCCACCCGCAACATGTAGACTTTATCTTTCCTAACCTTCAGTTTTGCTTCTGCCTCCATCTGAAGCTCTAGAGTTGATTGCATCATGTCTGCAATTTCTCCTAATTCTTTTTCCTTTGCTGCTGTCACTTGCTCTTTTTTAGCTGCCAACTACTCTTTTTCTGTTGCTAACTTCTCTAGCTGACTTTGTCCGTCCAACAGGGCTGCCCTCTCGGAGTTCCAGGCCACCCTCTCAAATTCCCAGGTTGCGCTTTCTAAAGCTAACCTAGCAGTTGACTCCTCTCGAGCTCTCTCAGCTGCTACCTGATTCGCCTAACTCCTCCGAAGAGTGTAATACGCCTCCCTGTATATCTTCACTACCTCATGGATCAAAGCCTCCACTCTACTCTCTATGCCGAGATCTCTCGTCGTAGCCCAATCTTGCTGCATCTCTGCAGTCTCCACATCTGGCCACCCCCACTCCTCAAAGCATACAATAAAGGCAACTGGGCATCCCAATCTCATAAAAGATATAACCCTCTCGAGCTCCTTCACGACTGAGTCTAGTGCCCGAGTCTCCGTTGAAGCTAACACCTGGCGAGCCTGAGACGCTAGAGACGCTAGAGCTGCTACATCAGCAAGAAATGCCTCTCTCATCATTGTCTCGTGCGCTACTGAATGATCTTGCTGCACACCCATGGCCGCCTCTACTGCTTCCGCCATACGCTCAACAACACTATGCGACGGTCCCTCATCCTGAATTGGCTTTGCTACTCGTTCTTGCTAAGTACCTCCCTCCGAAATTTCATCCCGCGTAGGTGTTTGTATGCTGACCATCTGAGGGACTGGAGTACGGTGGAACTGCGTACTTAACCTTTGCGCTCTACTCTCCTTGTCTCGCTCGGGTGATGCCAAGAGTGCTGCATCCATCGTAACTACGGCATCCAACCCAACTACATTCAAGTGCACACCCGACGTACTCTGGCTCTTTGCTATCTCTGGTACTGGTATGTCAGGTATCTTCAAGGCAGTCTCTTCTCTCGCCCTCAGTACGCTCTCTACTGCAAGTGCGCTAGTTGCTGCTACTAGTTGTGTTTTCGCAGGTGCCATGGTTTCTGCTACCTGAAGTATTACAGCAAGAGCTGGCATACTCTTTCGGCTGATAGGTGTTGCCACTCGTGCAAACCCTATGGAAAACTCAACTGTTGGTTAGACTGGGGAAAGCCTTACTTCGCGCTGCTAGGGTACTGCTACTGTAACCGTTTACTGAGGTGCTGCAGTCATCACTATCGGCCGCCATGTCTATCCAAACTCTAGTATATGAGCCATGTATAGACCCGCTGGGACCATACAGGAAGCGGTGGATAAGGCAGGGCGTGGGAATAATAAGGGAGCGGCTGTGACAATCTCAACCTCGTCGTCCTCGTCCTCCCCTTCTTCCTCCCCTACCCTATTTTCCTCCGAAGATGTCTCCTGCTGTCTGCTGTCTGCTGTTTGTATCACCTCCTGTATCAAGCCGGAGTCTCTTTTGTCCTTCAGAACCCTTCTGCACAGTGGTTGAGTCTAAGTGTCTCCACTGCATGATAGGAGGTTCCCCAGGAGCTAGTGGTCTAGGTTTTGTCTCCAACCTATCTTCTGGAATCATCTGTGTTGTGGCATCAAGGAAGAGACCAATGGCATAGTGTGGCATATAAAATGTCTTATGCTGGAGGGTCATAAATTCATGCATACGCTCAGCTAGCACAGACGCCCAATCATACACCTTCTTGTTCATTATGCCGTTCATCATAGATATCTACAAGAAGGAAATATCGGATGCCCTACTTGATCCTGTAAGCCGGCTCTTGACTAAATCCATTAGGCATCACCATGGTCCCTCTTGGATGTTTGTTTTCTTCAATCCCCTACCTTTTGATGTTACAGCCAACGCTTCTTGTTCTGCTTTAGTCATGTCTCCACATATTAGTCTAATCAAAAACAGTTTTACCTCCTTGGAAATTTTCTTATGCTGAACCTTCTTGCCCTGTGGCCCTGGTATGCCAAACACTCGCGTGAAATCCACTACCTTGAATGAAACGACTAGGTCTCTGTCCAAGTACTGAAATGTGCTCTTCCGAGAGCCCCTGCCATAAGTCTCGATCATGGTGCGTAGGAAACCCTTGTAATCCTGAATGCAAAAAAAGCATCCGGATCGCCCATTCCACCTGTGCCCTTCTGATGCTGGCTTTTACTGCGTGACCGTTAGGAGTTTCTTGTCACCACTTTCTATAGTCCATTTCGCTCAATCCTTCAAATGCTATAGTCTGTGGTATGATCTCAGTGGTTGCAGGTGCTTGAGCCTTCCGTTTTTGCTTGTTGGTGCCCTCACTCTAGTTACCTACAGTCGCCATTTTCCTACCCTCCTCAGCTATAGATTGTTCCAATTGCTTTTTCCACTTTCTCTTGCCTGTAGACTCCATATATTTTTAGGTCAATTATTTCCTCACACAATTTCTTTTCCTTTCCTAATGACCGTTCGGATCTGTACGACCCCTTCCTCCAATCAAAGCTAACACTCCCTCCCTTGCACAGGCGAATAGATTTTAGACTCTACCAATTTTGTTCCGATTATTGCATCTGGCCAGTTGTATGGCCTCTCCTTGGACCCTTGTCAAATCCTTTCAAAAAAAATTGCCGTACTTGAATTGGATGCTGTACCGATAGCCGTACAGTGGCATCAAAAAGCTTAACGTCCCAATTTGTACTATACTAAACAGGGAAGCCAATATGCTCCAGAGAACTTATTTTCTCTAGATCCGCATGCTAACCTTTATCCTTCAAATCCATATGGTAACCTGCATTCTTCAATTCCGTACGACAACTAGGAATGTGAACTTTTAAATCTGTACGCCAAACTGGAGCTCAACCTCTTGAATCTGTACACCAAACTGGAACTTCTAAATCCGTACGTGTCCAAGCATATAATTAACACTTCACAATTCATACACTAAACTAGGAAGGAAATCCGTATACCAAACTGACAAATCTGTACGCCAAGGTGGAATTTCATCTGCGAAATAGTGTACATGTGCAATCATCTCCAAAATCCTTACGGCAAAATGTGTTCTAGAAATTTGTACTGAAGAACGCAGGCAACTTATCTTTCAAAATCCATATTGTAGCTATTTTAACCTTTCAGAATCTGTACGGTGGTCATAATCACTCTTCATTGTATATAAAGGACTGCAGCTGTACAAAGATCTCCTGCACTCAAAACAATCAAGCTCCCGTTCTTTCTGCACGCACAAACCTCATAGTGAATGCGTCAAATACTTTCCTTATTCTCCTAAATGAATCTGTGTTGCCACAAGGTAATAGATGACAGCCGTACAGTATTACAAGGAAGGCTTTATGGTGACTATACTGTACGGTTCCTTTCAGCTTGCCAACAGACCACCGTACGGTGACATATTATTATTATTTTTTTTAAAACAAAAATCAACAAACTCAATTCTCCTTCCGGCCTTCGTCATTCTGCAGTGATGACGAGGCAGTCTTCTTGGCATGGTACATCTTCAGCTTCAACCCGTTTACTGCTTGAGGCACTTCTTGTCCATCCAAAGTCCACAATTTTATTGCTCCATTGTCACCTACCTCTCGGATCTGGTATGGCCTGACCCATCTGACCTTAAACTTTCCTGGTTTGATTTCATTTTGTCCGTCATACTTCAACACCCACTGTCCCGGCGGAAATCTGTTGAGTTTCAGGTGCTTATCCTGCCACGCTTTGTGTCTGTTCTGTGTTACTTTTGTGGCCCACTATGCTAATAATCGCTTCTCCTCGAGCTTGTTCAGATTATGCGGCCTCTCCCTCAAGCTTGCCATGTCGCCTAACTTATTTTCCAGTGCGATCCTCAGGCTTGGTATCATAAACTCTATTGGTACCACCGCCTCCTGTCCAAACATCAACTGGAATGGTGTGTGTCCCATCGTCACCTTGTACGCCGTGTGGTATGCCCAAAGGGAAGAGGGTAGTTTTTCCTCCCAATCATCACCTTCCACTACACGACTTGTAAATAATTGATACCAGGATCTTGTTTGTAGCCTCGGCTTGCCCGTTTGTTCTCAGGTAGTACGGGCTTGATAATGAATGATAGATCTTGAATTCAGTGGTGAGTAGTCGGATAACATGGTTAACGAAATGTCCACCCCTATTGCTGGTTAGCTGTAATGGAATCCTGTACCTGGTAATGACTTGGTCATAAATAAATCTGGCTGTGCTTATGGCCGAGTTATTCGGTAGTGTGTGTGCCTCCACCCACTTGGTCAGGTACTTCGTCGCTACGACAATGTATCGGCACCTTCTAGTTTTGCTCACCTTCAGAGGTCCGATGAAATCCAGTCCCCATCTTTCAAAGAGTTCCTACGTGTGGGAGGGGTTAAGTGACATGAAGTCTCTCTTTAGTGGCTTCGCAGCCCGTTGGCAAGTGTCATACCCGACAACCCATTCCCACACGTCATTGTACACTATCGGCCACCATAGTCTTGCCAACAATATTTTCCGTGCTATTGTATCAGGTCCCATGTGTCCTCCTGCTGGACCCTCATGTGCTTCCTTCAACAGCCTCGATATTTCCTCTTCTAACACACACCGTCGCAAAATGTGATCAAGCCCCATGTTGTAGAGTAATCCATTGATCAGTTGAAATGTACAGGTTCTGATTACCAATTTCCGCCTTTCATTTGGTGGCATCTCACTTGGAAACTGTCCTGTCGAAAGGTATTCTCCAATGTTCGTGTACCATTTCGGTAGCACTACAATTTCAAACAACTGTGCGTTAGGAAAATCGTCATTTACTCCATCCGCCGGTTCCCCTGTTTTGAGATGTGATAGATGATCTGCGCTGACATGTTTCTTTTCAAGCCGTACAATGATCTTGAAGGTGAACTCTTGCAACAGAAGTAACCACCGGTTGATTCTTCCTTGAATGACAGGTTTATTGATCATATATAATAGAGCCTGATGGTCGACATAAAACACGAACGGTGTCGCCAGCAAGTAATGATGAAACTTCTGCACGACGTAGACCATTCCCAAGGCTTCCTGTTCTATTGTACTGTAGTTCTGTTATGCTTTTGATAGCAGTCTACTGGCAAAGTATATTGGGTGATCCAACCCATGGCTACCTGTTTGCGCCAAGGTTGCTTCAATTGCATAGTTGGATGCATCAACGTGAACATGGAATTCCTTATTTCAATCTGGGTACGCCAAGATGGGTGTCGTGGCCAATCGTAACTTTAGCCCTTCAAATGACATCCTTTTCTTTCTCCCATCTGAATGGTTCTCCTTTGCATGTTAACTTGTCCAGCGGGTATGATACTTTGGTGAAATTTTTAATGAACCATCTGTAATAGCCTGTGTCCTAGGAAAGACTTTACCTTTGTTATGTTTGTGGATGGCGGCATGTCCATTATGACTTTGACTTTGTCCGGATCTATTTTCAAACCCTCCTTACAGACGACATGTCTGAGCAATCTTCCCTGCGGAACCATGAATCTGCATTTCTTGGGGTTCAAGGCTAGTTGGGCCCATTGACATCTTTCCATGCATTCGTCCAATGCCACCAGATGTTTATCTTCGGTGCTGAATACAGACCAGTCATCCAAGAACACCTTGAAGTTTCCAACAAACATCTTGTTGAATATGTGCAGTATGATCCGCTAGAACGTAGCAGGCGCATTGCACAAGCCGAATGGCATCCGGTTGTATGCATACACCCCATCTTCTACGACAAATGGCTTCTTCAGCTTGTCCTCCTCTGCTATGGAAATTTGATTATACTCGAAAACCTGTCCATAAAGGAATAAATTTCATGCTCGGCGACCTCGTCCAATATACTGTCTGTAAATGGAATCGGAAAGGGATCCTTGATTGTGACTGCATTAAGGCATCTAAAGTCAACGCATATCCAGATCTGGGTGGTGTCCTTCAGTGAGATTACTATAGGTGAAACCCATTCACTTGTTTGAACCTTGAAAATAATGCCAGCTTCTAGCATCCGGTTGATCTCTTCTACAACTTGTGCTGCATAGTTCTTATTCATCCTATAAGGTTGCTTCCATACAGGCACTGCTCCTTTGACCAGTGGGATGCGGTGCACACACAACTCAGATGGTACTCCCTTCAGATCCTTGTATGTCCATGCGAACACATCTTCGTATTCCAAAAATATCTTGAATGCCGCTGCTTTCAGTACTGTATCCCAGTTATCTCCTACTAGTATGTTTCTTGGTTCGGCCTCATCTCCCAAATTTATGGTTTGTAGTGTGGCTTCATTGTATTTGATCGACTCCCCCTCACTGAATGCATGGGCGGGTGTTTCATCCAGCGGCGCATCTCCTTCTTTTATTTCTTTGAATTCTCTGGAAATTCATCTCTGTTGTGCCCTTCCTCTATTGTCAGTACGTTGCAGCTCTAGAACAGCTCATAGTCCTCCATTTGCTAGTGGAAAAGACCGTTCACTGAATCCAAATCGTCATCCGTTGATCCTCCTTCCAACCGTAGGACTCCCTCTTGATTTGGCTCCATATGCTGCCTCCCTTCATCCTCTTCTTCAGACTCTGATGACAAAGCTTCTTCCCCCACCATTTGGGTGTGTAAATCAATGATGAATTTTCACCCTTTGCTCTCGAGTGACAGAGTATTCTTCTTCTAGTCATTTTTAACTTTGGCTTGTATGAGCCATCCTCGGCCCAGAATGGCATCGTATCCTTTCCTCTTGAGCGGGATGACAACGAAGTCCAACAGGAATGGCTGTGTTCTAATAGTCACGGGCTGTGCCATTAGGACTCTCAACGGTTTGATCCTGTGCTGGTCCACTGTTAGCAACTAGAATGTAGGTGGCCACAATGTTGGCTGCCCTAACCTCTTCCAGGTATCTTCTGGTAACACATTCACGTCGGACGCTCCGTCCACAATCGCATCTATCAGGATAGTTCCCAAAATTCCCATTTCGACGACTGCTGGGGCTAGCAGCATTGGATCCTCGGCACTTGCGTCACTTTCTTTCTCACTTCTGTGTTCTGTCAGTAATTTAGTTGTTGGGGTGATGTTTGTGAGTGCCGATTGAAGTTGAGGTATTGTGAGCAGTAGGTCATTTATATTGATGGGTACTTCAATTTGTAATATCTGCCATACAATGTTTTGTTCCGCGCAGTTCCTTGCTGAGGTACCGGTAGTGTCTTTCAGGTGTGCTTTCTCCGCCTGTGTTGCTTTCTAGATTTCTGCCCATGCTTCCTCCAGTCTCTTCTTTTCTTCCGTCGGGTCCAGGTATAATTTTTCTTGCTTTTGAGTGATTGCCAGAACCTCCTCTTCATCCGTCCCAATGGTGATCAAATTTATTCTTGACTTTGGGCACTTGGCATCTTTATGATCTCCAAGACTGCACTATCTGCATAACAACTTTTCTGCATTTGTTGTTGTATAGTCTCAGGCAAAGTGGCCCCACAAATTGCATGTGCGGCATTGTACCATCGGACAGCTGTTTGCATCGTATTAAATCCGGCTTTGGCTCCCACTATTATTATTGGCATTGTTGTTTTGCCCTCGCCTATTATTTTGGAATCCACTTGAGGTGGCACCCTTCGTACTGGTGTTTCCGCTTCCTCCTGACATGGAAGCCTCCTGGGTTAGGAGCACTTGTTGAGGTCCTCTTGTTTTCATATTGAAGGGGCATTCCTTTGTGGAATGTCCCATGATCTGATAGATCTCGTAGAACTAGTCCTTCGGACAGGATCCCTTCGTATGGCCTTCTGTCTTGCAGTCTGTGCACCATAGCTCATTTCCCTTGGTCTCCTTCTGCATGTTCTTAAATTCTTTCATCATTTAGATCATATCCTTTTGGAGAGGTCGGACCTTCTTGCTACCCTTTTCGTCATCGCTGCTCTCTTCTTCCAAAGATGCATCATTGTTTGACTCGGATGAGCTACTCTTCTTTTTCTTCTTTGTTTTCTATTCGCTTTCCAAATTCATCGCTTGATTGTATGCTTCAATGTATGACGACGGCGGCACAATCTTCATTTTTTTCTGCAACTTTGGGTGTAGGTCTTCAATGGACCATCTTTTTTGCAGCCCATCAGCCAACTTATTTTGCATTTTATTTTTCAAATCTTTTAATTTCTTGGCGTAGACTTGGACTGTTTTATTCTTCCCCTGTTTTGTGTTGTATATCTTGGTTATGATCTCATTGTCGTCGCGGAGCAGTTGAAATTCGGCGGTAAACTCCTTAAGGTTGTCCCAAGTAGTTAATTTTTGGGGATTCGTATCGGCAAACCAATCAATTGCGACACCCTGTAGAGTTGCTAGAAATTTGCAGACCCATTCATTTGTATCTGTTATGCCATTCGCCCTCCAAATCATTTCGCATGTTTTACAGTGTCGGATTGGATCGACCGTACCATCATCATCAAACTTAGGCAACTTTTCCTTCAGTCCAGCCATTAGTACTTGAGGTTGAGGGATTTGTTGCGTATCTGCGCTGTTTGGCACACCCGCGCTGTTCTGAACACCCATGTTTTTGACAGTCGTGCTATTTGGTGAAGAAGGGTTTTCGTCAACTGAAGCTGTCCGTTCCCGAAGTGTATCTCAGACGAAGAGTTCACTCCACGCTTGTGCTCCCTTGGCACTCTGAGCCGTGCGAGTTAATCCCCTTCCGTCTCGATTCTCTTCCCTCGGCGTATGCAGGTTCAAAAACTCCTCCCTTGCTTCTTCCACCAAATCTAGCCGCTATTGAGTCTCTTCCAATAATTCCTCGGTGGTTCGGCGACCGTCAGTAATTTGTTGAAACCTTTGTTTGCGTTCGGCCTGCTCTGCCAAAATCAAATTACCTTGTGCTGTGCATATTTCATCCTTTTCCTTCAACTTATTCTTATTTTTATTCAACTAATTCGGCATGAGTCTTCATTCTAGCCTTTGTTTCAAGTCCATTGGCCAACGTCGCCAAACGTTTACAGTACTGGGGTAAATGAATCAACGCTTACAGACAATAGATGAGAACAGAGAACTCCTTGTATTATTCGCATATGCGAAGACATTACATTATGGTTCTGATGATGATTACAATGACCCAAAAGGGTGTATAAATACTTTCCGAAGATCCTTCCCGAAGGGGTCCGTCGGCTACATGACAATTACCGAAGGGCCCGTCAACTACATAAAAAGAACCTTCTCAAAGGGACCTGTCGGCTGATACACAATTTTACCGACGACACTACTCTTGTGATTTAGTCAAACAATAGGTGGGCATTGTTTTCAATATTGCTATACTTTACTTTTCAGACTATAGATTCTTTGGGTGATATGAAATACAGAACGTAGGATAGAGAGCAATAATTGAACTAACTGATTATCAAATTGCAGAAATAAAATACACCAGAAAACAATAGAATATTTCAAACAACACATTTGATTTTGGGTAATCCATCCATCTCGAAAACTACATACTCACAATTATGTCCAGAAACAAAGAATGAACTCTGTATATCTACTTATTCGCAACTTCTTGTAGTTTCCACAATCTTGGACATAGTCTGCACCTAGTATTTTAATGTTTGAAAATGCGTTCATGTGTTGTATTGAAGTAGTTTTTGAACTCAAGCCCATATTGCAATAAGGTCTACCGCACACATCTTTTGTGCCAGAAGAAAATCCTTGCCTCTCACGTCAATTCTAGAGTCACACCCAAAGAATATCTACATGCACAGAGTTTGAAATTTTGCACAGTGCTGTAAACGCTAATGTTTTGATGTCTGTAGGTTCCTGATATTAATTAAAGCAACCCGCATTTGATCAAATGCCTCACAAATTTATTTCCCCATGCCCAAATATTGAAACTCCTCTTCCATTAGAAGTTGCCACTCCAGACAATGGTTAAATAATTGATTTAGCTGATATGAAGCTTGGGGGACGACCACAAATTAGCATCACTAACCAAGGCTTTTCCTCAGTCATTTTTCACTAGGATAACATATTGCTGAATGGTAGTAGGTAATGATAGTTGCGGCAATTTCAGTGTGGTATTGACCTATCAGAATATTAGGGCAAGATATTCACCAAGTACCAAAAATATATCTATACAAGCAACTTGTAGATAATTAGAGTAATGATATCTAACACATAGTTGTTGATTTATAAGATAAAGTCTTTACATGAAACAATCACACAAAATGAATCATGCTACAAGTTATTGTAAGGACGTCACTTTACAACAACTTCTCCCAATACAAGTGAAGTCATTTTGAAGTCGTCACTCCTTAATGATTAACATAGGTTTTATAAATTTATAATAAATATATAATGTACAATAATCAATTTCTTTGAGACATTTCCTCAGATTTTACAATCATACCAAGTTCTTTACGGAAATCCTCCACCTTTGTCTTAGCAAGTGGTTTGGTAAGAGTCTCTACAATTTGATCCTCTGTACTAATATATTCCAACTTGATTACATCCTTCTCAACCATGTCTCAAACATAATGGTATGTTATCTCGATGTGTTTTGATCTGTTGTGAAACACTAGATTAAGAGATAACTTGATGTAGCTCTAGTTATCACAATAAATGGTACTAGGTGGAAGTGGCTTTCCAAATTATCCAAACATAAGCTTTCTCAACCATACAGCTTCTCTTGCTCCCATAGATGTAGCTATGTACTTGGCTTTTGTAGAACTCTGTGCTACTAAAGATTGCTTCCAACTAAACCAAGAGATCATTGCTGAACCCAAGTTAAAACAACATCTTGAAGTGCTCTTACGATTCTTTGAATTAACTGCCCAGTCCAAATTTATATATCCGCTTAAATTTAGTTCAATTTCAGTGTATTTGAGACCATATCCAATTGTACCACTGAGATACCTGAGAATATGTTTTGCTGCTACTAAATGAGTTTTTTTAGGTTCGCACATGAACTAAGAAAGAATATTTACAGCATAACAGATGTCAGGTCTTGTGTTTACCAAATACATTAAAGAACCAATTATCTGTCGATATAGAGTAGGATCAACATTTTTAGAATCTTCTGTTGCTTCTTTTAGTTTCTTGAGGTTTGTTTCCATAGGAGTCTTGATTGCCTTGCTGTCCAACATGCCAAATCTTTTGAGTAGATTCAAAGTATACTTCCCTTGATTTAAAAAGATTCCATGTGAATGCTGCCATACTTCTAGTCTCAAGAAATTGTGCAGTATTCCTAAGTCCTTCATTTCGAATTCAGATGTAAGACCTTGTTTACATTTGTCCATAAGATGATCTTCTCCTGTAATGAAAAGATCATCAACATATAAAACCATTATCAACATATCCCCTTGTATTACCTTGTAATATAGATTAGGATCTGCAATATTTTTAGAGAAGCCAAGTTTAGTTAGGTGAAGATCTATCTGTTCATACCAAGCTCGAGGAGCTTGTTTCAATCCGTATAAAGCCTTTTTTAATTTGCATACATGAGTTTGTTTATTGTGTACTTCAAATCCTTCAGGTTGTTCAAGATAAACTCCTTCTTCTATAACACCATTTAAAAATGCAGTCTTTACATCTATTTGATGAATTTTCCATCCCTTGGATACAACAATGGCTAAAACAGTTCTAACAGAGGTATATCTGGCTACTCGAGCAAAAGTTTCCTCATAGTCTATTCCTTCTTTTTGTGAAAATCCTCTTGCTACAAACCTTGCTTTGTACTTATCGGTACTTCCATCTGCAACATGTTTAATTTTAAATAACCATTTTGAGGAGACAATTGATTTATTTTTGGGTCTAGGAACAATATCCCAAACGTCATTTTTAAGTATGGAATTATATTCTTCTATCATGGCATCTTTCCAATTTTGATGTTTTATTGCTTTTTTTACATCAGATAGTTTAGATTTGGAGATTTCACTCATTAATGCAATGTAACTAGAGTATATGTTAGGACTTTTTCTTTACCTAATGAAATCTGAGGGAATGGAATTGTTCTCTTCAATTAGCTTTTTGGCCCATAGTGGTCTTTTCTTTTCCTAAGAAATGTGAGTAATGTCCATAGGTTCAATTGAGTTATCTTGCTCCATTAGAAACTCCCTCTCATTGTCAGAGTTTTGTTCTTCTAGAGTTTCTTCTGAATTTGATTCATTTTCATCTTTAGATCTTTTGAAAGCCAAATCTTCATCAAAAATTACATCTCTACTTAGTTCAATAGTCCAATATTTCTTTGTCTAAGAATATAGATACGATAAGCTTTGGAAGTTTCACTATATCCTACAAAGATTCCCTTCTTTCCTGAGGGCTCTAGTTTTGTTCTCTTCTCCCTAGGGATGTGAACATAGATAGGGCAACCAATTTTTTTTTAGATATTTAAGATCAGGTTTCTTCCTGAAAAATGCCTCTTTAGGGGTCTTGTATTCAAGATGAGAGTAGACATCTATTTTGAAGGAAAACAATAGTATTTGAGGCTTCTCCCCAAAGAAAAGTTTCAAGATTTTGATCATGAAGCATTGCTTTAGTAGCTTCAACTATAGTTCTATTCTTTCTCTTAGCTATTCCATTCTGTTGAGGATTATAGGGAACAGAACACTCCCTCTTGATCCCAATAGTTTTACAGTAGTTTATAAAGATCTCAGAAATGTATTCTTTACCATTGTTTGTTCTCAAAAATTTTATTTTATTTCTAAATTGATTTTCTATAAGGGCTTTAAACTCTTTAAATTTTGTTAGGATTTCTTCAGTCTCTTTACTTTTAAGAAAATAGGTCCAAGTCTTCCTATAGAAATCATCCAAAAATATGATATAGTATAGAAAACCTCCTAGTGAAGGAACTGACATAGGACCACACTAATTTGAGTGAATAAGTTCTAGAATTTCTTTGGATTTGCTTTGACTCTTTTGAAATGTAGTTTTAATATTCTTCCTAGAGCACAACCTTTACAGGTTCCTTCATGGTACGGATGAAGTTTAGGTAGACCCGTTACCATTTTACCTATAGAAGTTAATCCTCGAAAATGAAGTTGACCTAATCTCCTATGCCAGATTTCGTTTTCTTTGAAAGAATCATGAAGTAGAGCTGAATGATTTTGAGAGTTAATTTGATAAAGACATCCATTTTTGGAGCCAATCTTGTATGCATTTTTTATGTTAGAATTCTTAGGCCAAGCTAAGACCTTTCCTTCCATAAATGTAATTTTGAATCCTTCATCTTCAAGAGTAGAGATGGAAAGCAAGTTTCTTTTTATACCTAGTACATATAGTACCTTAGTAAGTTCAATTGTTTTCCTTGATTTCAGATGAATAGTACAAGTTCCTATTTCAATTATGGGATAGCTTGTATCATCTCCAATGGTTACTTCATCAACATGGTCTTCCTTGATAGAGTCCAACTATTCTTTAAAACCTGTAATATGTCGAGAGGCTCTGCTATCAATTAACCAAGTACTTGATCTGGTTGATGCTTCATTGGAGAGAGCTGAATAGAACACATTATCTTTAGAATTTCCATTTTGAGTTTTGAGTGGTTGCAAATGAAGCTTGTTGCTTAATCCTATCAGGACATCTAGATGCGGGATGTCCAATTTTATCACATCTAAAACATTGTATTTTGGAGAAATCAGGTTGCTCTCTTTCTTTTGAATTTTCTTTTCTTCTTATTTCCTTGAGTAGAGAGAACTTGTAAATCTCCTTTAGAGGAGGAGACATTTTGGCCCTGGGCTACTTGCATACACTCTTCTTGTATACAGTCAGCTTTAAGTTTTTCAAACTTGGGAAGTTTAGAACGAGAGCATACCCCTTGTCTGAAGCTATCCCATGATGATGGAAGACGTTTTAGAGCCATTATTGTTAACTCCTTTCCATCATAGATGTGTCCTATTGAAGATAGTTGATTTCGAAGTTCAGTTATTCTCATGAAGTATGAGGAAATTTTCTCTCCCTTATTCATTTTAACATTTGGCATTCTGTCCTTTAATGTGATAATCCAAACAGCGTTGTTTATCTCAAACATATTTCTAAGAGCATTGTACATCTCATGAGCAGTGTCTAGTTCTGAGATTATAGGAAGTAGATGGGTTTTAATGCCATCCACAATAAGCTTCATGGCTTTATTGTTGTCATTCTCCCATTTTTCCAGTTCATCATTTTCTTTGGGTGGTGGGTCAGAATATTCAATGAACTTATTTAGGTCATGTTCTTTTTGTATGAGTTTTAGTCATAGTTTCCAGCTTGCAAAATCTGAATCACCTTCTAATCTGTCTTCTAGCTTCATGCCATTCACCATTTTAGAATAATATATGACTAAAGTCTGATATTTGATCGCCCCTTCAAACCTACTCTGATACCATGTTAGTGTATCAGACTGAATGAGTAATATTATTATGATTAATTTTTCAAGATACAAATTTATATGAGACTATAAGATGATTAGGAAAAAAACTGAATAACAATATGTTATATGCGCTGATTTATATATGCTTGAAGACTATATAAAATATGTGTTTTGTACATAATATAATCAGCAAGGACGATGAATTTATACATGGGCGGTTTGTCTACGGGTCACGACTGATAGCCGTGACTCATACTTGAGTCACGTCTATTGGGTGTGACTCATTAGACAAACTGCAAACATATTTAACCTTTTCAATACTGATAATTATTTCAACATATCGATGGGAGTAATTAGATTAGTAAGACAATTGATAACTCAATTAGTTTATTCATATATGTATTTTAGTATATCTGCATATATATATATATATATTTAAATATCTTAACCATATAGAATAACATAAATATCAATATAAGAGTTATTCAACTAATCTATGCATTAACATGTTGATTATAGTCTTTTGTCTTTAACTCACGACAACAATTTGTATTTGTCAAAGGCACCCAAATGATGCACAATGAAAACTGCCGTAATAATATTTGCCTTTCTTTATATTGTAAAATGTCAATTCCAAGAAATGGCTACAGACCAAAAGGAGGGCTCATTTCTTGTTATATTTGATCCGGACTATAGTAGTTTCTAAGGCTAGGACGCCAAATTTTTGATGTTGTAGCTTGCCAAACAGCTCCACAATAGTTCTCATGCAACTTAAATACTTAATAGCAAACCTTTAATATAGTTCTGCTTTATTGGATTCTCACTTTCTTTGTCCTTGAGTAAACTTTAGAACCGACAAATATCAAAATCGAAAGACCCGCACATATATATCAAACATTTATAAGCTTCAGCAACTGATTAAAAGGCATCAACATACAAATTGTAAATACCAATTTTAGTGTTCTGCATATTATATTTTTGGCCACAATAAATATATTTGTAAATATATTTGCGCTGCACATTAGAAACTTTAATATTCAACAACATCTATTTATCAAATTTGCAAATAAACTAAGGGCAATAGACTTCTTAAAAAAAAGATGCTTCAGCCTAATGAAAGCAAGTTCAATATTTAAAGACCCAATATAAAGACTGGTTTCCACTTTTACAGGCACTCGCAATAAAATGCCATTCAATGTTTAAGTTCCACGCTGTAATAATGGAGTAGCTGGTGTTATTATTATTCTTTTGCTTTAACTCTCCTTACACTAAAAGATGAGAAAACCCCATGTCCCTTTTTGGGGACATTATAAAATTACATGTCCAAGTTATAAAACAATTAAAACTGACTTTGGAGTTCAATTAAAGCTATTTAATAAGTCTCTTTAATTAAAGAGAGGGAAAAGGTGAGAAGGGAGATATGACAATAAGACAGAAGGCAGTTGAAGAGTTACTATTGAGCATCAAAAGAGGGAGTCTCATTCATTTTCGGCTATGCTTAGACTTGGAGTTGTTTGCAGATTTTCTCTTGGAGAACGAGAAGCTTTGGCTTTTAGTTTCCAAAAGCTGAGGATGGAAACCTTCAGGCTCTTCTCAGTTGATCGGATTCCAACCTGATTCAGCTTGGAGTGGATTTGAGACAGAATTCACCATTGTACTTCTAGGTTCTTTTTGAGCTTTCCAATCTGGCTGTATAACTGTTTTTAAGATTGGATTAGGATATCTGGTTATTATAATAAAGAGGCAGATCTAAATGTTATTTTGGACTGAGTATTTTTAATGAGCATTTGCTGGTTATTGGTGGCATTTTACATCGCATCATTCATCCGTTTATGTTCTGAAAAAAATTGGAGCTAATATCCTATTGGGATATTACAGTGGTATCAAAGTTGGTTTTCCTGCCAGCCTGTGAGATTTATCAATTACAAAAATACAATAGAGTTCTAAAGAGAATTACATTTGTAAAAATCTGAATGTTTAATGCTTCAAAAAAATGAAGATCATTTTGTATAGTTCAAAAATTAAATTTTGATTAACACTAAGTTTGTAGCCTTGATCTATTTTTCAAAGAATTTCTGAAAGTGCAGTGGAGACATGATATCTGTTTGAAGAACGCTGGTATTGAGGTTAGGCATAACCTTAACAAAGATTTTGAGCTGGTTTAAGGAAATGTTTAATGACTTTATGATGTTTGGGAGTGATCTAGTTTGGCCATGAATTTAGCAACACAAGTTGTGGTTCAATATTTTATGAGTTGTTGAGGAATCGATATTTCATGAGTCAAGGAATTTGTCATGTGTCCCGATTCATAATCTTGTACGAAGTCTCTGGTTGTAATAGTGTTGGAACCTTTATATCGAAGATTGTAATACTTGAATTTCATACTCTATGAACCTAAGTCCAAATAGATGATATTTGGTGGGCCTTTGTGGAAAATAATATAGATTGATATTACTGTGACATACCAAGTGGAGTCTTATCTGTGAAATTATTTTTGAACCAGAATTTTCATTGCCCAAGTATCTGTGCATGGTTCTTATCGGGCCTTGAAAGAAGGATATCTGGATACCACTACGTGAGTTTCAGAACAAAGAACTTTCAAGCATCGTTGAGAGTCGTTGCATTCTTTTGCTGTGAAAACTGGAGTTTTGTGCAAACAACGCGACCTTCTAAAAATTGAGCAAGTATTGCTAGGAAGGAGAAAAGGTGATCGTTTGGGGATAATCATTTGTTGCAAAACAAGGAATAACACACAATAGTTGGGATCGAATATTTGAGCAGTTCTTTAGAGCTACAAATCAAAAGTATAGACATTTGAGTTCCCTGTATAATCGCAACATAGATTTTGTGGCTCATTGGTTAATGTTAACATTATTGGTTGAAACCGCAGTAACGAGAATTGCACAATTCACATGATTCGGTGAATCGAATCGACGATTTCATGGCATGAATCGCCATGAATTGGCTGGAAAAATTGGGCAGCCCAATTGGGCAACTAAAAAACATATAAAAACACAACTTTTTTTAATGATTTTTTTTCACATTTCTCTTTCTTACAACTCTAAAAGGCCTTCTATTTGTTGAGTATGACAAAAAGAGAGGAAAAGTGAGATAGATTTGAGCTAGAGCTAGAGCATATAGACCTATCTTTTCATTTTGTTTACAGATAGACATATGTTTCATGGATCTTCATCTTAAGACTTACATACATTTATGATTTGACAGCATTTATAATTCTATATATCTATGTCATGAGTCATGACTCATTATGATCCTATGATTTCTATTTACTTAAGCTAAAATTTATATTTTACATATTTGATGGATTTATGATTTATGTTCCTTGTTTATGTATATTAGATTCTATTTGATGATATTATAGTGTGTTTAAGTTATATTCAATAAAGGGTGCATGAAATAAGTTTTAATTTGTTAAAATTTGTAAATTTCAACTGTTTTTAAATTTTTTCGATTCATAGCTGATTTGATTCTGATTCATGGCCGATTCGCGATTCAATTCACCCTTGCCAATTCTGATTCTCGTTACTTTGGTTGAAGCAAAACATTGTAAAGACTTTTGGCACTATCAAAAATAGGATTAGCCAGCAGAAGCAATTTAATACCCATTCTTGACAACATAGTGGTTCTGTCTTGCATCCTTCAAACATACGTGATTTTGGAAATATGCAAGTTATTTCTGAACCAAGTGAAGTGAGCCATTACCTTTGACACTCATTTCTCCTGTACTTTGGTTAACAAATGATGTCTTGGGCAAGTCGAGGTTCTCTGTATTAGAAATTTTTAACGTTGAAGAAGTGAAAAAATTTTGGGATCTACTTTCATATGCCAAGCACCTAGTGGATGTTGTCTTAACATCCATAAATGAGAACTTATTATGTTCGTCAGGTTAAAACGTCACTTGAACGATTATCATCTGTCGTTACATAATTTTTAGAGAGCAAATTATGGGAGAATATGAAGAGTTAAAGTTGGGGGGCTGTCATCTTTAGTTGCAAAAAGAATAATCATCTACTATTGGAAATGACAATTTCTTCCAACTCAGTTTATCCGATGGAAATTAATGATGATTATTCCATTTTTTGGGGTTATGCGATAGTAGATAAGACACAATGTTGGCATTAATAGAGGAAAATATTTTGGTGTAGATGGTGGGAGTTGCAAAACTTCAGCTCAACAAAGCTATAGGAAGTTGAGAATAATCTGAGCCAAGCACTTTGTCCCTTGCAAATTCTTCAAAATAATGTGCTATGACTTCATCACCAAAATAACTTTGCGAGTGTCATTAAGCAATAAGGTTGGTACATTTGTCATTATCATCAGTTTTCTAGACGATTGAGAAGCTCTTGCTGTTACATCCCAAATTTTGGCTCAATTAAAGATTGTTCATGTAGTCACATCGAGGTTTCATGTGAAGTTAGTTGATAGGTAACAATTAGTTACGATCCATGTGAAGATGACATGTTGGTTAACCGTTATGATGTTATTATATCATTATCTATCATTATCTTGAGAACTTGGAAAATGGTCATTCATTATGAATTCATGGGAAATCATATGGTGGTTCGCTGTTGTGTTGGTTTATGAATAATAACTTGTTATGGTAATTATTATTATATTGAGGAATATGATATAACCATGGAGAATTTCCTTGCAGGAGCACATTGAAGGGGGAGGAAGCATTGCTAGAAAGGAATTGGGCATAGGGGGTGTAAAGATCCTTGCTAAAATACTGCTAAACTTACCAAGGCTGAAGTAAGGAATTTTTGTCAAACACTTAGCATGCAATATGAACTGTACTGCTGTAGAACGAAACTGAATATGTTCTATGGAAATTCCGTCAAACACTTGACATATAATCAACTAAACTGCTGATAGTAAATGTCTGATTGAAAATTGTTAGTGCCAAACCCACACAAACAATGATGTTAAACAGTACCAATGGATATGCATTCAATATAGATGTCACTTACCACAGAGATTTTGCAATTAATTGACACTTAAAACTATTACAAATATGCAACACTAAGAGTCCTTATTGAATGGACTGATTATGATTTCACGGTAGGCTCTGACTGAATACAAATGACTGAATTATTGCAAAACCATTACACAGTGACTGAACTTTTAAACCCTTAATATCTGAATATGACATTTGCAATTTTTTTGAACCAAATGCAATCAAAATGGAACCTGATTACTGCTAAAAATGCTGTGGTCAAATGCTGAAGCTGGAACAACAATGGTGCGCCCAGAAAACTGCTCCAGATCAGACCCTATACGGTCAGCAGGTACAGCCGTACCTATGCAGACTGTACGGCCCTTGGCAAAAATAATTGCTGGAGTGTTAGCTGCCGAAAATGCCAAGGAAAGGGGTGCCTATGGTGGTAGAATGACCTCCCAAAATTGTAAAATCAGACTCCTAGCTGGTTGGAAGCTATGAGCAAAAATGTCTGCCGTTGTTGCATAACAGGACCTGTCAAAAATGCCTTAGAAGTGCCCTGATTTATATCCAAGAACTGATCCTCTTGATGTATCAATAAAAGACAAGTCTTCTTGCAACAAAAACCCTCAAACCCTCAATCAAATCTCTGTCCAAACTGAATATACCAATGAAGATCAACATGAAATGGCTGAGTACCAATTCCAATGTGCAACCCTTCAGAAGGTCTTTCACTTCCTCAGTTATGCAATCTCTTGAGAGGTATCGTTCTCAAGGATTATGCCGAATATTTGTAGACTATCAAGCTCCACAAATGCTCATAGAAGATGTAGTTGAGTTATCAAATCCTGCATATGCAAATGAGAGGCCAAGCCCTCTATTTATTCACTTTTCTAAGAAGTTTCTAAGAACTTCTAGAAGCATCCATTATAAGATCTCATTATAATGCACTTTTATAATTAAATAACTTAATAAAATAAAAAGTGCAACTTAACTTAGAATTATAACATGTAGGCCCCATATAAATAAAATAATATCTCCAAGAGCATTATTAGCCATCCAATCACCAAATAAATGCCAAAATGACTCTCTCATCAATCCCATCTACCTACGAGAGTCTGTAATAAGCAAATTCATGAACAATGCCCTGTCATACTAAAGAGGGGACATTACAGTCTGCCCCTCCTGAAATTGCTTGGCCTCAAGCAATCTCAATGCCCGGTGCTGCAAAATAGCTTCCCCCTCCCAAGTAGCATCCTCAACAGGTAGATCTTTCCACTTAACCAGGTATTCTCTGATCATCGTCTTGCGAAGCTGCTTTTCTCTGCTCTCCAAGATGGTTTCTGGCACTAGGATCAATTTTCCCTCATCATCTAAGGGAGGTAATACTGCAGACGGCACCACATTCTGACCTAGCGCCTTTTTGAGACGTGACACATGAAACACATTGTGCACTCTGCTGTCTGCGGGAAGTTCCAACTCATAAGCCACCTCACCAACTCGCTTGATAATCCTGAATGGTCCATAATAGCGTGGCTTGAGTTTCTCTGCACCACTCTTCTTAAGAGTAGACTGCCTGTGTGGCTGCAACATGAAGTAAACCATATCATCTACCTCAAAACTACGCTCAGTCCTCTTCTGGTCTGCATACCGCTTCTGTTGGTTCTGAGCTCTAGTAATATTGTCCCTGAGAGTAGCAACTATATCCTTACTGTCTTGTAACAATTCACCTGCACTGGGTACCCGGCTGTCGTCCAACAACAAATCCAAGAAACTGGGTGCCTCATAACCATAAAGTGCCATGAAGGGTGTCATCTGTATAGTCATGTGATATGTAGTATTGTAACAATACTCACAGAGATATATCCACCTGACCCAAGCTCGCTGCTGAGCTGCCACATAATTCCTCAAATACCCTTCCACCCATTTGTTCACAATCTTCGTCTGACCATCAGTCTGTGGGTGATATCTGGTGTTGGGTGTGAGATCGATGCCACATAATCGGAATACCTCCTGCTAGAAGTGACTCATGAAACGGCTATCCCTATCACTCACAATGTTGCGAGGCAAACCGTGCAATCTGAAAACCTCTCAGAAAAAAACCTTTGCCACTTGTGTTGCTGAGTGTGTAGTGGTGATAGGGAAAAAATGAGCATATTTCGTTAATCTATCTACCACCACATAAATACAATCCCGTCCCTGTGCTTTGGGCAAACCTGTGATAAAGTCCATGGAGATGCACTCACACTTCCTATCAGGTATAGGAAGTGGCTGTAGGAGCCTTGTCGGATAGGTGTGTCCTTGTTTGTTCTGCTGACAAACAAGACACTCTCGAATGTACTGCAAAACACCAGCCTTCAACCCCTTCCAAGTGAACTGCTCTCGAACTACTCTATAAGTCTTGAAGTACCCGGGATGGCCCGCTGTCGGTGAGTCGTGAAGTGCTCTCAAAATCAATTGCTTAACCTTCAATCCTAGGACTAAGTAAATCCTATTCTTGTAAATGATCAAATCATTTACAAGTGTGTATCTGGTATCAATCACTGTTCCCTCCACTATATCGGAGGCCCATGTATCCCTGGCATACTCTGCTATAATCAAGTGTTGCTAATCCTCTGATATCTGAACCATAGAAGTGAGATGTGGCCTTCGAAATAGAGCATCTGCAACAACATTCTAAGTTCCCTTGACATATGTGATGTCAAAATCATATGCCTACAGCTTACCCACTTCTGCTGGCGATCGTTCAGGTCCTGCTGTCCCAAGAAATGCCTCACACTATTATGATCAGTTTTAATACAAAATTTGCTACCCATAAGATACTGTCTAAATTTGGCCAAAGCATGCATGATGGCCAACATCTCCTTATCATATATACTGAATGACTCGCTGGGGACCTCTGAGCTTCCTGCTTTCATAAGTAATAGGGTGCTTATTCTGCATAAGTACAACACCTACTCCCTCTCCAGATGCATCACATTGAAGGTCAAATGGCTTCGTGAAATCAGGTAATGCTAGAACTGGGCACGTAGTCATTATCTTTTTGAATCTCATAAAACAATCCTGTGCATCCTGAGTCCACACTAATCCCCCTTTTTTCAGTAAATCTGTCATGGGAGCCACATGTCGTGAATAGCCACTGACAAACCTGCAATAGAAACCACATAAACCAAGGACCCCCCTCAACTGTGTAAGGTTCTCTGGTGGAGGCCAATCAACAATAGCACGAATCTTTTCAGGATCCATCCGCACTCCATATGCACTAATGATGTGTCCCAAATATAACAGCTCTATCATCCCTAAGTCACATTTGGACTCTTTGGCATACAAGGACTCCTTCTGTAGAATGCTCAACACTGTCTCCAAGTGCTCTAAATGCTCCTATTATGATCGGCTATAGATCAAAATGTCATCAAAAAACACCAGCAAGAATTTCCTCAACTGATGGTGGAAAACCCTGTTCATAGTGGACTGGAAAGTGGCAGGTGCATTGGTCAAACCGAAAGGCATGACTACAAACTCAAAGTGCTCACAATGACATCTGAAAGCAGTTTTCTTAATATCTTGTTCACGGACTCTGATCTGGTGATATCCTAATCTCAAATCAATTTTTGTGAAATAACAAGCCCCATGCAATTCATCTATCAACTCATCAATGCGAGGAATGGGATACCTTTTCTTAATGATTCGCTTATTTAACTCTCTGTAATCAATACACATTTGAAGAGTTCCATCCTTCTTTTTTACCAAAACAACAGAAGATGCAAAAGGTGACTTACTTGGTCGGATGTGCCCCATAGCTAACAACTCCTCGATGGTCCTCTCGATCTCATCCTTGAGTCGCTTTGGGTGTCGATATGGTGTGATCATGACAGGCTTAGCACCTTCCTCCAGCTCAATAATATGCTCAATGCCTCTGTCTGGTGGCTTGCCTGGTGGAATCTCGTTGAATACCTTCTTGTACTTAATCCTCAATTTCTGAATATCAGGATGATATTCAGCCTTATGCTGCTCCTCCTATGTAGGCATCAAAGTACAAACTGCTGCCCACTCTATATCATTATGCCTGGCTAATCTCTCCATCCGCCTAAATGAGATAGTCCTGACATCACCATTACAGATAGCCTTTAGCACATGAGTCCTACCATCCACCTCGAATCGTATCTCCATATCCTCTAGTCTCAGGGTAACCACCTTCAAAGAATGTAGCCACTGCATCCCAAGTACTCTGTCCATGTCACCCATGTTGACCACATGATAGTCTGCCTTAAACTCATAATTGTTCAGGTGCAAAGGTAGGTCTCGTAGCATCCTGTCACAACGAAGAGTATAGCCATCAGCTACCTTGACTCTCAATCCCTCGAACTCCTCAGTAATGAGTCCACGCCTCTCCATGAATCGTGCATCAATGAAATTATGCATGGCACCTGTGTCCAACAATGTAATAACCTTCTGCCCAGCCAAGACTCCCCGAAGTTTGAAAGATCCCTCTCTTTGGATACTAGACAGACGTGCCTCTTGTAATGTAGCTTTGGTTCATTCTTTTGCTCTGCACTGTCTATCTCCTGCACACCCTCTGATTCATTAGGATCCTCATCATGGTTTTCTGAGCTATCTGAATCAGAACCCTTATAATAAGCCCACATTGCTCGGTTGGCCTTCCCTTTAAGCCTCATAGGATAGTCATGTCCATACTCATAGGGACCTTTGCAATAGAAGCATAGCTTCTTCTTACATAGGTTATTAAGTGTCTCATTGTCCAACCTCTTTCTTTCCTCCTTAGGTAGCTGAACCTCTCTATGAAAAGGTTTCCTGTCCTTATCTTTTCTCGAAGGAAAACTCGTTGCCTGGAATTTATTTTTAGATGCTGAAGAGGAATCCATATCACGAGCTTTCTTAATGGCTTCCTGCAAAGTGGGAGGGTTGAGAGCTTTAATCCACCCTCTCAATGGATCCGCTAACCCATCCATAAATAGAACCAGCATCCTTCGTTCAGATACATCTATTACTAACACTGCAAGTTTCTGAAACTCTGAAATGTATGTTTTCAATGATCTCCACTGTTTAAGCTGAGCTAACTCCTTGAAATGGAGTTTTGGATCCTTCCTATCAAAACGTTCAATCAGTCTCTCCATAAACTCCACATATGAGGTAATGTGTGCATGATCCATAGTGACCATACCATGATGCCACCACTCGTGTGCAAACCCATCCAGATGAATTGCTGCGTACTTAATAGCTTCTTCTTTAGGCATAGGGTTTAATTGAAAGTATGTTTCAAGTTTTGAACCGAAGCAAGCTGTAGACTTCCCCGAGCCATCATAATATGGTAACTGAAGTTTCCCTACTTTCTTCCGTAGCTCATAGTTCTGGTTCCTGTCGTGTCCACGTGGCATATGTTTCATCCGCACATCCATATACTCCCTAAAGGTAATTGCAGCAGTGAAGTTTGGTCCTCCAGCTTCCCAATCTCTCCTTAGCTGATCCTGTATATCAGTGATCAGGGGTTCTGGTTCTGGCTGCTCCGGAGCTCTAGGAGGAAAGGTGGGAATCATAGGTCTTGAACTCACTGTCCTAGCTTGCTTGGGTGCATGACCGAAATTGTTCCTAACTTGTTTACTTCCATTTTGTGTCCCATCCCGATTATTCCCATTCTGATTGCTACCATTCTGATTATTTCCTCCACCCATGTTAGTATTCAACCCCATTTGATGAGCCATCATCTGCATCATACGCTCCAATCTCTGATTCTGTTCTTGTGCCCTCTGTTTTGCTAATTTCTGTCCTTGTGCCAAGATCTCTAATAACTGTAAGAATCTTTCCTCTCCAGGATCTCTAGCATTCCTATCTCCCATATTGCCAATAACCTGTTCACCTGTATCAATGCAATCCTCTAGATTTCCCTGTTCTCTTTGTCCTGTGTTTATACGAACCCTGATTTTTCTTAAATTATAGTGTTGAGTTAAAGGTTGAACACTCTGATCTATCATATCACGACTTGTTCATTGTGTTTATACCCACTAGGATGGCAGGATAAACAAGCTCTTATACCACTGTAAAGATCCTTGCTAAAATACCGCTAAACTTATCAAGGTTGAAGTAAGGAATTTTTGTCAAACACTTAGCATGCAATATGAACTGTACTGCTGTAGAACGAAACTGAATATGTTCTATGGAAATTCCGTCAAACACTTGACATATAATCAACTAAACTGCTGATAGTAAATGTCTGATTGAAAATTGTTAGTGCCAAACCCACACAAACAATGATGTTAAACAGTACCAATGGATATGCATTCAATATAGATGTCACTTACCACAGAGATTTTGCAATTAATTGACACTTAAAACTATTACAAATATGCAACACTAAGAGTCCTTATTGAATGGACTGATTATGATCTCACGGTAGGCTCTGACTGAATACAAATGACTGAATTATTGCAAAACCATTACACAGTGACTGAACTTTTAAACCCTTATATCTGAATATGATTTGCAATTTTTTTGAACCAAATGCAATCAAAATGGAACCTGATTACTGCTAAAAATGCTGTGGTCAAATGCTGAAGCTGGAACAACAATGGTGCGCCCAGAAAAATGCTCCAGATCAGACCCTATACGGTCAGCAGGTACAGCTGTACCTATGCAGACTGTACGGCCCTTGGCAAAAATAATTGCTGGAGTGTTAGCTGCCGAAAATGCCAAGGAAAGGGGTGCCTAGGGTGGTAGAATGACCTCCCAAAATTGTAAAATCAGACTCCTAGCTGGTTGGAAGCTATGAGCAAAAATGTCTGCCGTTGTTGCATAACAGGACCTGTCAAAAATGCCTTAGAAATGCCCTGATTTATATCCAAGAACTGATCCTCTTGATGTATCAATAAAAGACAAGTCTTCTTGCAACAAAAACCCTCAAACCCTCAATCAAATCTCTGTCCAAACTGAATATACCAATGAAGATCAACATGAAATGGCTGAGTACCAATTCCAATGTGCAACCCTTCAGAAGGTCTTTCACTTCCTCAGTTATGCAATCTCTTGAGAGGTATCATTCTCAAGGATTATGCCGAATATTTGCAGACTATCAAGCTCCACAAATGCTCATAGAAGATGTAGTTGAGTTATCAAATCCTGCATATGCAAATGAGAGGCCAAGCCCTCTATTTATTCACTTTTCTAAGAAGTTACTAAGAACTTCTAGAAGCATCCATTATAAAATCTTATTATAATGCACTTTTATAATTAAATAACTTAATAAAATAAAAAGTGCAACTTAACTTAGAATTATAACATGTAGACCCCATATAAATAAAATAATATCTCCCAGAGCATTATAAGCCATCCAATCACCAAATAAATGCCAAAATGACTCTCTCATCAATCCCATCTGCCTACGAGAGTTTGTAATAGGCAAATCCACAGACAATGCCATGTCATACTAAAGAGGGGACATTACAGGGGGCACCACCATCACTCGGCAAATATGTATGAGTCCTGAACCACCATGGCTAAGGGTAAACAGCTAGGCAAACAAGAGTGTACATTGGACAATACTATGAGCTACTTGGTAAATTTTTATAACAAGACAAACATAAAACATTTAATATCATAAGAACTATTACCTCTTTTATTTGGAGATTGTGGAAGTGGTCAACATTGTAACTTTACACACACACACACACACACACACACACACACACATATTTGTTTTAAACCATGAGAAAATGTAAACTTTATGTTTAAATATGACTCCAAGTGGTGAGCGTTGCCACCTTTCCTATTGGCACCTGCCTTTTAAAAATTATATTGGAATTCTTGACATTGTTACTAAGCTCCTTTCTTGTAACCGAGCGGGAGATTATATTTCTCTTTGCGATTGAAGGATTCTTGGTAAAAATATGATCTTGTCTCACTCCGCTATGCTTTTCTTCTTCTCAAAAAGATGGTATCTTCACATCCCTTCGCTTGTGACCTGGAGCATGATAGAAGATCACTTCGTAGTACTGAGCCGAATAGGTCAAAATGATAAGTGCTCAGTGGGATCGCCACAACGATTGTATTTGTAATCATTCTCAGGTCATGAATATTTCACATGCCGCTCTCATTTCTTTGCTATGTCATTCTTCTTACTATGTGACACTTATGAAAGTCATAGTATCATGTTACATGCTCGATATTATATCTGAGAAGCATTGGTTTTGCTCTCTATTTTTTATAGCTTACAAAATATCATGTTCATATGCTTGAATGTATATTTGAGAAGCTACCGATCCACTCTATTCTATATATTTGACATAGTATCGTATTCACATACTCAATTTTACATGTGAGATGCATACGGTCCTGCACTTTTATTATAATTGACAAGTTCACATCCATCCATATCGGGTATCTGCTCATGGGAATTTGAACTGTTGTAATCCCCAGAGGAAGAAGTTTTCAGTAAATGATAATGCATAATAAGTCTTTCACTGTAAATAATTGGCTATAATAGCTTGAAGTATTCTTTCAGATTTCTAAGAAACTTGAATACATACCAGTAGTCTCCTAGGATGCGCCCAAGGCCGATAGAGCCAAGTATAAATGGGTGAAGAGGAAGGATATACTGGAAAAATAAAAATTATTATTTAGTGTCTTAATTATATGAACATTTAAAGAAAGAAATTGCTCAAGTCCAAGTCAGCTCATGATTGTCTAAGTATACTTAGTTGTCAAGTCGAGCAGTGGATTGATACTCTATATACTAGAATACTTAGTGGTAGGACATGGTGTTCCCTGCTATTTCCGAGTAGGGAGAGCTTTTCTCGGATGAGATTGTCTGGGAATAACTAAGGGTCCATGGTCGGGAGGTTAAGCCCCTGACAATGCTTCCCCTCTCCACCAGATGCCAAGACATACACAAGACAAAGATAAGTT
This sequence comes from Cupressus sempervirens, assembly GCA_028749045.1. Taxonomy (NCBI): domain Eukaryota; kingdom Viridiplantae; phylum Streptophyta; class Pinopsida; order Cupressales; family Cupressaceae; genus Cupressus; species Cupressus sempervirens. The sequence continues at coordinate 473,180,362 of CM053792.1, forward strand.
ATGCATTCAAACATTTGTTGGTAACAGGTATCTTAATTTTATGATATTTGAAATTTACAAGTTGAGGATATGTTTGATTGATTTATATTGTTGAATTAGTTATTCCCTTCAATGAAATCAATTTTTCTCGTCAATGTAATTAGTAACCGGTTAGATCAGTTGATGTTCCAATTGAATATGAAACATATCTATATGCTTGAGATAGGTCTACTTGATGGATGATTTAACTGTCCTTTTATGTGAATAATGAAAATGAACATATCTTTTAACTATATGTTATTGCCATAATTAGCAATAGGAAAGAAGAATGATGATACAGTAGTATTTAATGCACTAAATGGTAATTGACATTTCGATAGTGATATAATTATTTGTGCCCTAAGTGGTATATGTGGACTAACTTGGATTTTGTAGAGGTTGCCTTGGCGCATTCCAGTTTCAGAATTTAGGGTATGGAAAAGTTAGATCCTTTATTTAAAATTATTGATGATGCCTTCAATTGTTAGTTATGATAATTCAGTTAAATTGATTATAACTGTTAATCTCTTTCACATGAACGTATAAGATAACTGTTTTCGCTGCCTTCTGATGCTCATGAATATGGAATAGTAACTGTGCTCATTGATATGATAGTTGTTACCCGAGGCTTGGAAAAAGTGGATGTTACATATGGTATCGGAGCTCTGGGTTTGACATTGAACCTTGGGCCCAACGTTGTTTCAGAGAAGCTGAAAATGTAATGTTGAATGAGACAAAATGAATATTTATTTATTTTGTAAAACTGAATATTTTACAATGTAAGTTGGAAAATCATACTAGAGATCATCTAGAATAGTCGGGAAAGGGCTGAGATGATGGTAAGGTCCATATGAATTGGACATATGGATAAATTTGCAAAATCATAAAGATAAATCAAAACTAAGGAAAATACCACGATTGGCAAGTTGAGCAGTGGGTGATCGGGCACACAGTGTCCATTGGAAATCCTTGGACAGGGTAGGTTTAGTGGCAAGATTGTTGTTGTGATCACCAGAGGTCCAAATGCTAGTAGTTAGAAGATAGGTTGACGGAGGGTATCCACAACCTCATCTACTGTCTAGTCGACACTCTAACACTAGGATGCTCGGGTGGCAGGACCAAAATGGTACACGTGCCTTATCCCAGGTAGGGAGGGAAATTCTCAGTAGAGAATGAGAGAGGATTACACTAGGTCTAGATGTTGAGGCTTGCACAGTAAAAGCTAGTTTCTATATCCTTTGATGCAGTGTTATCTAAACCCTGATCATAACAAATTATTTTTTTGAGTTGCATGCTTTTAACGTTATAGTTTATGTAATTACATTCTTGTTCAAATGAAATTGTAGTTAATATTTTGTTATCCATTTTTTTTGACTTGAAATGAAAAATTGTATACAATGATTTTATAATAATTTTATCTTGAAAGTGATGATCTTTTCTAATGATGATTAAATGACGAGAAGGCCATACATCACATTTTGTGCTCTAGTATGGAGTAAGCACACTTGCATAACTGAAACCATAGTTCAAAGTCTTGTTCTTGACCACTTCTGGACGAGGCCAAAAAAAATTCTTGGCAACGAAATGTTTTGTCCCACACAACTACTCTTAACAATCTCTCTCTTCGATTCTGGAAGGTAGTATGGTGTGATGGCATGGATGTATGGATGCCAACTAAAGGCCGTACGGTGTCTATATGATTGGACGAAATGATGGAGTGGAGATGACAAGCGGCCGTATACCATGGAGAGGAAGGTCGTATGACATGGTGTATAGGGGATAGGCCGTCCAGGGCGGGGGAGGGGGGGGGGGATGGCACAATGGCCATACGGTAGGAAGAGATGGCTGTACGGGAGGGGCTATGCGGTCGTATAGTGGCGGAGGAGCAACTCGTGCAACAAAGTATGTCGTCAGTGATGTATTGATCTGTTTGGCAATTGTTCTGGAGTGCGGAAGGATGAAGGGGTGTGCGGATGGAAGAAAGAAAACTTAATAATGTAGGCTAACTTTAGAGATCCAAATTCACCAGATAGTACTAGACAATAATGAAAAATAGAACACAAAACCTTCAATGAGATTTGCCAAAAGATGGTGCTTCGATTTGCCAGATCCGAGCGAAGTGTTATAGGCGATGGAATAGGGTGAGGGTTAAATCCCACCAAAATTGGATAAACCAAATAGGGAAGGTATTTTACTTCCGAAATGGAAAACAATAGAGAACTACAACAGGAACTAGCAATACAAAGAAATAATCTGAATTGCATACCTAAAGACTACTTAGAAGCCGTGCTTAAATACCTATCGGGAAAACTTTTCGAGGGTGTACAAAGATAGCCAACGGCAACACAAACTATGACAACAAAATAAAAATGGGTCCGAGATATATTAAATCAATTGGCCCATTAATAATAGTTTGATAATTGATTTATTTTATAACAAGAACATTACAGTTCTCCTGTCCCAATTTTTGCTTGTCTTTAAGCAAATGCAATGCTGGGTGTTGGAGAATGTGCTCGCCCTCCCACGTCGCGTCGTCTAATGGCAAGTGTTTCCAATGCACCAAATATTTCTTCACCATGCAGTTCTGCAGAGTCTTCTCACGTACTTTGAGGATCACGGCTGGTTCCAATATGAGCTTTCTTTCTTCATTGAGTGGTGGAAGGTTTGTGGCTACTGTGACGTTTTGCCCTACGACCTTCGGGCATGAAACATGAAAGACATTATGAAGACGGCTTCCCTCCGAAAGTTCCAGCTCGTAGGCAACTTCACCAATGCATCAGACTACATGATAGGGCCCATAAAATCGTGGCTTCAATTTTTCTTTTCTCGTTTCCTTCAATGAGGATTGTCGATATGGCTGGAGCCTAAGATAAACCAAGTCCCCTACTTCGAAACTCCTCTCCATAAAGTGTTTGTCAGCATACATCTTTTGTTGATTCTGTGGCCGTTGTAAGTTTTCCTTCAAGTATCGTAGGATGTCTAGTCCCTCCTTAAGCCAATCCCTCGCCCTTGGTGCGTGATTGTCTCCCAGCACTATGTCGATGAAGGAGAGGGGTTCTTACCCATACAGAGCTTTGAATGGTGTCGATGGACATGTGATATGTGGTATTGTAACAATATTCTCCTAGATGTATCCACTTGACCCACACCGGTTGTTGTGCCACAACATGGTTTCGAAGGTAACCTTCGAGCCACTTGTTCACAATTTTCATTTGTCCGTATGTCTGAGGGTGGTAACTAGTACTTGGTGACAATTCTATCCCTGCCAATCGAAACAATGCTATTCAGAAGATACTAATGAATCACCCATCCCAATCGCTGACAATTTTTCAGGGTAACCCGTGTAGATGAAAGACTTCTCTAAAATATAGATTGGCAACATGTGCGGCCTGAAAATCTGAGGAGATGGCAAACAAATGTGCGTACTTGTCAATTTGTCAACCACCATGAAAATACAATCCTTTCCGTTTACCTTGGGAAGCCTCGATATGAAATCCATCAAGATACTTTCCCACTTATGTTTTGGAATTGGCAGAGGTTGCAGTAACCCGACAGGTAGTGTATGTTCGGATTTGTTCTATTGGCAGACCGCACACTCTTACATATTGCAACACGTCCCCTTTAAGTCCTTTCCATGAAAACCTCTCCCAGAGACTTCTGTAAGTTTTGAAAAAACTCGGGTGTCTTGCCAAGGGTGAGTCGTGTACTTCCTTCAAGATTTTCTGCTTCAATTTGGGTTTTGGCACTAAAAATATCTGATTTTTATAGTAGATAATGTCATCCACCACTTTGTTCCGATCATCCTGGGTGTTGCCATCCATTAGCTCACAAGCAAATGTGTTTTTGGAATATTCTACCAACAAATGTGCCTTCCAATCAGTTGAAATCTGGTTTAGTGAGCAGATGGCGGGTTTCCTAGAGAAGGCATCTGAAACCACATTGTTCTTCCCTTTCACATATTCAATGTCAAAATCAAAAGCTTGAACTTTGATTACTCATTTTTGTTGTCTCTTGTTCAAGTCCCGATGCTCTAGAACATATCTCAAATTGTTGTGATCCATACAGACGACAAACTTGGCACCTACCAGATATTATCGAAACTTGGTTAGTGCATGTACGATGGCCAACATTTCTTTATCATAGATGGAATATACGGATTCTGTTTGTCTAAGCTTCCTGCTTTCATAAGCTATGGGGTGTCTATCCTGTATCAGTACCGCGCCAATGCCTTCTCCGGATGCATTGCACTCCAGAATGAACGGTTGAGTGAAATCAGGTAATGCAAGTATGGGACAAGTGCTGATTGTCTCTTTCAGCTTATCAAAAGTGAGTTGCACCTTTTTGTTCCACTGGAAAGACCCCTTCCTTGTCAGATTCATTAAGAGTGCGCTAAGCTGAGAGAATCCTTTAACGAACCTCCAGTAATAACTACACAGTCTGAAAAACACTCGCAAATCCGTGAGTGGATTTTGGGGGAGGCCAATCAAGGATAGCCTGATTCTTCTCCTGATGAACTTGAACTCCATATTTATTGACGACATGTCCCAGGTACAATATTTCTGTCATACTGAATTCACACTTGGATTGCTTGCGAACAAAGACTGCTCCTTCATGATCCTTAGGACTTCATCCAGATGTTTCAGGTGCTCCTCCCATGTCCTGCTATAAATAAGATCATCAAAAAATACCAATAAGTACTTACACAATTGTTTGTTGAAGATGCAATTCGTGCACGATTGGAATGTAGCAGGTGCATTTGTTAATTCGAACGGCATGACTAGGAACTCATAATACCCGTAGTGACAACGAAAAGCTGTCTTTTCCACGTCTTCCTCCCTCATGCGGATCTGATGGTATCCGGCGCGAAGATCTATTTTCAAAAAATAGACCGTGCCATGCAATTCATCCAGCAACTTATCTATCCTTGGAATGGGATATCTATTCTTTATTGCTTTTTTGTTCAACACACAATAGTTCACATACATGCGCATCGTCCCGTCCTTTTTGACCATTACCGCAGATGACGCGAAAGGGCTTGAACTAGGATGGATCCATCCTTTCTCTAGCAGTTCCTAAATCGTCTTTTCGATCTCATCTTTGAATTTCTTGGGATGGCAATATAGTGTGGTTATGACCGGCTTGGCTCCTGCTTCCAATTCGATAGTATGTTCAAACCCTTGATGTGGTGGTATGCCAGGGGGAATTTCTATAAAAACTTTATCATAGTCGCTCAAAATTTTCAGGAGATCATCATCTTGGGGAGGTGTTTGTTGCTTTTTTATAGGTTCTGCGAAGACAAAACAATGTGCAGCCCACGCAACGTCATCACGCTGAAATATTGCCTCCATTTGATGTGCAGAAACTTCCTTCAGACCTTCATTTGCCATTTCGCAGAGAGCAACCTTCTTTCCATCGACAACAAAAGTGAAGTCCATCCATTTGAAACTTTGAGTGTATTCATCAAGTGTCTCCATCCACTGTATGCCTAGGATAACCTCCATATCATCAAGATCCACTATGAAGAAATCTTCCATCACTGTGTGATTTGCCATTGTGATACTTAGCTGAGGAACAAGGTGTGTGTAGGGCAGGAGAGTCCCTCTGGCAACCTTGACCTGAAATCCTGCTTGCGTCTCTGTAGGCAGACCTCTTCATTTCACCAAAGAGGAGTTTATGAAGTTTAGCGTAGCTCCACTATCGAGCATCACCATAACCCTTTGTCCTTGAAGGGTTCCCTGTACACGAAACACTGTGCACCTCGGGCTACCGGCTAGGGCGATAGTTCCTCTGCTTCGTACCAATGCTGCAATTCTTTCCGTATAGTTCAAACTAATCATGTTGGTGTTATTGTGATGTTGGTTGTCTTCGGCAGGTATTTCTTTTTGTTCATCCTCATCATCGGACACGACTCAATGTAATGGATTTTCCCTTTTCCGAGGCATCTATGGCCAGGCTCCCAAGGTCCCTTGCAATTGAAACACAGTTTCTTTCTTTGGAGCTCTTGTGTAGTGGCTTCATCCAACAACGGCTTCTTGGGCAGCGGTTTATTATTTCTGTCCTTGGGAAACATCGATAGTTTGGAATGTGAGTAACTTCGTGAGGATGATGCCGATGATGATGCCATACTCTGTGCCTTCTTAATGGCCTCCGACAGGGTGGGAGGATTGAACCCCTTTACCCAACCTTTGTGGTTCTATCAGTCCATCCATGAAGAGCACTAATCGTCTTCTTTCAGAAATGTCCATGACCAAAACAAAGTGTTTGAAATTTCGCAATGCACTGGTTGACCGATCCAATTTGTCTTAGTTGTGCCAAATTTTTGAAATTGAGTTTCGGATCTCTACCATCAAATCAATCTATCAGTGAATTCTACATAAGTATTTATTTGATCATGCCTCAGTGTGATGGTGCCGTGATGCCACCATTCATGCGCAACTCCCTCCAAGTGCAATGCCGCAAATTTGATTGCTTCTTTTGGCATGAGATTAGGCTGGAAGTAAGTATTGGCCTTCATTACCCACGCTTGCGCGGATATAGATCTAGATCCGTCAAATGCAGACAAATCTACTCTACTCAACTTCCTCTTGAGATCATCATTAAAATATCCTCTATTTCCGCCTCATGAATATCTCATTCTTAGATCTGCATAATCTTTGTAGGATATATCTTCCTCAAAATTCGCATTCTTCTAGTCTTCTCTGAGCTGTTCTTGCATTTCTTCAAAGATCGACTACTTCCCTCTGGTTGGTGTTTGAAAAGACGACATGGAAGGTCAAGAGCGTGCTGGATGAGGGTTTGTTTTACCCGACACCAAGTTTGCGTTGTGACCATTTTGTTCTCTGGATATTTTATTGTTTGCCAATTTCTTGAGAGTTTCTTCCATGAGTCGCTCAGTATCATTGATCTGTGCTTGATTCTTTGCAAGTTCTCTCAGTAGTGCGATGAGTTCAGCAGTTGTTGGTTCCAGTTCAACAGCCATTATATCAATGGAATGGGTTCTTTGTCTCTTCCGGCTATAAAATCTCATTCACTGTTCACAGGCTGGCAGGATCGAAGCGCTCTGATACCACTGTAATGTTCTGTCCCACGCAACTACTCTTAACAATCACTCTTCGATTCTGGAAGGAAGTACGATGTGGTGGTGTGGATGTACGGAGTGAAGGCTGTATGGTGTCTATATGACTGGACGAAATGATAGAGTGGAGATGGCAAGCGGCCATACACCAAGGACGGGAAGGTCATACGACATGGTGGACAGTGGAGTCCGTATGGGGGATAGGCCATATGGGGGGGATGACGCAATGGCTGTACGGAGGCCATATGATAGGAAGAGATGGTCGTACGACAGGCCCATGTAGCTGTATGAGAGGGGCTATGTGGCCGTACGGTGGCAGAGAAGTGACTCATGCAACAAAGTACGTCATCAGTGATGTATCAATTTGTTTGGCAATTGTTTTGGAGTGCGGAAGGATGAAGGGGTGTGCGGATGGAAGAAAGAAAACTTAATAATGCAGGCTAATTTTAGAGATCGAAATTCATTAAATGGTACCAAACAATAATGAAAAATAGAACACAAAACCTTAAATGAGATTTGCCAAAAGATGGTGCTTTGATTTGCCAAATCTGAGAAAAGTGTTATAGGCAATGGAGTAGGGTGAGGGTTAAATCCTACCAAAACCGGATAAACCAAATACGGAAGGCCTTTCACTTCTGAAATGGCGAACAACAAAGAACTCCAACAGGAATTCGTAGTATAGAGAAATAATATGAATTGCATACCTAAAGACTACCTACAAGTTGTGCTTAAATGCCCATTGAGAAAACTTTCTGAGGGTCTACAAAGATAGCCGACAGTGACACAAACTACGATAACAAAAAAAATGGGTCCGAGATATATTAAATCAATCGGCCCATTAACAATAGTTTGATAAATGATTTATTTAATAACGGGAACATTATAGTAAATTATCAGAAAGAAATTGACAACTTCTCGAGAATTTAAAATATCCTCCAAATTAATAATTATCAAACGATGGTGGTCCGATTTGCCAGATCCAAGCGAAGTATTACATGCAACCACGAAATAGGGTGAGGGTTGAATCCCATTGAAACCGGACAAGCCAAGTAGGGAAGATCTTTAACTTTCGAAGTGGCGAACAATGGAGAATCCCAATGAGAATTCATAGTACAAAAGAAATAATCCAAATTGGATATCTAACGATTACCTACAAGCCATGCTTAAATGCCCATCGGGAAAAGCTTTCCGAGGGTTTAGAAAGATTGCCAACGGCTACACAACTATGGAAACAAAACAAAAATGGGTCTAGGATATATTAAATCAATCAACCCATTAACAATAGTTTGATTAATAAATTATTTTATAACAGAAACATTACAGTCCTCCCATCCCAAATTTTACTTGTGTTCAAGAAAATGCATTGCCGGATGCTGTAGAATGTGCTCGCCCTTCCATGTCACGTCGTCCAACGAGAAGTGTTTCCAACGTACCAAATATTCTTTCACCGTGCGGCTCTGTAGGGTATTCTCATGGACTTTGATGATCTCGGATGGTTCCAATATGAGCTTTCCTTCTTCATTGAGTGGCGGAGGGTCTACAGCTATCGTGACATAATGTCCTACAACTTTCTTAAGACAAGAGACATGAAAAACGTTATGAATATGGCTCACCTTTTTTAAGTTCTAGCTCATAGGCAACTTCACCGATGCGACAAACTATTTGATAAGTGCCATAAAATCGTGGCTTCAGTTTTTCTTTCCCTTTTTTCTTAAATGAGGATTGCCGGTATGGTTAAAGTCTGAGATAGACCAAGTCTCCCACTTCGAAACTTCTCTCGATTCGGTGTCTGTTGGCGAACATCTTTTGTTGATTCAGTGCTTTTTGTAAGTTTTCCTTTAAGCATCTCAGGATGTCTTGTCCCTCCTAAAGCCAGTCCCTCGCCCTTGGTGCACAATTGTCACCCAAAACTATGTTGATGAAGGAAAGGGGTTCGTACCCGTATAGTGCTTTGAAAGGTGCCATTTCGATGGACATGTGGTAAGTGGTAATGTAGCAATATTTCCCTAGGTGCATCCATTTGACCCACGCCCATTGTGCCCAAACGTAGTTCCAAAGGTAGCCTTCAAGCCACTTGTTGACAATCTCCATTTGTTCGTCTATCTGAGGGTGGTGACTAGTATTGGGTGACAATTTCGTTCTTGCAAGTCAAAATAGTTCTGTCTAGAAGATACTAATAAATTGCCCATCCCGATCACTGACAATGTTTCAAGGTAACCCGTGTAGATGAAAGACCACTAAAAATTAGGTTGGCTACTTGTGCGGCCTGAAACTCTGAGGGGATGACGAAGAAATGTGCCTACTTCGTTAGTCTGTCAACCTTCATGAAGATACAATCCTTTCCATTCACCTTGGGAAGTCCAGTAATGAAATACATCGAGATACTTTCCCACTTTTGTTCTGGAATTGGCAGAGGTTGTAGTAACCCAACGGGTAGAGTATTTTCTGATTTGTTTTGCTGGCAGACTACACACTCCCTTACATACTGCAATACGTCTCTTTTAAGACCTTTTCGTGAAAACCTCTCCCTAAGACGCCTATAAGTTTTGAGGAAGCCCGGGTGTCCTGCTAAGGGTGAGTCGTGTACCTCCTTTAAGATTTTTTGCTTCAATTTGGATTTCAACACTAAATATATCCAATTCTTATAGTAAATGATGTCCTCCACTACTTTGTACCGATCATCCTAGGTGTTGCCATCCATTAGCTCAAATGCAAATGTGTTTTTGGAATATTCTACCAACAAATGTGCTTTCTAGTCAGCTGAAATCCAGGTCAGTAAGCAAATGGCGAGTTTCCTGAACAAAGCATCTACAACAACATTGTTCTTTCCTTTCACATATTCAATGTCAAAATCAAAAGCCTAAACCTTGCTTACCCATTTTTGTTGCCTCTTGATCAAGTCCTGTTGCTCTAGAAAATATTTCAAACTATTGTGATCCGTACGAACGACAAATTTGGCACCCACCAGTATTGCCGGAACTTGGTTAGTGCATGTATGATGGCCAACATCTCATTGTCATAAATAGATTATAAGCATTCTATTTGCGTGAGCTTACTTCTCTCGCAGGCTATGGGGTGTCTATCTTGCATTAGTATCGTGCTAATGCCTTCTCCTGATGCGTCACACTCTTGAATGAACGGTCGAGTGAAATCACGTAATGCAAGTAGGGGACAAGTGCTCATTGCTTCTTTCAGCTTATCAAAAGTGAGTTGCGCCTTTTCATTCCATTGGAAGGAGCCCTTTCTTGTTAGATCTGTTGATGGGTTGCTGAGTTGAGAGAATTCTTTTACAAACCTCCAATAATAACTGCATAGTCCACAAAATCCTCGCAACTCCGTGAATGATTTTGGGGGAGTCCAATCAAGGATATCCTGGATCTTCTCTTGATGAACTTGAACTCCATATTTACTGACAACATGCCCCAGGTACAATATTTTTGTCATACTGAATTCACACTTGGATTGCTTGGCGAACAAGGATTGATCCTCTATGATCCTTAGAACTTCATCTAGGTGCTTTAGGTGCTCTTCCCATGTCCAACTATAAATAAGAATATCATCAAAAAATACTAGTAAGTACTTACGAATTGTTTGTTGAAGATGTGATTCATGCATGATTGGAATGTGGCAGGTGCATTCGTTAATCCAAACAACATGACTAAGAACTTATAATGCCCGTAGTGACAATGAAAAGCCGTCTTTTCCACGCCTTCTTTCCTTATGCGGATCTGATGGTATCTAGAATGGAGATCTATTTTTGAAAAATAGATTGCGCCTTGTAATTCATCTAGCAACTCATCTATCCTTGGAATGGGATATCTATTTTTTATTGTTTTCATATTCAATGCACAATATTCCACACACATGCGCATCGTTCTATCCTTTTTGACCAATACCACTGATGACGCGAAAGGGCTAGAACTAGGATGGATCCATTCTGTCTCCAGCAGTTCCTGAATCTTCTTTTCAATCTCATCTTTGAATTTCTTGGGATGGCTATAGGGTGTGGTTATGACTGGCTTAGCTCCTACTTCTAACTCGATAGTATGTTTAAACCCTTGATGAGGCGGTATGCCATGAGGAATGTCTAAAAAAACTTTATCATGATCACTCAAAATATTTTGGAGATCATTATCTTGGGGAGGTTTCCATTGCCCTTTTATAGGTTCTGCTTAGACAAAACAATGTGCAGCCCAAGTAACATCATCACGCTGAAAAATTGCCTCTATCTGATGTACAGAAACTTCCTTCGGACCCTCATTTGCCATTCTACGGAGAAGAACCTTCTTTCCATCAACAATAAACATGAAGTCCATCCGTTTGAAGCTCTGAGTGTATTCATCAAGTGTCTCTATCCACTATATGCACGGAATAACCTCCATATCATCAAGGTCCACTATGAAGAAATCCTTGGTCATTGTGTAATTTGCCATTGTGATACTTAGCTGAGGAACAAGGTGTGTGCAGGGTAGAAGAGTTCCTTCGACAACCTTGACTTGGAATCCTATGTGCGTCTCCGTAGGTAGACCTCTTCGCTTCACCAAAGATGAGTTTATGAAGTTTAGTGTAGCTCTACTATTGAGCATCACCATAACCCTTTGTCTTTGAAGGGTTCCCCGTACATGAAATACCATGCACCTCGGGCTACTAGCTAGGGAGATAGTTCCTCCGCGCCATGTCAATGTTGCAATTCTTTCCGTACAGTTCAAACCAGTGTTACGGGACTCGCCGAGTCATGCCAGGACTCTGCGAGTCCGAGGCAGAGTCCATGTTTTCGAGGCAATCTGCCTCTGGACTCAGACTCGGCCGAGTCCTGGCAGAGTCCACATGGACTCGCCAAGTCCAAGGACTTTGCCGAGTCCTGGGCAAGTCCAGAACCCAGGACTCTGATTTTTTTTTATTTTTAAAATTTTTTTTTTAAAATTAAATTTTTTATTTTTTTTAAATTTAAAAAGATAGAGATTTCAGGAAGATGTTTTTTACAATGTATATGAATTCTGAAAATGATGTGGCATGTCAAGAATCTATTAAGGATTGAATCTTAAATCTTAAATCTTCAACTTTATATTATGTTATTCAATTTTTTCCTTCAAAAGTTCGTTATTATACTTGTATGATTTTCCGAGTCCTTGTCGAGTCCTGGCCGAGTCCGGTCACCGAGTCCAAGTCCGAGTCGAATTTTGACTTTCCGAGTCAGAGGCGAGTCCGAGTCCCGTAACACTGGTTCAAACTAATCATTTTGGTGTCCTCATGGGGTTGGTTGTCTCAAATCTTCCTGTTCGTCCTCATAATTGGACATGACCTTAATGTAGTGGATTTTTCTTTTCCCGAGGCATCTGTGCCTAGTTTCCTATGGTCCTTTGTAGTTGAAACATAGTTTCTTCCTTCAGAGGTCTTGTCTGGTAGCTTTGTCCAACGATGACTTTCTCAATGGAGGTTTGTTATCTTTGTCCCTTGGAAACACCGACGGTTTGGAATGTGAGTAACTTCGTGAGGATGACACTAATGATGATGCCATACTCCTTGCCTTCGTAAGGGCCTCTGACAGGATGGCAGGATTGAACCCTTCTACCCAACCCTTTAGTGGTTCTGTCTGTCCGTCCATGAAGAGTACTATCCGTCTTCTTTTAGAAATGTCTGTGACCAAAACAAAGAGTTTTTGAAATTCTGCAATGTATTGGTCAACCGATCCAGTTTGCTTCAGCTGTGCCAAATCTTTGAAATTGAGTTCCGGACTTTACCGTCAAATCAATCTATCAATCTCTCAGTGAATTCCGCATAGGTATTTATTTGATCATGCCCCAGTGTGATGGTGTAGTGATGTCACCATTCATGCGCAACTCCCTCCAAGTGTAAGGCTGCAAATTTAATTGTTTCTTCTTCTGGCATGGGTTTAAGCTAGAAGTATCTGCGTTCATTACCCACGCTTGCATAGATATGGATCCAGATCTGTCAAATGGTGACAAATTTACTTTATTCAACTTCCTCTTGAGATAATCATTAAAATATCCTTTGTTTCTGCCTCTCGAATATCTCATTCTCAGATCTGCATAATCTGTGTAGGATATATTTTCTTCCAAATTCGTATTGTTCTAGTCTTCTCTCAACTGCTCTTGCATTTCTTCAAAGGTTGGCTGCTTCCCTCTGGGTGGTGCCTCCATCCATGTGGGAAAGGAAGACATGGAAGGTCAAGAGCATGCGGGATGAGGGTTTGCTTTACCCAACACTGAGTCCGCATTGTGAGCATTTTGTTCACTAGATATTTTATTGTCTGCCAACTTCTTGAGAGTCTCTTCCATGAGTTGCTGAATATCATTGATCTGTGCCTGATTCCTCTCAAGTTGTTTTAGTAGTGCCACAAGTTTGACAGTTGTGGGTTCCGGTTCGGCAACCATTCTATGAATGGAATGGTTTCTTTTTCTCTTTTGGCTATAAACTCTCATTCACTACCCACAGGCTAGTAGGATCGAAGCTCTAATACCACTGTAATGTTCCTGACCTCCAGAGACTTAATTGGATACCCTTCGAGTCCAGTACCGTACGGTATACATAGTGTATGACAGTGACTAGGTTGGATGCTGTACGATTGGGTGGGAGAGATTGGTATCGTACAGTGATAATCAAACAAGAGACAGTAAGGCCATACAGTATGGCCTTGATGGCCGTACGTTAGAGTGGATGTCGGGGCCGTACGGTATGATGTCCGTATAGTAGGTTGGATGCAAAGGGAGTATGGTAAGAGGTCCATACGGAGATGAGGGTGAATGAGGCACGTAAGGCACAAATGAAGGCCGTACGGTTTAAGAAGGGGACTGTCCCACAGAAAACAATTAATCCGTACAGTGGGTGATGTAGCCATAGAAAGATGGACTTTGTGCTAAATGAAGTGGCTGGAGTTTTGACATACAATAAACTTAGAGAACTGAATTCAACAGCCAAACAAGAAATGAGAATGAACACGAATAATTCTCGAAATTAATAATTGCCAAATGATGGTGCTTCGATGTGCCAGATCCGAGCGAAGTATTACATGCAACCACGGAGTAGTGTGAGGATTAAATCTCACTGAAACCAGAGAACCCAAGTAGGGAAGATCTTTCACTTCTAAAGTGGTGAACAACAAAGAATCCCAACGGGAATTCATAGTACAAAAGAAATAGTCTAAATTGCATAACTAACGACTACCTACAAGCCGTGCTTAAATATTTGTCGGGGAAAGCTTTCTGAGGGTGTACAAAGATAGCTAACGGCTACACAACTACGGAAACAAATAAAAAAAGAGTCCTAGATATATTAAATCAATCGGCTTATTAATAATATTTTGATTAATAAATTATTTTATAATGGGAACATTACAAGTTTTGGCTTAGTTTTGAGGAAATTATTTATACCAAGTCAACAGGTGATTTTGATGAGCTCGGTTGAGTTAGAGGAGTTGAATGATGCTCTCGGTTTTTATTTCAGGCTTGTGGTTTGGGTTGCAAGAATCTTGGAGGCAGCATCTATTTATAGTAAGTCACCCTATCCAATTCATTCATCATCTTTCTTTATCAGGATCCTTCCGGTGTTGTCAGATTTTGATTCTGATGCTTTTTTAGTCATTTTAGCAAGATGTGTGAATTATTATTATTATTCATCTAAATATGCTGAGGTTTCTTTTTTTTGTTGTTTTTTTACTTTAGCTACCTTAGCGTCATAGCTCGCTGGAACCAGGTTGGGTAGTTTAAAATAGTGGGCACAAGAAACAGTGGCCCTGTGTGTGATAATGTTATGATATGGTTGAAAAGGTCATTTTTGGGAGCCAAATAGAAATTAATAAATTATATTATATGACACATTATAAAATGATGTTGCATTGAGAAAATTTCTCAAGTGAAGTTGTATTTGGGAAACGTTGTGCCAATGGGGCTAATAAATATGAGCTCATTTTGATGGAAAAGCATCAGATTATTTATTCACTTTTGTTGCCTATGAAGATTTTCTGAGTTTGATGAATTTTGTGCCCTTGCTGAAGTATAAGGGTTTGTTCCCGAAAAGTTGATAGTAATTCACAGCTAGCGTATTGTGAATTAGTTTTCTGAGAATTGTTTATCTCCATTGCTGTAGACATTGTGGTTGGGAGATATTGTGGTGTTGGGAATCTGGGTTTTGCATTGCTTCTCTACCGTTTTCTACTATGCCTAAGGAGCGGTTTATATTGAGGGAATTGTTTGTGTTTTGAGAGGAATCTGTTGTTGCAATCAGTCAAATACATCTACAATCAGTATTAAAGAATTTTGTGCATGTGTGAAGCTGCTATAATCACATTAAGCAGCAATTCTCATACTTGTTGATAACCTGTGATCATTTTCCTAGGGTCTGCAATTTTTTGTTTACTACTGCGATCAAACCTTGATAGGTTGTGGTTAGGAGTTGGGAGCCTGCTGTTGGGATTTAGTGACCTACATTAATAATTCCAGGGCTTGCATTAATGAATTTTAGGCCTGCAATTACAATTGGAACTGACGTGCAGGTTAAGTGGCAATTGCCAGGACAAGTGTCATTGTTCAAGGAACCACATTAGCTGTGAATTATAGAGCAGCGTTAGAGGCTGCCATTTGGTTGAAAGAGAAAGACTGCGATTCTATTTCCAGGTTCTTCATACTTTCTTAATTTATGTATTGCATAAGTATTGGTCTGAATTTGTAATGTTCCCATCATAAAATAAATTACTAATCAAACATTGTTAATGGGCCGATTGATTTAGTCTATCTTGGGCCTATTTTTTATTTTTTCTTCCGTAGGTAGGTGTTGCCGTCGGCTATCTTTGTACACCCTTGGAAAGGTTTCTTTGATGGGTATTTAAGCACGGCTTGTATGTAGTTGTTGGGATGCAGTTTTGGATTATTTCTTAGTATTGTGAATTCATGTTGGAGTTCTGGTTTGTTTGCTATTTTGGAAGTGAAAGATCTTCCCTATTTGTCTCGTGTGGTTTCGGTGGGATTCAACCCGCACCCTATTCTGTTGTTGCATGTAATACTTCGCTTGGATCTGGCAAATCGGAGCACCATCTTTTAGCAAATTTTAATTGAATGTTTTTGTGTTCACTTTTCCATTCCTTTTTGGGTTTTATCTTTTTCATGGTTGTATTGAGCGAACTCATCTTCCACCAACACATGACTTCATCTGCACAACTACCCAACCGTACGAACGTTGGTTTGGCACGCAGACATCTCCCTAACTATATTGTATGACTCACCTTGCATTGTATGACCTTTTGAAACCTACCATATGACATCATAGATATATTGTACGACCATGCCTTGTGATCCCATGACCTAAAAACCCTACCATACGGCTTGCCCTTGGCTTTCTCGTACAACCATCTGCCATCTAATACCATATGGCCCCATTATTTACTGTTCACTGTACATCACTTCCTACCACCGTACGACACATCTTCTGCTCAATCACCACACTGTATGACCTATAGTGTACAACCTCTTTGACCATACATCCTCATTTGGCATCTATACATCATCTCAACCTAGTCGTACTACTTCCAGAATACTGTACGACTTCCACAATAGCTCCATTTGAGTGACATTGTCAGTATCTAGTGGAGAAAGATCGTTTCCAGAGAAGTCGTAGGGAACGAGATCATCATAGTGATATCAGACCTTCATTTCTGCCAACCTGTGGATAGTGAATGAGAGTTTATAGTTGGAAGAGAAGAAGATCCCATTCGATTGATAGAATGGCGACAGAACCGGAACCAATAGCTGCTGATCTCATGGTGCTACTAAGAGAACTTGCGAGGAATCAAGCACAGATCACTCATGCTTAGTGACTCATGGAAGAAACTCTCAAGAAATTGGCAGACAATAAAATGTCTAGTGAACAAAATTGTCACAATGCAAAGTTGTCATTGGGTAAAGCAAACCTTCATTCAACACGCTCACGACCTTCCATGCCATTTTTCCCCCACGAATGGAGGCACCACACGGATGAAAGCAGCCAACCTTTGAGGAATTTTAAGGACAGTTGAGAGAAGATTGGAAGAATGCGGATTTTGAGGAAGATATATCTTACAAAGACTACACAGATCTGAGAATGAGATATTTGGGAGGCAGAAACCGAGGATATTTTAACAATGATCTCAGAAGGAAGTTGAGTAAAGTAAATTTGTCTCCATTTTTCGGATCCAGATCCATATCTACGCAAGCGTGGGTAATGAAGGCCAGTACTTACTTCCAACTTAATCCTATGTCAGAAGAAGCAATCAAATTTGTGGCATTACACTTGGAGGGAGTAGCACATGAATGGTGGCATTACAACACCATCACACTGGGGCATGACCAAATAAATACCTATGCGGAATTCACTGAGAAATTGATAGATCGATTTGATGGTAAAGATCCAAAATTTGATTTTAAAGAATTGACACAATTGAAGCAAATTGGATCGATTGACCAATACATTACAGAATTTTAGAAATTCTTTGTTTTGGTCACGAACATTTCTGAAAGAAGACAAATAGTTGTTTTCATGGTTGGACTGACAAAACCATTGAAGGGTTGTGTAAAAGGGTTCAATCTTGCCACCTTGTCGGAGGCCATCAAGAAGGCTTGGAGTATGGCATCATCGACGACATCATCCTCTCGAGGGTACTCACATTCCAAACTGCCAGTGTTTCCAAGGGACAAAGTTAATAAACCTTTGCCGAAGAAGCCGTCGTTGGACAAAGTTACCAAACAAGAACTTCGAAGGAAGAAACTATGTTTCAATTGCAAGGGACCGTGGGAACCTGGGCACAGATGCCTTGGGAAAGGAAAAAATCACTACATTGAAGTCGTGTCCAATTATGAGGATGAATAGGAAGATCTACCATCCGAAGACAACCATCCCCACGAGGACAACAAAATGGTTAGTTTGAACTGTATGAAGAGAGTTGCAGCATTGTTCGGCACGGGGGAACTATCGCCTTAGCTAGGAGCTCGAGGTGCACGGTGTTTCCTGTACAGGGAACCCTTCAAGGTCAAAGGGTCATGGTGATGCTTGATAGCGGAGCCACTGTAAACTTCATAAACTCATCTTTGGTGAAACATAGAGGTCTACCTATTGAGATGCATGTAGGATTCCATGTCAAGGTCACTAGAGGGACCCTTCTGCCCTGTACACACCTTGATCCCCAACTATGTATCACCATAGCTAACCACACGGTGACAGAGGATTTCTTCATAGTGGACTTAGATGATATGGAGGTTATTCTAGGCATATAGTAGATGGAGACACTTGATGAATACACTTAGAGCTTCAAACAAATGAACTTCACTTTTGTTGTTGAAGGGAAGAAGGTTGTTCTCACAGAATGGCCAATGAGGGACCAAAGGAAAATTCATCACGTCAAATGGAGACAATCTTTCGGTATTATGACATTTCTTGGGCTGCACATTGTTTTGTATCGGCAGAACCCATAAAAGGACAACAAACACCTCACCAGGATGACGATCTTCAAAATATTGAGTGCTCACAATGAATTTTTTATGGACATTCCTCCAAGCATACCTCCCCATCGTGGTTTTGAACATACTATTGAGTTGGAAGTAGGCGCCAAGCCAGTCATAACCAGACCCTACCGCCATCCCAAGAAATTCAAAGATGAGATTGAAAAGATAATTCAGGAACTGCTTGAGAAAGAATGGATCCGTTCCAATTCTAGCCCTTTTGTATCATCAATAGTATTGGTTGAAAAGGATAGGACAATGCACATGTGTGTGGAGTACCATGCATTGAACAAAAAAACGAGAAAAAATAGATATCCTATTCCCAGGATCGATGAATTACATGGTGTGGTCTATTTATCAAAAATAGATCTCCGCTCCGGTTACCATCAGATCCGCATGAGGGAAGAAGACATGGAGAAGACGGCTTTTCGTTGTCACTACGGGCATTATGAGTTCTTGGTCATGCCATTAGGATTAATGAATGCACCTGCTACGTTCCAGTGATGCATGAATCACATCTTCAACAAACAATTGCGTAAGTATTTATTGGTATTCTTCGATGATATCCTTATTTATAGCAAGATATGGGAAGAGCACCTGAAGCATTTGAATGATGTCCTAGAGATCATGAAGGTTCAGTCTTTGTTTTCCAAGCGATCCAAGTGTGAATTCGGTATGACAAAAATATTGTATCTGAGGCATGTTGTCAATAAATATGGAGTACAAGTTCATTAGGAGAAGATTCCAGCTATCCTTGATTGAGCACCCCCAAAACCGCTCTCAGAGTTGTGAGGGTTTTTTGGACTTTGTAGTTATTATCAAAGGTTTGTAAAAGGATTCTCTCAACTCAGTGCACTATTAACAGATCTGACAAAAAAAATTTCCTTCTAGTGGAATGAAAAGGCACAACGCACTTTTGATAAGTTGAAAGAAGTAATGAGCACTTGTTTAGTACTCACCTTACCCAACTTCACTTGACCATTCATTTTGGAGTGTGATGCATCCAAAGAAGGCATCGGCGTGGTACTGATGCAAGATCAACACCCCATAGCCTATGAGAGTCGGAAACTTACACAAGCAAAGCATCTATATTCCATTTATGATAGAGATGTTAGCCATTGTTCATGCACTAACCAAAATTTGACAATATTTGGTGGATGCAAAGTTTGTCGTCCGTACTGATCATTATAGCTTGAGATATTTTCTAGAACAACAGGACTTGAACGAAAGGCAACAAAATGGGTAAGCAAGGTTTAGGCTATTAATTTTGACATTGAATATGTGAAGGGAAAGAACAATGTGGTTGTAGATGCTTTGCCCAGCCCACTATCTGCTTACATACTCAGATTTTAGCTGACTCGAAAGCATATTTGTTGGTGGAATATTCCAAAAACACATTTGCCTGTGAGCTAATCGATGGAAACACTCAGGATGATCGGTACAAAGTGGTGAATGACATCGTTTACTATTAGAATTGAATATACTTAGTGCTTGAATCCAAATTGAAGCAAAAAATCTTGAAGGAGGTACATGACTCACCCTTGGCTGGGCACCCAGGCTTCCTCAAAACTTACAGATAACTCAGGGAGAGATTTTCATGGAAAGGTCTTAAAGGAGACATATTGCGGTATGTAAGAGAGTGTGCAGTCTACCAGCAAAACAAATCCGAACAATATCTACCTGTTGGGTTACTGCAACCTCTACCTATACCAAAACAAAAGTGGGAAAGAATCTCGATGGACTTCATTACTGGACTCCCTAAGGTGAACGGGAAGGACTGTATCTTCATGGTAGTTGATAGATCGATAAAGTATGCACATTTCTTTGCCATTCCCTCAGACTTTCAAGCCGCACAGGTAGCCGATCTATTTTTCAAAGAAGTCTTTCATCTACACAGGTTACCCCGAAACATTGTTATTGATCGGGATGGACAATTTATCAGTATCTTTTGGACAAAACTGTTTTAGTTGGCAGCAACAAAATTGTCACCAAGTACTAGTTACCACCCTCAGACAGATGGACAGATGAAGATTGTGAACAAGTGGTTAGAAGGCTACCTTCAAAACTACATTTCGACACAACAATGGGCATGGGTCAAATGGATGCATCTCGGGGAATATTGTTACAATACCACCTACCACATGTCCATCGGAATGACACCCTTCAAAGCACTATACGGGTATGAAACCCTTTCATTCATTGACATAATACTAGGTGACAATCACGCACCAAGGGCGAGGGACTGGCTTCAGGAGGGACACGACATCCTGAGATACTTAAAGGAAAACTTACAATGGGTGCAGAATCAACAAAAGATGTATGCTGATAGACACCGAATCAAGAGAAATTTCGAAGTGGACAACTTGGTCTATCTTAGACTTCAGCCATACTGACAATCCTCATTGAAGGAAAAGGGGAAAGAAAAACTGAAGCCACAATTTTATGGCCCTTATCGTGTAGTTCGCCGCATCGGTGAAGTCACCTATGAGTTGGAACCTCCAGAGGGGAGCTGTATTCGTAACGTTTTTCATGTCTCCTACCTCAAGAAAGTTGTGGGACGGAACAATACAGTAGTTGTAGACCTTCTGCCGCTCAATGAAGAAGGGAAGCTCATATTGGAACCGACCGAGATCATCGAAGTGCATGAGAAGACCCTGCGGGATCACACAGTGAAGGAATATTTGGTACACTAGAGACACTTGCCATTGGATGACGTGACATGGGAAGGCGAGCACATTCTACAGCATCCAACATTGCATTTGCTTGAGGACAAGCAAAATTTGGGACGGGAGGACTGTAATGTTCTCGTCATAAAATAAATTATTAATCAAACATTGTTAATGGGCCGATTGGTTTAGTATATCTCGAACCCATTTTTATTTTTCTTTTCGTAGGTAGGTGTTGTTGTCAGCTATCTTTGTACACCCTTGGAAAGGTTTCCCTGACTGGTATTTAAGCACAACTTGCAGGTAGTTGTTGAGATGCGATTTGGATTATTTCTTTGTACTGTGAATTCCTGTTGGAGTTCTATTTTGTTCACCAATGCAGAAGTAAAAGATCTTCCCTATTTGGCTCGTGTGGTTTCGGCGGGATTCGACCCTCACCCTATTTTGTTGTTGCATGTAATACTTCACTCGGATTTGGCAAATTGGAGCACCATCTTGTGGCAAATATTAATTGAATGTTTTTGTGTTCACTTTTCTGTTCTTGTTTAAGTTTTATCTTGTTCATGGTTGTATTGAGTGAACTCATCTTCCACCAACACACGACTTCGTCCACACAACTACCCAACTGTACGAATGTTGGCTGGGCACACAAACACCTCCATAACCATACTGTATGGCTCAACCTGCATTGTACAACCTTCTGAAACCTACCGTACAACATCATAGACATACCATACAACCATGCCTTGTGATCCCATGGCCTTCTGAAAACCCTACCATACGGCCTGTCCTTGGCTTTCCCATATGACCATTTGCCATCTAATACCGTACGGCCCCATCATTTACTGTTCACCGTACATCACTTCCTACCACCGTGTGGCACATCTTCTACCCATCACCACTCCGTACAGCCTCTTCTTTGACCGTACATCCTCATTTGGCATCCGTACATCATCTCAACCTGGTCGTATTGCTTCCAGTATAATGTATGTCTTCCACAATAGCTCCATCTGAGTGACATTGTTGGTATCTGACGGAGAAAGATCATTTCTAGAGAAGACGTACGGAATGGGATCATTACAGAATTAATAACATATTGCAAGTGCCCTTCTTCCAGTATTGGCTATTGTTGAGAATTGTAAAATCCAATATTTCAGTGTTTGAGAAAATGCTATATGACATTCAGTATCCAAAATCTGATTTTCAGTTACAAGCAACAAACTGTGAAATCTTTTGTTTGTTCAAGAAGTCTGATTATCTTTTCATTAGAAGATTTACTTGGGTCGAGGAGATTTCTTTCTAAGTTCTAAAACTCAGCGTATAGTTTGAGGCTTACCTATAAGTCTTTGAGGAAATACCAAGCAAATTTTTATAAGGTAAAATTGATGTTTGCTAATAACCAGTTGAGGGTTCTTACACTTTAATGCACTTTTCATTCATTTCCCGCTTGATCTCAACTTTTCTTTTCTTATACTTATGGTATCTTTGATTGTTTTTCTAGAACTGTATTCAGCACTACCTTTGCCCCACAGTAAAAATCTTTAGACAGTAATCTTTTTAATATTTTCTATGGATGAAAGTTCTCCATAATATATATTCATTTCTCATTTATATTTTTTTAAGTTTCTCTTTAGGTTTAACATTTTTAGCAAATCTAAAATTCACTGTTTTCTGTTTGTGCAGGCGGATTATTGATTTTGGCAGTGCTATTGATCAATTCACCTTGGAACATTTGTATGGAATAAATGGACCATCTAGGTTTGTATAAATGCTATTGTTTAGAACTTCGATGTTTTTCTAACTATTGCCTAGTATCACATTTTAATTTTTCCAGGATTACTAATATAAAATACAAAATTTGACAGCCTTGTTTATCTATCATAACTTTTTAACTAATACAAATTGCCAGACACTTGATTTTTCTAACTACCGAGGTTCTCTTTTTTAATCTCAAATTACTAATTAGAATGTAGGCCCTAACTAAATCAGAATCTCTTTTTTAGTTCAGAGGGAGAAAGAGAAGGGCACCTTGTAAAAATATTTGTTTTGATTCAGAGGGGCCCTAATTAGACCAAGGGTATTCTTTTTTCAGAGATATTTTGGTGGAAAATTATATGCTCTAACTAAATCAACGTCAGTTTTTTAGTTGGATGAGATCTCTCGATTGAGAAATTCATGAGGTTTTTGCCCTAACTAAATCAACATCATTTATAGAGAGATACTCTCACTATATAAGAAAATTTCTTTTGAAACAGAGATAGAGATCTTTTAGTTGGAAAATGTATAAGGACCCCATACAATTGTCTTTTCTTTTCTACATATGATTGAATGGGTTACACAATAGATATAGAATCACCAATGAACACACCCAGAGAGAGAGAGAGAGAGAGATTTGTTTGTTGATAAATATAAAAGCACTGTCTGCAAATATTTTTGTTAATCAGGATGCTTTTGTAAAATAAATGTATAAATTTATGTTTTCTTTCTACAGATCATGGAATAGGCTACACAAGAATATAGAGCCAGTGACAATGAATAGTCTTTAAACTTTGTTTCGAAGTAATAAATTGTGTTACACTCTCAGTTGAGGAAGAGTAAAAAAGAAAATTTGGCTGTATTTTGTAAAGCCAGAGGTTATCCTCTTTTATACATTCCCTCTATTAAATTGATACTTTTATATTTAAATCTTCAGGGCAGAACAAACACTTGAATATGCTCCACCGGAAGCTTTATTACAGAGCAAGTGGTTCCAGGGTTCCCCTCAAAAAGCGATGAAGTATGAAATTTTCCTTTCAAACTGTATATATTTTAAACATTCTTACAAAGCTAGTATAGAACTGCTTGTCAGAATTGAGGTCTAATAATATATTTCATATTGTTTTCTATTACATTTGCCCGTGTTATCCATTATGTTTGTCATTTGTAAATATCTTGGGCAATGCATTATGTAGAGTAAGACTCGATGTCATGTTATATATTTTATGGTGGCACATAGGTTTTGGTGGGTTTGTTTGTCAATTGTAAATTTGAGAGATCCCTGAAGCAATTTTTTGACATGCTTGTTTCAGGTATGACATGTGGAGTATAGGAGTGGTAATGCTTGAACTCATCCTAGGCACACCCCATGTTTTTGAGATTAGTGCTCGAACGCAGGCTCTTATTGATCAACATTTGGAAGGATGGCATGAAGCTACAAAAGAGCTTGCCTTCAGGTAGACTGAATATTCACAAAATGATAATATTTCCGACTTTTTTGTCAGAGGAAATTAACACAATAGTCCAAAATTCCTGGATTCTGCTAACGTGTCTGTAATGAATAATCTTGGTTTTTTCCTTGTTGCTTTGATGGATGACTTTGGAGATAATCACAGAAATTTTCCTAAAGAGTTTATCTGTGCATCTTTTTCTAAGTAGCACATCATTTTTATTTTCCAACTATTTCACTTCTATGCATAATTGTTTTAAATTCCCTTTTTATCATTTCAAACTAGCTCAATTAGTTATTATGAAGCTCAGTCACAAAGTATTGTGTTAGTGCACCATCTTCATCACTTCGCTTGTCTTGGGTTCTAACATTCTTATCTTCAGACTCTTTCACTACATTTTGATTTTTATCACTGATTTTGGGTACCCTTTGATGTCTGAATCTTCCATTACATCAACTCAAATAATGATGTATCATCTGTAGTCATCTTGTAAACTCTATTATGCAACTGATGAAAAGAAACTAATGATCAATACCGAACAGGATGGCAGGAAAATTCTGCTCAGATACAACTGTAACATCCCACCTTGGTCTGAAGTTTTAATTTTCAAATTTCTTTTGCAGCTTCTGCTTTTTCTCTTTTAACCGTTTTTTTGATTTTACAATTGTTTTTGTCTTTTTAAGTATTTGAATTTTATGGAACCAGTAATGTGAGAAATTCTGAAATACTTGAAGACAAAGATGCAAATGGAAAATAGAAAACTAGAAAAAATTGAATTGAACTTTCCTCTAGAAGACTAGAACCATAAAATATGGAAGTGGGGCTTATTTATCAGTACATACCACAATATGATCACAGGCAATATAACAATTCTGGATGTACTGAAACTAGATACCAAGATCCATGTTTCATTATTACATGACAAACCAAGCTGGGGATTAATGATTTTCTGATGAAATATAATACTAATGTAATTATCAAGTCTGAAATCTATGTAAATCTTCCCAGATATGAAGACTGCTTCTCTGAAGACCCTACACCACTGTCGTGGGTCTATTTTTCTTGCAAGAAATGACATGTGGCTAGCTGTCAGTATGAATGATGTTATTTTTTGGCATCTCCAATGTTGCAACTCTGCTCCTGGGTCTCAGATATTAACAATACCCTCACCAAGTCACATGTTGCAGAATTGAAAAACTCCTGGGAACTTGTTGCAGCAGCTAAATGCAATGGAAAATGGGCCAATATTAGAAACCTGAAAGTAGTTATTAGAGGCTACTCTCCCCAGGCTAGGAGCCTCAGTCTACCATTGTGGCTAAATGATGGTAATAGGCTTGGGCATGGGGGAGCTCAAGGGTGGCTCCCTGCATGTCACCTGCTGGAGCGACAATGTTACTCTTTGGTCCTTGCTGGGTTTACTTCATGACACTACGGGTTTTGTTGACATTCTTCTAGTTACTGAGACTCATGAGAGTCCCACTTGTCTTCTTAGAAGCGTTACTGGGTTTCCTTGGTTATCAGCTTTCAGGGATGAGGCTCAAAGTTCTGGGGGTGTTAGAGGGTCAGACGTGGTTGCTTTCCTGGTCAACATACATCTTCAGAGTGTGACATCTATGGTGTACTCTAACAGTTTTGCCACATTTATATAGGTCTGCATTGACCATGTGGTTATGCACCTCAGGGACATCGTCATTGTCCAGTGTTACTTTCCTCCAGCATCTTTCTATGCTATTCATGATGGTTAAGTTGCCGATTCAGATACAGATGCAGATGCAAGAATGCAGTGTGCAAATGTGCAAATCTTTTTTTTTTTTTTCGAGAGTTTGGATGCATTAAGATGTGTTTATATATACACACATATATATGCAAAGAAATGCAAGAAATATACAAAATTAAATCATTCCATAGTATGACACTCAACCTTTGATCAAGATCCAAGATATTTCATATTTGATAGTTCAATTTCAAGCTTCAAAAATACAAATATACAAATTGAAATAAGTTCAATAACTAATTACTAAATCAGTAAATTACTCATGTTCAATATTCCAATGCAATTTGAATTACAAAATCAAAACTTACTTCATAATTCAATGTTGATCAATCAAGAGTGACCAGGAAGTGCTTCTTGCACGCATCCATAGGGCACCTAAAGAGCATCTAGCTTTCGAACGCATCAGCATCCACTTCCAGCCTTCAATGCCACACATTGGTAAGGTAGCATGATTGCCATGGGGGGACCCCTATATAGATTATATGACATCACTCGATTTTCGACAGTGGGGGATAACAACATCATGTGGGATTTCGATACAAGGACTAGGGACATGCAAACCCCTCTTCACAACTTGATGGTGGATTACTAAGTCACAAGGTTCGAATTCAAGTTCGAGTTCGGCAACTATGAAATTCGAATAAAATTCGACGCCTCAAACAAATGAAAAAATTCGACATTAAATTTGCCTATATAAATTAATTTTTAAAAACTATAAATAATATATTTAAATTTAAATAAATATTTATATAGAACAATATTGTAATTTAAATGGATAAATTATATCTACTACTATTTATCATTTAAAAAATAATATTATCTAAATATAAAAAAACTATATAAATGATAATAATAATATTGATAACATTAAATTTAAAAAAAACGAAAGGACATTACAAATATCACAATATAAATAACAATAATAAAACAAATAATATTAACATATAAGATAATATTATCTAAGCATATAAAAGTACAATATAAATAAATAATATTTAGTACCTTTAATTATTATTCAATTTCAAATGCGGGACATATAAACTCTATAAACTTAATAACATTAAAATATAAAAAATTAAAGAGACACCTGACGGCATTACAATTATTATAATATAAAACAATATAATTTTAATATACAAAAAAATATAATAGATAAATAATATTATTAACATTAAACCATCGGTCAAATAAATTCACTAGCGGAAAATCTTTGGTTCATTCGGAATGGTACTCTTGATCTTCGTCTGATTTCACCATTTGTTAAGTAGGTGCCCATCTAGAAGCGATAGCGCAAATCTAGCGAACAAGATCGAAACCCTATTTCGCTCTCTCTGGTTTGCTTGGTTCGTTCATACGTCGATTGTATAGTTAAACGAAAACCTTAAAGCCTATGTGCTCTCACCTACTTGCTTTGCTTCTTGTTGTGTCGTCCATTTGAACTGTTCGCCCATTTGATAAAATGGATTAAGGCATCAAAATGATGTGAGAAAAAGCCTCTGCATGCAGGGAAAAAACACGGAAAACCCTTAAAGACCTTTTATCAAAGATTGCTTGATATATCCGTATGAATGCTAATGAATGATAGTTGAACTTCAACGAATTTTTTGTGTTGTTTTGAAGTTCGTCAAATTTCGAACCTGATGGTAGAAATTCACTAAACTCTGTGACTCAGGTGGATTAGATGTGCACCTTTGAGTAAGATTTTTCTTCCTTGGGTCTTCAGATATACTTTGATGATTCTTTGGGGCCCCTCATGAAGTATTGACACTATTTACTCCACTTGTGCAAGTCCTTGAATTTGATGATCATGAATGTTTTTTCATGTTTTTCTAGCTCCAGATTGTTCACTTGTTGGCCCCATTGTGGTGTATGAAAATTGTGGACTATGATCTCTATTACCCCTCCTCCATCGCCTCTATCATCCATTTCACCATCACCCGACTTCCCCTAGGAGACTATGCACTCCTTAGCCTTACCCTCTGCACATCCTCTTTTTTCGCTATAATGAACCCAATTGGTTCTTATTCCAACAAATATCAAACTTCTTCTTTTCTAGATGTTTGACAAAATGTCAAACACTTTGCACGCATTCTCTATCTCGCTGTCCTTTGTTTTCCGATTGCATTTGCTTGCTTGGTAATTGTTAAAAATAATGTTCAAATTCTTTGCAAAATGACTCAACGATGACTAAGAAAAGGACAAAAATCAATGGCAACTTTCCTTGATCATTTCAAATGTGTATATATATATATATATATCGAAATTTTACCTGAACATCTATACCTACAACCATAGAGAAGTCGGTGATATACCCACTTCTCGCAAGAAGTTTCACTAGGTGAGAAATTACATGTTTTTTGCACCAAAATATCAGTCGAGAAGTGGGCGATATATTATCGAGAAGTTGCAAATTTCTCTCGAGAATTTACTATTTTCTCTTCCTGGATTTTTTACTCAATGGTACTGCATTTTGTTCATGAATTGGAGGAGGAATTTCCATCTCCACTTGTGGTTCGTTTTTGGCGATTCATATTCTGTTTTTATTTATGAAATCAATCTCCTTTATGGATGAAGTGCAAGCTGAAGAACGAGCCTAATTTTTTTTTTTTCTCATTTGCAGCCTTCTTTCTTCTTGATCTTGCTGAAGATTTTGTTGCATCTTATCTTTTATACTTTTAGCCTTTAGGTTTCTTAGCATTGTGGGTTGCTTCATCATCATTGGAAGAATGTGCTTCCATGTTGCCCATCAAATAAAAAGGCAATACTCTTTCCCATCAGTTTGTGAATTTTCTTATCCACCTACCAATTGGTATACTTGGTAACTAGCTTCATTAATGTTGTCTAATCTGTAAGTTTCAGAACTAGGCCATTTTATTAGAGGAAGATCTTCATCTTTCTCCTCTTCATAGTATGGATGGGTACAATCCCCATCATCTTATAGTTGGTCAGGTGTAGGAAAACGTTCAAATGTCCTGATTAAGTTTGCAAATATTCTTTACCACATTCTCGTCTCATATTCATCTCAGCTGAATTAGCCCAGAAGTCTAGTTACTACTTTGTGCTTGTATTCTTTCCATTTATCAAACAATTTGGTGATAGATATCAAAATTGGCTTTGGACTTGTATCATGTCCCCTCTCTAGTCTAACTAGCAGAGTCATGAAAGTTGGCCTATTATTGGAGTCTCGTAGGCTAGTAGTGGTGGATAGAGACTCATACTGGATACTTAGTGACCAAATTTGGTTCTATACTCAGTTTGAGAACTAGTCGGGGTAGTTTCTTAATTTTAGGGCTTTTCCTAAAATTTAGGAGGTTGTGGCAGTGATCAGATTTGAGGCTCCTCGAGACCAGTGTATGGCTTTAGTTTTAGGGTGACAGGGTATATTTCCTAGTTTCTAGGAGCATCCCTAGTTTTTAGGGATGGGACTGCCAGTTTGCCCACATTGCCCGGCATCAGTCACAGGCAGGTGACATGACCCATTCACTGATTATTTGGTTGGTTTATCTTTCCAATCGAATTTGGCTTTCCAGTTGAATAAAAGGAAATATTTTTAATATTTCTTAAGTTTGCATTTAAATAAATTAAAATAAAGCTATTTATATAGCTAATTGGAGTGATACGGGGATTTTGGCTTCATTTGGTCAAGTAGGCCTATGTGTTATAGCTTGTTGGAAAGGTCTTGAATTATTATAACCTATTTTCATTATCCGAAGACCTTCGGGCACCTAGAGTTATGTTATTTAAGGAAAAGGGGTGTTTTTCCTATACATAAAGGCCTTTTAATTGATAAGATGCCATTTTATAATAAAGTGAAAGGCATATTCTCCCTTTAGCGTTCGATTGGCTTTGAGAGGGAGATTAAAGGAGATGTTGGCTCATTCTTTCATTATCTTTTACGTTTTCATTCTTGGTATTTGCAATTTTTCTCTGAGGAGCGATTCTAGAAGACTGGGACACAAACCCTAGAGCCTGGCTATTGGGACGCAAGCCCCAATAGATGGTTTCAGCAGCATTCTACAATATTGTTTCATTAGTTGACAAAGTTTGTTAAGTTTAGCGTTTGGGGGTGCTTGTGCATTGCACGTTGAGGGTCTTGATTGGCACATTGGGAGCTTCTTGCTGCCTTGGCGTGACTATAGCAACTGTACGGCTGCCTTTCAGTTGGTGTGTGATTTGTTGGTTGGCTTATGTCAACCTACTCTTTTGGTGTGTGGCTGGTCCATTCTTGCCGTTGACATCTTCATTCCTTGTTTGTAAACGACCTTTGGTGGTATACTAATTACATATATTGCCTGCTACGATTTGTAGCGATTCTAGTTGACTGAATATTATATTATTTGCTGCTGTTGTTAATTATTGTTTTACTTATATTTGAAAAATACGAAAAAAGAAAAAACAATCTTTCTTCAACTTCTATCTAATTCTCTAAGACCACAAGGAAAGCATAGGAAAATCTATTATTTTAATTAAAATTTACAGAAGTTCAATGAAAGGATCCTTTTGGGATCTTTCAACTTCCAAAAATGGAAAGTTGGCTTTACAAAGTCAGTTTACTATTTGTAGTTTGCTTCAGAGTTCAGAGTCTTTGACTACATCGACATTCCGCATGAGGATGCGATTTTGTACTTATTGAATTTATATATATCTAGATCAACTTGTTTGGTTTATTTACTCATTTACTAACTCATTATATGTATCTACTTATTGACTTTTGCAAAATAATTGCATTTTAATTAAATCTAAGTGATTTTTAAAATTCCTGATATATTCTCGAGAAGTTACCAATTTATCTTTGATATTTGCCGAGATTTTTTTTTTTTGCCTCGCCAATAAGTGGCAAAGAACAAGATTTTGAACTATGCCTACAGCTAAGAAACATTTCTATGATCACTTTGCATGCATACTAGTGATGATTGCAACACACAACTAGAGCTTGGCATTTCATCAAACAGTGTGCAATCTTGCAACATCTTAATTCAATTCCAAACTATTTTCAATGAATAGCTAGTAATGCTCGCAACTTGAATTTCAATGGAAAAATATTTACAATGCATGAGCACATATGCAATAACTGAATTAAATTAAAGAACCTGGTAGGCTGAAGGTTAACATTAAACACCCCAAACTGCAGCAGTTTGCATGTATACCATGCCCAACTCTCTACAGATCACATCTCTAGAAGAATTGCTGCCAGTTGTGAAAAAGCAACACTGCTGTAGTTGAAACGCGGCTAGTTAATATGGGACGTTGCCAACAATTTTAACTCATGCCACCTTTGTAACTTGTTTGCAGACCTGTTTAAATGACTTCCAAGACTTCAAATGCAAAAATTCTTTAACAAAAATAAGCTGCCTCAATTGCTATGCAATTCCCAATGCATAGGGAGCAATTGAACTCAAACCCTTGCATACAAAACCTCCAGATTAGTCCTTGGTAATTTCAAAATAATCCCCAACAATTGTAGAAATCCTATTGGAAATATAAGATAGGCTAGGTTACTGAGAGGGGAGGGGTGAATTAGGAACCAATAAAAATTAATCTTATTTCACCAATTAATCCTCTATATACATTCTGATCTAATTGCATGCATGAAAGATTGAAAGCAGTAAAACATTCATAACACTTTGACACAAGATATGGTGACCCAGAAATCTTCCAAATAGAAAGTAAAACTGGGTTGGGGATGATACTCACAAGCTTTAGTACTACAGTATAAAGTTGGCTGGTTAAGGCTTACAATTGATCACTTTTGATGATGCTCTATTAGGAGCAATAAGGACTGTGAGGTTCACCTTGTTAAAGGATTTACAAAACATACAATGAAGTATGCACTCGGTAAAGAGATTTGCAAAAGACTGTTAAGTCTACTTGATTAAAGGATTTAGTTGATACACCTGTTAGGATGAACCAATGGCTGATCTCTGATCTGCAACTCTAATTTGCTGGTTGAGATTCTTTTGAAATGTCAAGATCACTTTGCTGTGATAGATAAATTTTGTTGCTCCTTATACTGCCTGTAGCCTTTTCACTTCGCACTTCTGCTCTTTATATTTGCATCATTTTCTTTTCTTAGTCATATTTGGATGTGATATAATACATTACATATATATCAATCCAAATCATAATACATCAAAGTCGACTACAACATAGATTTTCAATAAGATCACAACGTCGGCTCAACTGTTGGCACTCGGGTTTTGAAGACAAATTCGGTGAGGTTCTGATACTCGGCAACCATTGTCAACACTCGGCATCATCATGCACTCGGTAGACGTAGAAGCTCGGTTCATACTAATCACTTCAAAGTAGTCTGAACTCGGTCAATACTACTGACTCGGTGAACACTGTGAAACTTGGCATATAAACTGAATCACTTGGTTGATGCTCCATGGCTCGGTCAACACTAACACTGCGAGCTTGGTATAAACTGAATTACTTGGTTGATACTCCTTGACTCGGTCAACACTAGATTCACATCATTGACATTGCAAGCTCGATAGACACTGGAGACCACGGTTGACACTGTGCTACTCGGTTAATACTGTGAAGCTAGGTTAGCACTGTCACTAATCAATTCGGTAGATACTACTCAACGTGAATTTAATGTAGATTCTGAAACTTAGTAGCAACTATAGAACTCAGTAACAACTATATTGCTCGGTAGTAACTGTAGCACTCGGTTAACACTGCAAACTGAAAGATAAGCTCGGTAGCAGCTTAACCAATTGACTAAGTGCGAGTCACTAATAAAGAAACTTGACATTAATGTCAACAAATCCTACACTCCAAACCTATGCCAAACAGCAGTAATATTAAGGCACTTAAATAGTGATTTCAACACCAATTTCTTCAACACTAAATTACCTCCTCAACAACAATAGATACAATATAAGTATATGCCCTAGAGCAAATTGAATATGCTATTCAATTCAATTTACAAAAGAATTGAATTGAATGCAACTCCCAAACTTAGAAGATTGATTCAATTTGTTGTACAACAGCAACAAATTGAATCATACACGAAGAGGAATCAGCCCTCAAGAAGAATTCAAAACTCCCAAACCCTCAAAAGATAATAAAAGCAATAGACCTTAGAATGATTCGAATTGCTTCATGAATCCTCTTTTATAAGGCCCTTTGCTTCTCTGATACACTTCTCATTAAGGTTACTTCATCAACACACCATTCTATTAGAAGCGTCCAACTAATTCTTTTAAATAAATAACTTTTGACCACATAGCTTCATGTAGACACTTCACTTAAGAGGCTTCTCAATTACACTTTAAATTTATAACATGAAATAAGATAAAGTCTCTTAATAAATTAAAGCCTCATAAATAACTTATCATATAAAGTCCATGGATATACTCAATCCATTGTTGATGAAGATCAACTCCCAGTGCATCCACTGCACTGCTAAAAATAAAAATCACCTCAAAATAGACTTGCTAAAAATAACAAGTCTCCCTCAAAGACCCTCAAGACATACTGCCAACTCACGAGGGTCGCCATGATGAACTGACTTAGCCAATTGTAAGAGCCTGTTAAAAATGGGGATATTACATTTACCTCCACCACTCCTCCCTAGCACACCCCTCCCTCTTTTGCTTTGATGACAGAGACCATGCATTGTCCGTGGTTGTTTTCTCTTAAGATTATGGAACTATTCTTGTATAATTTAATTGTAGAAGTCTTCCTTCTAACAAATACTTTATTTATAACACAAAAATTGGTGTTTTACAAGACATGCATTGATAATACCACTTAAGTAAGGATATTAATTGATAGCATCTAACTAGAAGAAATCCATTATCAACACTGCTGCCCTGGGTAATTAGACAGGTGCGTGTTTGTTTGTGTGCTAAGAACGACAGTTTGGAATCTTAGCCTTGCAATGGGAGCTTGGAGTTGTGCGGAGTAAGGTGTGAAAAGGAGTGGCAAATAATATCCACCATTGGAGTAGTGCACAAACAATGTGGAATTGAGTTTAACAGGGTATTTAAATATTTCATTGGCAGGTTTGGTACTGGCAGGTCCAATAAAGATTGTTGGTTCAATGTGTTAAATAAATAATACACATTCCTTACTACACATGAGAACTAGGAGATTCGCATCCAAGAAGATTTGGAGTTTGGCTGCTTGGAGGTGTGCAGGTAGGTGGGATAGAGGGAACTTTTCATTTATAGTTGTTACCTTTTTGGCTTGGAAACTTTTAATGCCAAGACTTAATCCTTATACACGTAAAGGAAGGGGGATGGGGGAGTAATGAGATCTTATCATTGCATTTCCATTTGCAAATCTTATTAAACTCTTGTTGCAAGATCTGGTACTACAAATGAAGTCAATTTTTTTATCCCTATGTTATGATTCCATTATATTTTCTGAGTTAATGATCTATTGCAAACATCGATATCTCTACAAAATCTTGTAAGTGCTCATTCAAACAATTTGTTTGTTTTTGGAAGGGATTGCAGGTTTGGCAAGGCCAAGACACTAGATTCTCATACATGTTTGTACTTCCATGAGCACAATTATTCATTCCTCCAACCTCTTGCAATCAAGATTCTATAACAAGCATTTTTCACTTTTAAACATTTGTGTTTCAGTATTTACCGTTATTTAATTTATTTTGTGTTTTTTATTTAGTTGTGTTGCTTATCTCTCCAATTTCAACAAGTTGCAAGTTCCTCTTTTTTTAAACAATATTGGAGTACATGTTCCTTTATACACTTAGTGAAACATAATTTGTTGGCTACAAAATATGTCGAAGACTTGGTTTATGTCGATTCTAATTTGTATCTTCTATCACATAAGCAAGAATAGTATAAGGGTCAATGAAGCATTGGGATATAGCCCCTGCTTTACCAACGTTTATGCATCCATTCAAGAGCTTGCTAGAGTCACTATAGATGATGATGATAACTTTACACATGATGCACCCAGCAAGAGTGGAAAAGCATTTCCCTGTGGTTAAAATTATGGTGACCTTGAACCAAACAATGATCTTGATCTAGATCCTTTTGATGATTGAAAAAGGCTAAAGACATTTTATCTTGTATTTACTTTCAATTTTATAAATGTCATGATTTTCATTTGATCATGACCTTGATCTTAAGCATAAATAATTGTTGGTTAACACTTTACCTTCCTTGGATTTTGGTTTATACCCCAACTCTTAATGTGCCAAATGTGGTGAAAGACAAAGTAGTTGGCAACAAAATGGGTCAATGTAGGTGTTTTATCAAGGACCCCTAAATTGAAAGGTACAACTCCATTATGTGCAAAGATTTGCAATGAATATTGTTTTTAATAGATCAGCAATTTCTAGGGGTATGCTCTTAACCAAAGAGCAGAAGAGGTATGGCTAGATTGCCCAACATTTCAAGCAATCTAGGCGGATTTCAGATGATGACTCACAACCTCCACAACTATGAATGCATATGAGTCAATATTAAGCTCTTATAATCCCTAAAATGTTGTCTATTTGTCTATTGAATGCAAGATGCAAAAATACAAGACTATCTACTGATGCATACTGCATGATAAGAGAGAATGTGATTAACTAAACAAAACCCAGATTGCCCAAGTTACTGAGATTACACAACAGCCATTTGCTTCCTACTTAGCACCTAATATTAACCAAATCCCAAACTTCTCATACAGCCATGAAAATGCACATGAAACTAACTTGCACAGAATAGAGAAAACGAGAAAATACTATGAATGATAGTGATAAATCATATAACCACTGAGAAGAAAGAAACAAAACCCAATTTGTCTTCAATCCCATAGTTTCCATTAACAACACATTTCATTCCTAAGACCATGCAAGAGCTAAGACTAAACTAACATGAATGACAAAATTAAAATGTAGACGCAGAGTCTCACACAGTAGTCCCAGCTACAGGGGTTCGCTCGATCTTATTTACTTCTCAAAAAGTTACATTTATAGGCCCTTTAGAACTGGCTAGTTACATTTTATTATTACAATACAAAGCATCTTTGAACAAATGTATTCTAAAAATAGGATTGATTGGTTAGTCATCTGTTACAAAGCCTCAGCCTATGAGGAGAATGCCATATATGGCTACAACATCAGAAAAAGAGAGGAAGAAGGGGTGACACTTATCACATCTTGTAGGGAGAATGTAACGCTTTTTGATAGAGCATTAGTTCTTCTTTGGAGTTACGGATTTAGCTTTATAGGCCTTCATTGCATTAGTTACATTCTTCAGCTCCATGACACCTGGAATGAGGATATTGTCAGCTCTGCTCAATAAATGGGAACTAACCCCCCTATAATGAGATTGAAGAGTGAAGAATCCCAGATCTGATCTGTACATGACAATTGTCCACTTGAAATCTCATCCTTCTATTTGATAAGCACACTTGAAACTGCTCAATGACGAGGAAAGCAAAATGCTTGCCAAAAGGTTTTATTGGGAAAATAACCCTACTAGGAACATTCTTGCCAAATCTAGAGATGACCCACTTCACCATTAAGCTCAAAACTAAATTTGCACTATCAAACAAAATACAGTTGAGAGTAGAGCACGCCGGATACATTTGAAAATCACAGTTACCCACTGATACCTGCATTTGATATGATGGAAAAATTGAAAAGTTCATCTCTTCCCTTTTTTGTTGATATACAATACTCATATATTTGAATCAAAACCAAGCCCTTTCCAAGCTTAGTCAAAGCTTGGTTGACTCTTCTTGACATGTGGCCTTCTATGATTGGTCGCCTGATCCCTGTCACCAGCTTTGTCATATTACACCTGGGTGCTTCGCCATGTCATTGCCACATGGCATCATCTTGCTGCTTCTCATCTTTGACAACTGTAGCTTGTGGTTGCGAAAGATCTTGACATGTAGAGCCTCTTGCACAATCACTTGGGAGCAAAGCGTAACTCTGGAAGTCTTCAAATTTACCCATACGATGTTACACTTAACTGTCCATGGACATACACCTTTATGCTTCCTCTTTGGACATAACATCATGACCACCCTTAAGTTGTACTTGCGCTCATACACCTTCCTTTTTGGGCATACGTTTGGGAGACATAAAACCTTATCATAAAATCCTTTACGAACTTACCCTCATTGCCTTGGTCGTATCTTCGGATGACTTTTCAAGTAATTTTTGATCTTTCTAATATTTGGTCTAAACTAGATTTAAATGTGGACAAGTGTCATTATTCCGGAGACTTTCTCCAAAACTTTTTGTCCTTTAACATTTAGGCCTGAAATACGACTAGGGCCATTCGATCTTGGTTGATCGAATGATGTGTAAGACTATAAAGGATGCCAATGTCGCAATAGATGTTACATCAATTATGCCACATGTCCTCTTTCCAAAGAATATGTGAATACAAGTCGATTGTTGCCAAAATCAGCTTGAAATTCATTTGGAGTCATTGATCTAAGTTGATTGAATGGTGGTTGGCTTGGTTCCCTGTCTTGCCTTTTTTTTAAAAAAGCATCTCGATCCTATGCCTAACTGTTAGGCATAACTTCACAACTTCCTCTTTGATTGCGCATTTAACTCCTCCAAACTCACAACTACCTCGAGTTGCGCACCAACCGTTAACATTAACTTCTCCATCTCTTAACTACATTGCAGGGTCTTGCTTGTTTGCACTAACCTTTTGTAATAAACCGTGGAGACTTTGCAAACACCTGGCAATTAACTGTCACATTATCGTGCGTTAGAAAAGACTAAATCTTAACAAGGTAGAGATATAGAGATGAGCATTGGTCGCAACATCGCTAGTTAAATTTTCAATGTTTCTTTTAAAGTGCGAAACCTTTAGCACATTCAATTGAAACAAGAGGGTTAAGACATGAAAAATATGCATACGGACATAAAATTAGGGTTTTTGTAGGAAGATCTCTACAACATGAAAATGCAAACCCTAATTACATCAATTTAACCTGGATTCTCACACTGGGTTCTTCAAAATTTTAGCATTGGTGAAAATACAGGTCATCACCAACCAAGACTTAGTTAAAAGGACATTGAGTGCTGATTGCAGGGTTGTTGGATCAAACAACTTCCTTGTAACTGGGGGTGTTACCTTGCTTTGGCTAGCAAATGGAAAGGCAGTTGCTTTAGTAATTGAAAGGGCTACACTATCACCTTTCTGAGATGAGAAGCTTAAAAAGGGATGGACTGAAAGTCTAGCAACAATGATATATATCATATGGCATATAACATAGCATTGGAATTCTGAATTATCAATTCGCATTTAATATTTATATTTATCACAACATTTTTGTCATTTGGCATTGATCCATGGTAAGTATCATTGTGATATCCCAGACTGATATTCTCTCCAAATTTTCCCCAATTGATTTTTAGAGTCATAAACAAATGGTTCATGCAATAAACTTTCAGATTAAACTGCAAAGCTCATATAGAAGAGCCCCAAAATTACTACTATATTATGATTTTTCAACAATACAATATCATAACCAAAGAATCCATACAATTCCTCAAAAATATGCTATTGCACTATACATCAGCAATGCAATAACAAACATCAAATCAAATCTTAAATACAAAAATACAGTCAAATTGGAAATAAACAATAAAGTGCACATGTAGGCTTAAATGTGAATTCTGATTGAATCCACCATGGATGATGAATTGGGGCTACATCCAATCCGCCAAAGATGATTTGAGGGTTTGCGTCCTCGAATCCTGAATAGAAGTTGAAAGCTTCCTTAATTTATCCAAGAGAAATCTCAAACCAAATCAATATTCAAGCATAGCTGAAAATGAACGAGACTCCCTCTTTTAATGCTCAACAGTGACTCTTCAACTGCCCTCTATCTTTTTTGTTTTATTCTTCTTTGTCATCTTTAACCCACTTTATAGTATAAATTTGACCATTTTATAAATTTGCATTAAGCTCCCTTAAGCCAAAATTAATATTTTATGGATTGGACTTTAGGATTTCTAATGTCCCAAAAAGGGGACATTAGAAGTCCTCCCCCCTCGAGATTGCTTGTCCTCGAGCAATCTTTACTAGGATCTCATATAAATCTGCCAGTGGCTCTATAGCCCATCTTGAAAACATATGCTGTAAAAACATATTCTGTAACACAGTGAAACAAGGTGTCCAACTGTAACTCTGTAACCAATGAAATTCCTAGATCCGAAGTCAATCTCTGATACTCCGTTGTGTCCATAGGCTGTGTGGTTTTGATCATAAACCTCCCACAATGCAAAGCACACCTTGTGTTGACCCTTGGATCCCAAACCAACCTATCAGCGCGATCCTGGGTGTAGAGATAGATGATCGATGAATGCCTGACCTCCTGAATCAGCCCACTAAATAAATAGATGCCCTTCACACTGCCCATGTGCAAGGAAACCAATTCAACATGGCTCAAGATGTCACTATCATAACAAGGATCAGCATCAAGAATGATAATGCTATCACCAATATGTCATGGAACTAGAAGGGTAAACATCTCATATGGAATATATCGCAACATGTGTAGTTCCCACTCATCTGCATGCAACTCACTAACCCAAGCGGAATCTGGAAATGTGCTAATAGTCCAAGCAAAGTAGCCACTGATAACTGGAGTATGTAGAAAGATAAAATCACCAATCAATAAGTGGGCAGCTGCCATATCATAAGAACTTGGTGGTAAATCTCTCAGTAAGCTGTAAAAGCCCTCAGGGCATACTAAAAACAACTTTGAATTATCCATTTCACCAGAAGTATCAACACTATCTCCATCAATGAAATGATCACCATCAAGTGAAGTCTCTGAATCATTTTCACTTGTATCATCCCTATCCACGTGGCATTGTGTAGATATATAACTGATGTCATAAAAATAAAACTTCTCATGGCTGTCTTCATGCTAGTCAATCCTCTCGTTGTCATCACTGTCGATCTCTTCAACTCCTACATCTGAATGTTGAGCCAAGGTAGAGCGTGCCAAATTTAATTCCTAATTAAGCTCAACAATCTGATTTTCTGCTTCCTGAAATGTCACTAAGGAAGCCTCTAGGATGTCCTTAGAATTCACGAGCTCGCAAGAAACAATGTCTACTTCTTCTTCCTTTGATGTTAATGCATCATAATAGATCCCTGTGAGACTCAGAAGATGATCACAATTTGAGAGAAGGTGTAGGTAATCTGATTTCATAATTTTCAGCCCTTTTTGTATTATTATTAGCTGTGGAAATTCTTCTTGAACTCCCCTTTGTCTCCCTTCCATCTGTTCCTTCCAAAGGTTTTTTTTAAAACTTTCCATAAATATCATCAAAGTGCGATAAAGCTGCAATAATCTTATGTTCTGTTACTTTCATTTCACTCTCTAAATAAGGTGAACTAGTAGGTGTATGAGATAAGTCAAATGCGTATGAGGTGGGAGAAAGTGTTTCAGCATACATATCCATACCATCAATGCCATAGTATTCATAAATAGATGCATCACAAGGAGAATCCATACCAAATGTAGAGACCCTCAAATCAGAATCAAAATCAGCATCGACCCTCACAAAAGATGCTGAGTCCCTATCATTAGTGTATTGGGTAGTCTTCTCCAAGACGTTATCATCATTTTCATCAAGGATACTAGTGTAGGAAGCCCTGCAAGAAACCCCTACCTCCATACTACCAATGAAGAGACTTGTGTCGTGATTAACATCTTCATGATAATGAGAAGGTCACAAATCAATGGTGGTTGGCTGCTCTTCTTTTGCAAGATCATCTGAAGGTTGATTATTGTTTGCTAAAGACCCCTCATACAAATTTTTGCATCTATCCTTTGCAAGAAGATCTTTGGCCAATTCAAAACACTTCTTTTTTCTTGTATCAGTCTTGTTTCGAAGCTTTGGATGGAAATCCATGTAATCAATGAAAGGTAATTCTTTTTGGACCTATGGAGGAAATTTGTTATATTCCTCATACATGTCAAGGATCTCTGCCCTTATATTGGTTTGGAAATTTTGGGCTCCCTGTTGTTGTAGCTTAACAATATCTTTCCTGATTTTTTTGAGATCTGGTATCTTTCCCCTGACAGTACTCTCTTCCTATTAAGGAATTAATTAAATAGTTTGTTGATTTAAGTAATGACAGTCCTTTCCAATTTCTGCTAAATGGTGTTTTCCCTATGATTGTTGTGTGTTAACTTGGGCGGGTCTCCTTGATACTTTCCTATACTTGAATGTTTGACCAGACCTGCGTGGCTTACCTCATGCACACTTGACCCTTCTTGGCCATATGCAGAGTATGGCTCTTAAGCAATTTTTTGCTTCTGTGATTTTAGACACATGCTATGACATCCACTGTAATCGCAGGTTGGGATGTATTGCATCAATGAGATACTCCAAGCTATCCAGATTCATTGTCATTTTTTCTAAATCATACAAATTTGTCCAGAATAGTCAAACATCAAAGTCTCGCACAAAATGAGGATATCATATCATGTAGTACTTCCCCATAAATCTGCAAGTTCAATAAATTTCTCCATGGCAAGCCAAATTTCACCCACGTTTGATTATTGCCTTGTTTAAGTTCTTTTGAGTTCCATTTAGTGTGTTTCCTGTCATGAAGAATAGATTACTTTGCAGATTTGTTTGTAATGCTAGTTCTAGTTTTGTTATAACAGGCTTAATAATGTATTCTCTTGTAGCTATCGAACAATACTCCTGACAACATCTACCAAAATCAATTCATAAATCTGTCTTCAGTAATGCCAATGAACAACTCAATTTCAGTCAGGCCCATCAATATTATTCACCATCGGAAGTTTGAAACCAACCAATTCCCTAATCGCATCATTCAATTGGAATCACAACTGCAACTTCAACATTTCATATGCATGTAGAAGTGAATATCACCATCTGATATCTGTCATAATCATACAAGAAGCATTACTCAGTACACAGTTTTTGTTAGCCATGGTGTCTTCAGTGGAGTCTGCAATAATATGCCAACAACTCTATATTACTAATGCCAGCTCCTAATGTTCCGGATATTCATTCTTGTGTGTATAACTTTTCCATGTGGCATGCAACTCCAATAATTAATTTCTCTCACATTCACAACTTCGAAATCTTTCAAAAACAACACTATCCTAAATACTTGGAAGTTCCCATGTAGGTACAAGGTAACGCATAGCTCAGGGAATGATTCTAGGAAAAACTCTTTCTGACAGATTTGGAATATTAATTTGAACCTTAGAAATCAATTTCCCCCACCTTAGCAAACTGCAAAACAAGAGTAGTTCACGACAATTTTTTCTTTATCCAAACTGACGCTGCGAATCTAGACCAGTAGCAAAGCTTTGATGGGAATCTAAAGAGGTGTCCAAGACTCATGTGAGTACCAGAGAGACATCTCCTGCATAATCCTGTAGCATGCGATTTGAATATGGTTTCCGCTGAGAATAGAAGACATGCACAATACCACTATGAGCAGGAAAATGTGTCCACACACTCCCCTATTTCACTTGTAGGCTTGAACGGCTATCTGTAATGCCCCTACTTAATTTGAGACAATTTCTTTACTTCTCACTTATTCTTTCAAATTCTTGTACATAAAATAATTAACCAGATTATGTGCAGTATCACTTCTTTCCCAATCAATCAATAATATGTGTAGAGAAATGATTTGATCTATTAGTAACTTCCCATATAAGTATTAATATTTAATGACCTCTTCTCAGTTAGCCTGAAAGATTAGGGACAATCACTCCTTACTTATCAAGTGCTTACTCTTAGACCCAGTAGTGGACAGTATGAATATTTTATAAGTTTCTTCACTAAATACAATAATATGGACTCTTATTCTTCTTCCTATATATATAGTATTTTATACGTTATCCTCTCCAACCAATGTATGCACCTTCCATATAATCTATGACCTTCATTACAGATTGGGATTCCTTTATATGAATGGGGAATTCCTTGTTGGCTGTGAAAGAGTCGTGTTCACTGTCTCTGTTCTGAATATATACTTAATCTTGCAAATGAGATTGACAAGTTTGGCAATGGCTCCGATAACTGATATGATTTTTTTGGAATTTCAATTGATCAAAGATTTTGAGTTCCTTATCAGAATCTATGTATGTCTGTGGTCCATTGTTTACTAGTACGTTTAATCTTCTTGCTTGATATGCAGCCAAGCTGATGATTTGGAATATATGCTTATTGAGAGCTGACGTGGTTATTCTCTTTCTGAGTAGAAGTCCTTACTCTTGTTATTAATCTGAGATTGCAAAAGAATGAATACAGAAGGATCGAGGGATCGTTTTGACTTCAATGCTATCATGTAAATGCTGTGGTGTTCATTGCTGTTTGAATATGGTCCCACTACTGATCAATTATCTGATGCATGTAATTTCTGATTGACCTCATTGTCAATCCTTCCTCCGTCTACCAG
The DNA here is from genome assembly GCA_028749045.1 of Cupressus sempervirens. Classification (NCBI taxonomy): domain Eukaryota; kingdom Viridiplantae; phylum Streptophyta; class Pinopsida; order Cupressales; family Cupressaceae; genus Cupressus; species Cupressus sempervirens. The sequence goes on from CM053792.1 coordinate 473,224,001, forward strand.
CAATCCTCCAATATGCACCTCAATCTGGGATTGCTGAATCTGTTTTGATAATGCAAAGCATATATTCGCTGTTCCAATGCATTGAGTGTCTTATTGTTCCGTGTCCCTTATGGTGATTGCTATCTTTATGTAGTCTCTGCCAGCCCTTAATTCATTTTTTCTTTCTATCACATGTATATGACTTCCGCCCATCTATTTTTCTCCTATGTTTATGTAATGCCAAGCTGTCTTTTAGCAGATCCACCCTGTCCCTACTTTAGTCATCTTCCTCTCTAATATATGAGTATGAGGTAGAGGTCGTGACTATTCATAGGTATATTGGTTTGTTTATATTAAAATGTTTTTGATTGAGAAAAACAAGTTTTACAGGGATCCTAAAACCTGAGAGTTTTTACATAATATCTGAAATAATAATTTTAAATAAAGTCCAAACCCTACGCAACTGCCTATAAAAAGCCATAACAAAAGACAAGCCTACGGCCAGGAAACAAAAGCCAGATACTGTAAACTTAAGATAGGACGAAGCAAAAAATAAGGCCTCTAGCAATTATTTCTCACTCTATGGATCCTTCAAATTTTCTGCTTCCTTGTTGGCACTCTGGATCTCCACACCCACACGTTCCTAGTTCGGGTCGTTAGTTCGGTCCACCTGGCCCCTGGTCTCTTTCATTTCTCCCTCGGTCTACTTGAGGTCAGTGCTGGCCTTTTCTTCCTTTTCCCTACCGATTACTGCATTTTTTAGCGATTCGCCCAGACTATTGATGTTCTCATTTAGAACATTTAGAATGTTCAGAGTAGCAATCACTTGATTAGCCAGGTTTTGGTTCGATATCTCCATCCTTTGCACCCTTTTCTCAACCTTTGAGAGATGATCCTCCTAGTCAGCAAGATGACCCTGGTTGTTGCTCGTCCTATGGCCTTCCTCCTAGCTCCTTTTCTCCTTGAGCGCCTCAATCTCATGGAACAGCCACTTGATAGAGCGAAAAGTAATCTATCATGTTGTTTTTGGCATTATTGAGCAGATTGAGCTCTATTTCTCTTGCATTATCTGAAATTGCAACCAAAGCAAGGTCTATGAGTTCATCAAAATGGGCTTTTCCTTCTATGTCTTCCATGACTTGCAGGTTCATTTTCTCCCTAACAATCCCCATCGTTGCCGTTTGAGTGTTGAAGTTTCTCCACGACCTCCTATCTTTCATAATTATCTCCCCACTGTCTTCCACCATGGTTTTCTTAGTCCCCTGAGATGGAGAGATAGAGGGATGGGTCCCCAAGCCTCAGGGGTCTGATCTTTTATCTCTTCCGGCTACAGCTCCTCCTTAGCCTTTCTCTTTTTGGGGTTCCCTGGCATAATAGTAATGTCCTCCCCCATCTTCTCACTGTCCTCCCCCTTTTTTTCTTCCTCCGACTCCATTTTCTCTTCTTCTTCGTTATACTCCTCTTCCTCCTATTTCACTGGTTTGGGGGTTAAGCCCCGAGGGCTCTTTCTGCTAGGAACAATGCTGGCTAGAGGAGAAATTTTCTCCCCTCCCTTAGGCTTCTTGCCTTTCAAGGAGGTGTTATCCTCATCTTCTGAGCTTAGACTTTGAACTTCCTCAGAATCGAAATAGTTCGAGTTCCCAGTGGCCTCTGAAGCATCCCCAGAGTAGCCTAAAGATTTCCCCCTCGTTTGAGTCTTAAGATATTCATAGACCAACAGGAGCGAACCCTCACGAAGGGCTAGGTTTGCACTGGGTTTCTTCTTAAAACTTTCAATGCCCTTACTCATCAAAGTAAACAGATAAAAAGGAAAGGAAATTTTTATGCCATGCCTAAAATGGTTTAATAGAACAAAGTGGTGTGTTCTGACCTTGTCGAAACTAGTGTCTAGAGATATAAATTCAATAACTACCCTTAAAACATACCTCCACAACTTTTTTATCGACTCCATTTCGTAGTATGTCTCGGCCTTCACTAAGTGCTTCCTTTCTTCCTCATTCTTCACAAAATCTTTTACTGCATTAGCTGCCATTTTCTTATCCTTGTAAAAATTTATCCCCTCCATGGGTATCTCCATGATTTGAGCTATCATTTGCACATTGATTTGGTGAGAAACCCCATCAATTTTTACACACCCGTCCTCCCAAGTATTCACCATGAGCTTGGTGATCTCCTTATCAAAGCCGTGGAGTTTCTCAATGTACCTCGCTATTCCACCCCTCTCTAGCTTGTTCAAGACCTTTGTTCTTTTCCTCCATTTTTCCGCCTCCCCGGACGGCTCCTTCTTGCTCCTCTCCCCAACCATCTTGATCTCTTGTTCGAAAATCCTGCACCAGTTCTCACAAACTTCAACTTCTTGCGATTTTCGTATCCCTAAATCTTTCTTACCTTTGGCAATTTTAATGGGGATAGGCAAAGCGACCCATAAAATGTGCCACAAGTACATGAAATGATGGAGAGTTATTACCTTCCCATGATTTTTATTAACATCTTGTCTTACTTGCGCTATTACGTATATTTCCATAATTAATGTTAGATTGCCTTCATACTTCCCTGGATACGTTCTAGTGTTATAATATCTTTCACGGCCACTGGAAAGATGTCTCCATTGTGCCATGTCGTCGCCGTGTTTTTGGTTACCACCTCGTTTGCAAACCAGTCCATAGCTGAGTTGGCCTCTCTATACACATGACTGACATGGACCCTTTTGAATTTACCCAAGTCTGATCGAATCTCCTCCACCACATTTGCAATGGTCCAGGAGGGCTTAGAGCAACCTTTTAAACAATTTATTATATTTAAAGAGTCTCCCTCCAACCAAAGGTTTTCAATTCCGATAGCTAGAGCCAGTTTAACAATATGACAAGCCGCACTGGCCTTCGCAAAGTGATTCGTTTGAATCCCTAAGGGATAAGAAAAAACCGCAACTCCCATTCCATGACCATTTTTGATAATTCCTCCATAGCCGGTGGGGCCAGGATTCCCTTTGGCTGCCCTGTCGAAATTGGCTTTATGCCATTCTTCAGGGAGAAAAAGCCACTTAGCTTCCTGTCTTTTGCTCTCCCTGTCCTTTTTCTTTACTATGTTGTTTCCTCCTTCAATGTCTCCCCCCTTTCTAATGGCGAAGTTCTCCTTCATGGTGTTAACAATTCTATCTACAATAACAAAAGCAGGGGCTTCCCTATCTCTGAAAATACGATTATTCCTCTCTTTCCATATTCCCCAGCAAAAATGTGGAAGAGACCAGGAACATATCATCTGTGTCTTCATTTCTTTGTACATACTAGTCCATTGTCTGAAGAAATCTTGGATGTTGGCTGGTTTACACCGACTCCATAGCCCCTGGTCATGAGATCCCATACCTCCGAGGAGTAGGGGCAATGAATAAAAAGGTGGTTAATTGACTCCAAATCATTCTTGCAAAGGTTGCACCTATCTGGGATAATCTGACCCCTCTTAATCATGTTATCCAGAGTAAGAATTTTTTCTTGAAGAAGCAGCCAGAAGAATATGTTGATTTTCAGAGTGAGGCCAGTCATCCAAGCCTTTGCCCAGATAGGTTTCTCCATCATATTCCATAGCAAGAAATAGCCTAAAGCAACTGAATATAACCCATTGGAATTGTCTCCCCATATACTTTCATCCCTCTTATTATTAAGGATCATGGCATTCAAGATAGTCATCAGTGGTTTAAGATCCTGGGAAACTAGGGATAGGTCATTCCATCCTTGATCAGCTCTATAGTCACTTTCAGGCCAAATCTTCTTATACATAAATCAGCCCATCTCTCATAGTTAGGGTGATCTATGAGGGGCCCTTGGCTTAACCAGTTGTCCTACCAGAATCAGATACTTTCCCCATTGCCTACTTCCCACTTTGCCTTTGATTTAGCCAAAGATTTTGCCTTAAAGATCCCATTCCAGATAATGGATCGATGTGGAGGATCAGCTTCGCTAAATATTTAGTTGAGAGATTGCCTTCTCAAATACTTTTCCACTATGATATCCCACCATTCGCACCATATTTGCTTCGCTAGCAGAGCATTGTTGAGGTGTTTGATTTTTCTAATGCCTAGACCACGATAGCTTTTAGGTAGGCGAACATTATCCCATGCCACTAAATGATATCTCTTGTTTTCTTCAACCCCTGTCCACAAAAAGTCCCATTGGATTTTCTCCATTCTATCAGCATGTTTCACCGGGATCCGGAAAAGGCTGAGGGCATAAGTTGGGAGGTTTTGAAGAGTTGATTTCACCAAAGTACATTTACCTGCTTGACTGAGGGTAGCTCCTTCCCATCCTACCAACTTCTTGTTAAATCTATCAATAATGCCATTCTAGAAAGATTCTGGCGATTTTGACCCGAGTGGTATTCCAAGATAAGTAGCTGGAAGAGACCCCACACCACATCCCAGAATGCAAGCTATCTTTCTTTGTCACTCAATTGGGGTGTTTACAAAAAAGAACAAGCTTTTTTCCCAGTTAATAGCCTGTCCTAAACCCCTTATGTAGGTATTCAGCAAACATTTTAACACCTTAGCCTCTTGAACCGTGGCTTCCCTACCCATAATTGTGTCATCCACAAATTGCTGATGGGTGAATGTAATCTGTCTGGATGATGGCTTAATACCATGCAGGCCCCAATCTTGTCTTTTCCTCAGGATTAACCTCCCAATACACTTCGCCATAATAATGAATAGAACAGGGGATAAGGGATCACCCTATCTAAGCCCTCTCGAGGGGAAAAAGAAGTTCGAGGGAGCTCCATTGATTAAAATGGCCAGAGAGGGGGTGGGGACAAGCTGAAGAATTAGTTTACAAACTTGGACATCAAATCCAAAAGCCTGGAGAACAGCTTTCAAGAAGTCCCAGTCCACCTTGCCATAGGCTTTAGATAGGTCCAACTTGAGTAGGAATCTTTCCCTCTTCCCAGCTTCCAAAGAGTGAACCACCTCATGAACCATCATTATTGAGTCTAGGATCTGTCTCCCTAGGACAAAGCCAGTTTGTTGTGGAGAAATAATTAAATGGAAAACATTGAGAATCCTAGTAGTCAAACTTTTGAAATGATTTTATAGAAAGAATTGCATAGGCTTATGGGTCTGAACTTATCCATCGAATCAGCCCTTGGGGTTTTCGGGATTAACACCAAAAATGTAGCATTAAGTTCCTTCAAAAGGTTCTTGGCCCCAAAAGATTCCTGCACTGCCTTCACCACATCCCCTTTTGTCATGTCCTCAAAAGTTAATGTAATAATTAAATTAAATTAATTAATTAACTGGTCCCAAAATTTAAATAATATAAGGACCTTTAATAGTTAATTTAATTAATTAAGATGGGGTCCAAGTTAATATTTGTATTTGTGGTTCAGATTGATTTAATATATCTCCGACTTATTTTTATTTTGTTTCCGTAGTTTGTGTTGCCGTCGGCTATCTTTGTACACCCTCGGAAAGTTTCTTGATGGGTATTTAAGCACGACTTGTAGGAAGTTTGTAAGTATGCTTTGGATTATATTTCTCTGTATTGTGAATTCCTATTGGAGTTTGGGATTATTCGCCATTTCGGAAGTGAAAGATCTGTTTACCGCATAGATTAATTAAGATTTGCACACAGATAATGAACACGAACACAAACAACAGAACTCTTATTATTATTCGCATATGCCAGAACATTACATTATGCTTGACTCATCTCCTAATTACAATGCTTCCCAAAGGGGTTATAAATACTTTCCTAAGAACTTTCCCGAAGGAGTCCATCGGCCACATACGACATGTCGCTACATAACAAAAACCTTTCTGAAGGGACCCGTCGGCTACATAACAAGAACCTTTCCGAAGGGACCCATCGGCTGATACACAATTTCTACCGACGACATCATCCCCCCCAAAAAGAAAAGTTGTCTCCTGACGACTACAGAACAAAACTCAAACAACTAATACAACAATATTGATCTGCCACATCACTTTCACATTCATCTCATTGCATTTATAGCCTTTGCTAACACAATACTGACTCCTCAAGCTGACCTTGATAGCCACCTGTGCTGCTTTTTCTGCTTCCAACTCCTCGGTACCTTGAGCCAAGTGTCGCTGCACTGCCTCCAACTGGATGATCAGCTCCTCTTGAGCTCTCTACGCATCCACCAAGATAGCCTCACGACCAACACCTACTCTCAGTGCCTCTAGTAGACAGACACTCCATGCCTGCAGCAGCTCCAAGTCTTCTCCACTAGTCAGATTCCCATGACTGATATCCGCAACGACTGGGGGTCCGGCCGCCAAGACCAAATTAGCACTCCGAAACCCACACAAAACTGCACGGAACACACCATTTTTGTCATTTTCTGCCGATTCTACTCTCTTTTTGGCAATCGCTGATGCTTCCCCTTCCCTATGGCATCATCTGCTACTCATTCCGAACAACTTGAATCTGTCGTCGTTTTTTCTTTTTTTTTGGAAAACCTCTTGCCACCCTCTGCCATGTTACGCCAATTCCTTATGCAATAACCTGGAATTCCATTCAAAATCTGAATGCAATAACAGGTAGAAGCCGTACGCCATATTTATCATTTATGCAAAACCCGTACACCATATTATACTAAAAATCCGTACATTGGCTGCTTCAGAAAATCCGTACGGTGACCATGTTGGAAAATTCGTACGACGGCTGTTTAAAAAATCTGCATTGAGACTTGAATTTCGTACAGCAAATAACATATATATGGGAAAATCCGTATGGTAAGCTTTTTAACAAAGCCGTACGGTAACTCAACCTCCAAAATCCGTACGATGACTAGCTCCCGAAATCCGTACAATGACTGGCTCCCAAATCCGTGCGCAGCCTTGCAAAGAAATTCCAAATCCGTACGGTGCCTATCTGACTGCATCTGGGAAATCCATACAGCCACACTGCATTTGAAAAGTCCGTACGGTGACAGGGACTCAAAAGCTGTACAGTGACTGCATAAAACCCGTACATAGCCTGCCTGCTAAATGCTGTATGGTAGCCTTTTAAAATTCGTACATTGCATCTTCATTAGAAAATTCGTACGGTGAGCAATTACAAGCCGTACAATGACTTTAGAAAAGTGATACAGTTACCTAAGACATCCGTACGGTTACTTCTCACACTTTTTCTTTTTTTTTTTTAGTTTTTTCAATAGCAAAGTTAATTTTCCCTTCGCCCGTCGGCATCGTCGGTCTGCAACGACGAAGGGGTCGCCTAAAGGCCATTCTTTGATGCAGAAGTCTTCCGACCGTGGTATACCTTCAGCTTCGAGCCATTCACCGCTTGAGGCACTTCCTGTCCATCCAAAGTCCATAATTCTATTGCTCCATTGTCCCCTACTTCTCGGATCTGATACGGCCTGACCCACTTAACTTTGAACTTGCTTGGTTTGATCTCATTCCACTGTCCGAGTTGAAACTTGCTATGCCTATTCTGTGTCATCTCCATATCGCCCAGTTTGTTCTCGAAGTTCACTACCATGGACTCCATCAGTTGCCCCTTCTATCCATCTATAATACATTCACTCTGTACTGCTACAACTTTTATTGAACCCTTCCTCTTTGTTGCCTGTGCAGACTGTATCGTGTGTCTTTCTTGCCACCGGTACCTTTCTGCTATATCTGTGGTTCGACGTAATACTTTCTTCCTGCGCAGTCGTATAGTAGAATCTTTCCTTCTTTTGGGTTCGTATTGTATGTTCTGTCCTTCAGCTTCAGTCATATCTGCATTTTCTTCTTCGGCTTCTCTGTGTTGCTTCGAACATTCATTTCTTCCTTCGGCTTCTCCATGTTCCTTCAGACATTCATTTCCTCGGTCGGCTTCTCTGTGTTCCTTCGAACATTCATTTCCTCCTTCGGCTTCTCTGTGTTCCTTCGAACATTCATTTCCTTCTTCTTTCTTACCTTCGTCGATCCTTAGCATATTACAACTTGGAAAGAGCTCGTAATCCTCTATCTGCTAGTGGTCAAGACCATTTACTGAATCCAGATTGTCATCTCCTTCCAATCATAGGACTCCCTCCTGATCGGGTTCCAGACTCTGCCTCTTCTCATCATCTTCTCCTTCGGAATCCGACGATAGAGCTTCTCCAACCATCTAAGTGTGTAGATCGATGACATACTTCCAGCCTTTGCTTTCGAGTGATAAAGTATTTTTCTTCCAATCGTGCTTTGCCTTGGCTTGTATCAGCCACCCCTGGCCCAGAATGGCATCAAATCCTCTCCGCTTCAGTGGGATCACGACAAAGTCCAACAAGAACGGTTGTGTTCCAATCGTCACTGGTTGCACTGTGAGTACTCCCAAAGGCTTGATTCCATGTTGATGGACTGTTAACAATTGGAAGGTAGGTGGCCACAATGTTGGTTGTCCCAACTTTTTCCAGGTATCCTCTGGCAACACATTGACACCGAACCCTCCGTCCACAATTGTTTCCATCAATACAGTCTTGAGAATTTCCATTTCAACGACTGCCAGATGGCGTCCAGATGAGAGGGCTAACAGCATCGGATCTTCTGCACTTGCACCACTTTCCTTCCCCTTTTTGTCCGTTGTACTTGCTCCACTCTCCTGCTCCCTTCCATGTTCTCTTGGTAGTTGAGCAGCGGGAACGATGTTTGTGAGTGCCGATCGAAGCTGAGGCATAGTGAGCAACAGATCATTTATCCTAACGGGTATCTCGGCTTGCAATATTTGCTGTACAATGTTCTGTTCTGCGCAGTTTCGTACAGAGGTACTCGGCGTGTCCTTCAGGTGTGTCGTTCCTACTTGCATTGCTCTCTGGATCTCTGCCCGTGCTTCCTCCAGTCTCTTCTTTTCTTCCGTCGGATTAGGGTGTAGCTTCGCCTGCTTCTGAGTGATTGCCAGAACTTCTTCCTCGTCCGTCCCGACGGTAATCAAATTTACTCTGGACTTTGGGCACTTAGCATCGTCATGATCACCGGGTCCACACCATCGGCATAGCAACTTCGGTGTGTTTGCTGTTGTGCACTCTCGGGCGAAGTGACCCCACAGATTGCATGCACGGCATTGAACAATTGGCCGACCATTCGCATCATACTGAATTCGACTCCTTCCGCCATTATTGTTGTTGCTGCTATTGTTGTTGTTTTGACCGTGTCGGTTGTTTCTATATCCACCCGATGCGGCACCTTCCGTACTGGTGTTCCCGTTCCCTCCTGACGGGGATGCCTCCTATGTCAGGAACACTCGCTCCGGTGTTCTTGTTTTCAAATTGAAAGGGCATTCCTTTATCGAGTGTCCCATAATCTGGCAAATCTCACAAAATTGATCTTTTGGGCAGGATCCCTTTGTATGGCCTTCTTTCTTGCACTCCGTACACCATAGGTCATTGCCCTTAGTCTCCTTGTTCATGTTTTTGAACTCTTTCATCATCCGAAGCATGTCCTTCTGAAGAGAACGAACTTTCTTGCTATTGCCTTCATCGTCGCTGCTATCTTCTCCTGAAGGCTCATCATTATCTGAATCGGATGAGCTGGTCTTCTTCTTCTTCTTTGTCTTTTGTTCACTTTCGAGGTTCAATGGCCGATTATATGCTTCAGTAAATGTCGATGGTGGCACGATCTTCATCTTTTTCCGCAGTTTCGGGTGAAGGCCTTCAATGAACCATCTTTTCTGGAGCCCATCTGCTGGCTTATTCTCCATTTTACTGATTAAGTCCTTCAACCTCCTGGCGAAGAACCGTACTGTTTCATTCTTCTTTTGTTTGGTATTGAATATCTCCACTACAATTTCATTATCGTCGCGCAGGAGTTGAAATTTTGCGATGAACTCCTTCTTAATGTTATCCCAACTGTTTAACTTTTGTGGATCACTATCAGTAAACCAATCAATCGCAACACCCCGTAGGGTAGCGAAAAATTGTCGGATCCATTCGTTTGTATCTGTTATGCCATTTTCCCTCCAGATTGTTTCACATGTTTTACAATGTCGAATGGGATCAGCTGCTTCATCACCATCAAATTTAGGCAACTTTTCCTTCGAACTTGCCATTATCACTGTATGTTGAGGGTTTTGTTGTGTACTTGCGTTGTTTTGCACGCCCACGTTGTTTTGAGCACCCGCGCTGTTCTGCACACTCGCGCTGTTCCACACACCCGCGTTGTTTTCTACACCCGCGTTGTTTTCGGTTTCCGCGCTGTTTTCGACTTCCACGCTGTTTGGTGAAGAAGAGGGTTCGTTTTGGAAGTATATCTCGGATGAAGAGGTCACTCCATGCTCGTGCTCCCTCGGCACTCCAAGTTGTGCGAGTCGATCTCCTTCCGTCAGGATTCTCTTCCCGTGGCGTATGCAGGTTCAGAAACTCCTCCCTCGCTTCTTCCACCAAATCAAGCCGTCGTCGAGTCTCCTTCAACAATCCTTTCGCACTCCTGTTTTCATCGGCAATCTTCTAGAATCCCCTTCGGCACTCTATCTGTTGAGCCAGAATTAAATTTTCCTGCGCAACGCGTATGTCATCTTTTTGCTTCAGCTTATTCTTATCTTTGTTCAACTAATTCAGCATTTAATTCATATCCGCTTGCCTGCGTACCAGGTCCATCAGGCAACGGCGCCAAATGTTTACTGCATAGATTAATTAAGATTTGCACACAAATAATGAACACGAACACGAACAACAAAACTCTTCTTATTATTATTCGCATATGCCAGAACATTACATTATGCTTGAATCATATCCTGATTACAATGCTTCCCGTAGGGGTTATAAATACTTTCCGAAGAACTTTCCCGAAGGAGTCCGTCGGCCACATACAACATGTCGCTACATAACAAAAACCTTTCCGAAGGGACCTGTCAGCTACATAACAAGAACCTTTCCGAAGGGACCCGTCGGCTGATACACAATTTCTACCGATGACAAGATCTTCCCTATTCAGCTCGTGTGATTTCGGTGGGATTTAACCCTCACCCTATTCCATCGGTGTTCATCTCTGTCTATATCCGGCAAATTGAAGACTTAATTGTATGTGGAAATATCAGTACCAATTGGTAAATCTTTGGCTCTGCATTTGCAATTTGTGTATGTTACATTCTGCATTTTAAGTGATATCATTGAGATTGCCTTGTACCGTACACCAAGCATCCAGTCCATGTTGGGCATACTCAGACACTCCCATATCGGATCTAGCAAATCGGAATAACAATTTATGAGCAGATACTTTGTTTGTACCCCACGTGTAACATTGTGCGTTCTGTATTCTTGGTTAACATCAATCATTCATTTTATACACCTTGCACATCAATTGTACGGCCTCTTTATTCACCATATAGCCTCCTTCATCCACCGTACGGACTGCACTAACATCGTACCGGATTCTATAGCCATTGTACGGCTGAGCCAGTCATCAGTCACCATACAAATGTTCATTCCTCCGTACAAATAGCTCCTGTGCACTCACTACCACCCACATGTTGTCCACCGTACAGACAGCTCCTGAACTCTCACCGTACGGTCTTTCTAATCACATCGTATGACCTTCCTAGAAACACCATATGGCCGTTTCCTATGCACTGTTTTAGCAATGTACGGACTCCTTGGGTGTGATAATCCGTACTTTCCCTTCCCCACTCCACCGTATGGATATCTCCATTTGTACTACATAGCTATTCTTTGCCATTTATCTAGCCCTTCCATACTAGGGAACATTACAGTGGTATCAGAGCTGGTGATCTTGCCAACCTGCTGGGATGATTAAGAGATTTTGGTACTTGGATCACACTATGGCCCTGAACAGCAACGGAGAGTGGTGGTTGAAGGCACTACAAAGGATTAGCAAAGAGCTCAGTGAGGGTGTTGATCTTCCATTAGATATATTGGAAGTATGTTTGTGTCAAGTGGACCAATTACCTTCAAGATTTATACAAAGAATCCTTTCGCCGGTTAAGGATGCCTTAAGTCAACCCAGGCTTTTGAGACACCATGACAAGGATAAAAGATTGGCAGTTGCAACATGTCTCAGCAAGGTCTTGAGAATTTCGGCTCCTAAAGCACTGTATGATGATAACACCATGATAGAGATATTGCAATTGATAGTCGACAGCTTTCAGAGTCTTGATGACTTCAGTAGTGACCCTTTTGGTAGGAGATCTACAATATTGGAGAATTGTGCAAATGTCAAAGTAATCTTAGATCTCGAATTGCAAAATTTGGTCCATGATATGTTTCATCACTTCTTGGTCACCATCAAGGAAGATCATGATACTAAGATTCCAATTGCTATGGAGAGTCTTATGATTTCGTGCATTGAAGAGATGGATGAGATATCCCAACCCATCACATCTATGTTATGGGCTGTTCGTAATCTAGATTGTATCCCATCTATAGCAACATATAGATTGGTCAGTAATGTTTTCAAGCTTTGTGAAGAAAAACTAATATCTCATTTGCATAAGTGGGAAAAATTGGATGACAACGATAAGGATGATGCTTTACATGAGGAGAATGAAGACATGATTACGAGGCTGCTCCAGGAGGATTTGCTAAATCTTTCTACTACATCAACATAGGGAGAACACCAAAAAAATGAAGAGGTTGCTTGCATGGATCTTGTAAAGACATGGATGGATCATATTGTGCCCGAGGTTGTGCCTATCACCAATGCACTATCCGTTGATGAAGCTCTATTAGTTGCCGAAGTTGTGTCCATAATAGAAGCGATGTCTGTTGCTAAGGTCCATGTCCGTCGTCAAGTTTGTGTCCGACATCGTCGTGTCCATCAACGACACCAAGTCCGTGTCCGTGTCTATCGTCAAGTTGGTGTTCGTCATCGTCGTTATGTCTATCACCATCGTGTCCATCACCGACATGTCCGTCATTGACACCAAGTTTGTGTCCATCGTCAAGTTGGTATCCGTCACCATCATGTCTGTCACCGTCATGTCCATCACCGATGCCAAGTCTGTGTCTGTCGTTGAGTTCGTGTTTGTCACCGTCATGTCCGTCACCGACGTCGAGCCCATGTCTGTCATCGAGTTTGTGTCCGCACTGTTGTGTCCATCACCAACGCCAAGTCTATGTTCGTGTTCATCGTCAAGTTGGTGTCTGTCACCGTCATTGTGTCTATCATCGTCATGTCTGTCACCGATGCCAAGTTCGTGTCCGTCGTCGAGTTCATGTCCAATACCATCATGTCCATCACAGACGCCAAGTCTGTGTCCGATGTTGAATTCATGTTCGTCACCGTCGTGTCCATCACCGATGTCGAGTCCATGTTCGTCATAGAGTTTTTGTCCCACACCGTCGTGTCCATCACCAATGCCGAGTCCATTGTCAAGTTGGTGTCCGTCACCATCGTTGTGTCTGTCACTATCATGTCCATCACCAACGTCGAGTCTGTGTCCGTTGTCGAGTTCGCGTTCGTCATCGTCGTCATCACCATCGTGTCTGTCATCGATGCTGAGTCCATGTCATCATCGACTTTGTGTCTGACACTGTCATGTCCACCAACGTCGAGTCTGTGTCTGTGTTTGTCATCAAGTTGGTGTTCGTCATTGTCTTTGTGTCTGTAACCGTCGTGTCCATCACCATCATGTCCGTCACCGATGCCAAGTTCATGTCCATCGTTGCTGACGTCGAGTTCATGTCTATCACCATTGTGTCCGTCACCAACGAGTTCGTGCCTGTTACCGTTGTGTCCATTACCAACATCAAGTTCATGTCCCTTATCAAGTTCGTATCCATCACCGATACCGAGTTCGTGTTCGTCGTCGAGTTTGTGTGCGTCACCGTCATTGTGTCCTTTGTTGTCACTGTCACCATATCCATCATCATCATTGTGTCTGTTGTCATCACCGCAACCTTGTCTGTTGCCATGTCTGACACTGCCATTATCATCATGTATGTCATCTTCATTGTGTCCATTGTCGTCACTGTAGCTGTGTATATTACCAAGTCCATTGTCATCTTTGTTAGTGTCGTTGCATCTGTCAACGTCGTTGCATCCGTCACCAATGTCAAGTTTGTATCCGTCGTCAAGGGTGTATCTATCGCTATAGTTGTATTCGTGGACGATGTCATGGCTATCTTCATCATCATTGTTTGTCTGTCATTGTGGCTGCATTGGTCATAATAGCTAAGTTTGCTGCCATTGAGACATTGTTCACTGTTGAGGCTCTATCCATCATCGAGGCTCCAACCGAGGTTTTGCGTGTCATTGAGGATTTATCAACAACTAAAATTTTGTTTGCCACTGAGGTACTCTCCGTTGAGGTTTTTCCTGCCAAGGTTCCCTTTATTGAGGTACTCTTTGCTGAGGCTTCCATCATCATGGCACCCTTCGCTGAAGCTCCTGTCGCCAAGGTTCTCACAGTTGAGGCCCCCTTCATCGACATTCTCACCACTGAAGCTCTCTTTGTCAAGGTTTCATCCATCAAGAATATAATAGTGATCGTTGTGGTTGTGTCAATGAGTAAGTTTGTGCAAGCATCAACGTCTGTGTGCATGACCATACCCAAAGAGATTTTTGAACATAACGACCTGAAAGATTTCATCAATTTGTGTCAGTGGGATCCTGGTGAAGGCTACGACAATGTTTATATCAAAGTGGCACAACAGATGCTTAATGACAGTGTGGTGCAAGGGAGGTTTGATAACAATTCACTCATTTTGCCCACGTGTTTGATTTGGGATCCTGGAGCTATTGATGTTTCCTCAGATGTTAGATTGCTTGAGGACAAGCAATCTTTGGGCAGCGAGGATTTGTCATGTCCCCAAATTTTAATGTAATAATTAAATTAAATTAAATTAATTAATTAATTAACTGGTCCCAAAATTTAAATAATATAAGGACCTTTAATTAGTTAATTTAATTAATTAAGATGGGGCTCAAGTTAATATTTGTATTTGTGGTTCCGATTGATTTAATATATCTCGAACGCATTTTTATTTTGTTTCCGTAGTTTGTGTCGTTGTCGGCCATCTTTGTACACCCTCGAAAAGTTTCTTGACGGGTATTTAAGCACGGCTTGTAGGAAGTTTGTAGGTATGTTTTGGATTATATTTCTCTATGCGAATTCCTATTGGAGTTCAAGATTATTCGCCATTTCGGAAGTGAAAGATCTTCCCTATTTGGCTCGTGCGGTTTCGGTGGGATTCAACCCTCACCCTATTTCGTTAGTGTTCATCTCTGTCTGTATCCGGCAAATTGAAGACTTAATTGTAGTGGAAATATCAGTACCAATTGGTGAATCTTTGGCTTTGCGTTTGCAATTTGTGTATTTTACATTCTGCATTTTAAGTGATATCATCGAGATTGCCTTGTATTGTACACCAAGCATCTTGTCCACATTGGGCATACTCAGACACTCCCGTATCAGATCTAGCAAATTGGAATAACACTTTATGAGCAGATACTTTGTTTGTACCTCACGTGTAACATTGTGCGTTCTATATTCTTGGTTAAAATTAATCATTCATTTCATACACCTTACACATCAACTGTACGACCTCTTTCATTCACCATATAGCCTGCTTCATCCATCGTACGGACTGCACTAACACCGTATTGGCTTCTATAGCCACCGTACGGCTCGACTAGTCATCAGTCACCATACGGACTGTTCATTCCTTCGTACGGATATCTCTTGCGCACTCACTACCACCCACACGTCGTCCACCGTACGGACCGCTCCTGCACTCTCACCGTATAGTCTTTCCAATCACACTGTACGACCCTCCTAGAAACACCGTACAACCTTTTCCTATGCATTGTTTTAGCAATGTACGGACTTCTTGGGTGTGATAATCCATACTTTCCCTTCCCCACTCCATTGTACAGATATCTCCATTTGTACTACATAGGTATTCTTTGCCATTTATCTGGCCCTTCCGTACTGGGGAACATTACACCTTTGACAACCTCCCAATATTTCTAGAAAAAGAATGTCGGGAAGCCATCCGGCCTTGGAGCTTTGTCAACAAGGAGAGATAGCAGAGCTTGGTAAATTTCATGCAAAGAGGGAATAGCCTTCAGCATAGAATTATGATGTTCCTGTAGCAGACTGGGGATTGAAGTCAAAATATCCTCTTGATCTTTCAGCAAAAGTGAAGGGTCCTTAGAAAGAAGTGAAGAAAAGAAATGCACTGCTTCATCTGCGATCTCTTTTTCCTTTGTCAAAGTGGCCTGCCCCCTCTTTATACTCGAAATCTTGTTGTGTGCACAGTGTTTTAAGGTGGAGAGATGGAAGAATCTGGTATTCTGATTCCCCCTCTTTGAGCCAATTGACTCTAGATCTTTGCTTCCAAAAGTACTCTTCCCTGCTAATGATATTGTGGAGGTCAGATAGGATAGACCTTTCTTTGATCCTAATCTGATCGTTGTATCCTTCCTGCTATATCCTTTCCTGGACTTTTCGAGGCTGGTCTGTCTTCTCACCCTTCTCCTGAAAGATATGCTCAAAATCCGTCTTATTCTAGACTTTAATGTTTCTTTTCACATTTTTCAATTTTTGAGCTATCCTAAACATTGCTGTACCTTCCACCTCTATATTCCACCAAGAGGAAATCTTAGCTTCCAAATCCGGGTAGGAAGTCCACATCTTGTCAAAACGGAAAGGGAAATTCCGTTTGACCATGAGAGGACTAAATGAAAGCGAGATGGACGAGTTGTCCAACCTAACTCTGGGAAGAAGAGAAAGTTTGCACATGTGGGTTTGCATCCAGTCTGGGGAAATGAGGGCTCTGTCCAGACGAACTTGGATGCAATCCCCGCCAGTTCTCTTGTTTGACCAAGTGAATCGTGCCCCCAAAAGATCAACATCCATAAAGGCCAGATTGTTAATAAAATTAGAGAGGTCTAATTTGCTTTCCTGATTCGAGGCCAGCCCCCCTGATTTTTCTTCATCTGAAAGGGGGGTGTTTAAATCCCCCATAATAACACCTTTATTTATATTACTGTTGTGAATTGCATCAAGAACCTTGGCCCAAAAAACCCTTCTCTCCCTTTTAGTATTAGGAGAATACACATTTAAAATAAACCAAGAGTCACCACTATGTACATGGGAGACCTTACAAAGGAGAGCATTACCTTCATTAAGAACAGTGGAGATCTGGAAAGCCTTTTTATTGAAGAGCGTAAGAACCCCCCTTGCAGCTCCCTCCGAATCTGTGGCTTCACTACTCATAATACAATTGAAAGATAATTTGCCTACCATGTCTTTTCTCATCTTTGTTTCTTGAATTAGTAAAAAATCAGGTCATTGATCTCTAATCATATTTTAGACTATCTCCTATTTGTGGGCACCATTTAGGTCCCTTATGTTCCAAGATATGATCTTCATTTCTTTTTTACAGAACATTCCTTGATGGTTCTCTGGCTCCCATCTACCAAGTTCTTTCTGGCCTCCTCTTGCAATGCCTGACTCAGACTTTTTCATCTTGGAGACTTAGGTTTTAACCCAACATTTGCTTTGATCCTGCTTCTGGTCGTCACTGGAGACAATGGAAGATGATCTCGATTTTGATTTTTCTTCTTTTAAACCATACTCCCCTTACCTTTATTGTCTTGAGAGCAACTATTTATCCATTCCTCCAATTTTGAGATCTGTTATGGGGAAGAGTTGTTGATTAGATCTAAAAACTTCTTCCTTAGGGCATTAGATGCTGGTGGATTCGCTAGAGAAGCCAAAGGGAATTCCAAAGAAAGCCTTTGATTCTGAACCTCAACTTCCGTCTCCTACCCTACATGGCTTACCTCTTCTCCTTTGTTTCCTTCACTTAGTTTGTGATCAAAGTCCTTTGGGAGTTCGCTTGGTTCTCTGGTTGGGGCCAAAGATTCTTTTATCGACTTGATCTCCATCCGGGGGTCCTCCAATATACTGACCTCCTACTCTTTCTCATTCAACGAATTCTTACTTGTTATTTCTATGGCTTGGGGCTCGACGTCGTGGTCCTTATTTTCTGACACCTTTGATCCTTTTCCTCCTTCATTGCTCTGATCTCCTTCCTGGTTGAGGACATTGTTTTTTTCCTCAGTCCAATCCTAGTTCTCTGATGTACTGGTCGTTTTCTATTTCTAGACCATTTTCTTACCCTTTACTGAAGTACCAGTAGGCTTACTCTTTTTCCTTTCTGCCTTAGCTTTGGGACATTGGTTTGCCTTGTGCCTAGATTTAAAACAGAGGAAACGTGCAAATGGAACAAACTCATAAATCAGTTTTTGAACATGCACTCCCAGTTTTGAGTGGAACATCACTATTTCTGGCATGTCCACGCCTTCCCTTACCCCTATGTAGATACGAGCGTAGGTAAGACGTCTTTTTGAGGCTGTAATCAGATCTATTGAGAGGAGCTCCCCGAAGGAGCTGGCTACCCCCACAAAAACATCTTCATTCTAGAATTCTAAGGGGAGCTCTAGAAGCCTTACCCAAATAGGGGCTTGCATAAAGAAAGAGTCGTTCATATTCAGCGTAGAAGACCACTTCTGAAGAACCAAAGTGGAACGACCTATAGCCCACGGCCCCTCACACAGAATGTTTGAGAGGTCTTCCATACAAGAAAAATCAAAAGATAGAAGGCCCTTAGCCATTGCCGTGACAGAGACTTGACCTTTGAGGGCCCATTTCTTCTTAATGAAAGATCTCACAAAATCTATATTTGGCCTTGGCCCTAAGAATTTACCAACCAAAGTCGAACCCATTGACACAATGCTATGATCCACAAGCTCGTCTGGAATGGCAATGGCACAGGAACCTTTCTCCACCTCGGGGAGAATCTTAACAGGTGGGAAAGAGGACTAACATGTAGGCTTGACCCTGAAAAGTGATGACCATTTAACAAAGCTAGGTAGACCCACCTTAGGAACCAATGGAATCTTGTACGACAACTTGGGTGGAGCATTTGGGTCCCCATCATCTTTCTCTGTCTGGTCTTCTGTGCTTGAAGATCCTTGACCGTCCTCCTTCTGCGACCTGTGCCCCAAGCCAAGGGTCCGATTCTGACATTCCAGAGAAATCCCGCCCTGTTTAGAGTTTGAATTTTGAAAATCGTTCTTCCCTCCCTTTCCAACGCTTTCCATCTCTCCCCTCTAATTATTCTGGTAAACTTGTTTGGATTAAAATGTTTTGATTAGTATATTTTAGTTATTATTAGACTTATAATTAAATGTATATATCATTCACTATATTATATATATTGTTTATGTATGATAATCATATTATAATAATAGATTTATTATTATCATTCAGAATATATTTATTTAAGAATTTATCTATGTTGTTTATCAATAGAGTTAGTTATATTATGCTAAATTCATAGTACTATTATATATCAATTGATATAATATTATATTATATCAATTTGATAAAATAATATATTTAATAATATTTAATTATGCTATAATACTTTTTATTATTATTTTTATTGATATTATTTATTTAACTCAACCTTATAAATGTGGTATTTATATAAATTTATTGAATGCAATTATAATCATATTATTTTTATTTATTTATCCATTCCTTATATTAACTCTATTATTAAAATTGATCTTGGAAATGGGGACATTACAGTCCGCCCTTCCCAAAATTGCTTGTCCTCAAGCAATTCAATATTTTCTTCTTGATCATAGTCTTGCAACAATGATTTCAATTTTGGGATTAGATAGTTATAAATTTAAATATAATAATTAGATTAGATTTAAATTACTAAGAATGATTTTAAAGAAGGAACTTATCTTGATGTAGCGTTGCTTTCTTTCTAGATGAGTAAACCTTCAAGGATGTAGAGTCTTTTTCTAATTCATTCCTAAGAATTGCAACATTCATTAGAATGTCCTCTTAACTTTAACACTCACTGAGAATGCCCTTGATCCAATCTTGACAAAATGTCGTTAACCTTCAGACTTTCTAAAAATGTTCATGATGCTCGATACTCCTTACTTGTGACACTCATTGAGAATGTCCCTAATCCCTAGCACTCACTAAGAAACAAAGACTAGGATATATGAAAACACAAAGCATGTACAAAATATATATACATTAGTGTATGAAGACACAATGTAGACACGAAGTATATACATTAATGCATGAAGACACAATGCAGATACAGAGCTACACATTTTAAAAGCGTTGGTAGATTCCTTCCTCTAATTATAATTTTTGTGTTACCAGAGTAATTGGTGACTAGCTCCTTGACAAAAAAGACTTGCATCATATGTTAGTACTCCAAAACCATGATAAGGATATTATTCAATCTTGTAAGTCATTAACTTATAAGATTCTAATTCCCAATTTAAATCTTTCTTAAGTAGAAGTTGTGATCAAATGCTTAGCTCCTGGGGGAGTGCTTCCTGGAGCTCTAATTAATGAAACAACTCTCCACTAAGCACCATCTTCTCATGGTGCTTCTCTTTAAGACCTTATAGATAATCAATCTTGATATATCCATCCTTCCTAGGAGGGAGTTCTTCCTCATCCTAGGCCTTATGGATACCCACTCTAGGTGTATACATACTTCCATATGCATATTATTTTCCTTAACAATATGTACTGTCCTTCAGAGAATACTCAATTCCCTGCCTCACTTCTTTAAGAGTATTCAATTATAGAATATCTTGTGAAGTCATTCAGAGAGGTTAGCTCTCTGCCTTAATTCCTTCTAGGAATTATTATACTTTATTTTCGTCTTATTAGTGGTTACTTGGAGTAGTCTATTTCTTCTTCCTCTCGATCTCAACAAATTCAATATTTTGCAAGAATTTATCATTAATTGTAAGAAATCACTAAATCAATGATTGGTCTTATATATATTTGATTGATATTCTTGTTGTGTCCTTTTGAGTTCCATCAGAACATTGTTGAATTAACCATTCCTCTTATTTGAATCCTTCCCCATACCACTCATTTCTATTGATTTTCTTCCTTTCCTGCATGATGACAAGGTCATGTCATGTCTAGTTTGATTTGAGATGAATGTTATTTGTTTAGATAACAATCAATCCTGAATGAGTGATGTGTCGATGGTCCTCATATTATTATTTCCCAAAGGACTCGTGTTCATTTCTTCTTCCATAGGTTTGTTAAAAGGTTATCCACAATTCTACTTTAATGTTTTGTATAATTCAACCATATGTCCATCACAAAGTATCCACAATCTTTTCACATACTTTACCTTTACTGATGATTCTTTATTCTTTTATGTTGATCATTATTTAAGACTTACCCTACAGTTTGTCAATATCATGCTCTGATACCACTGTAATGTCCCTACTTAATTTGAGACAATTTCTTTACTTCTTCTCACTTATTCTTCCAAATTCTTGTACATAAAATAATTAACCAGATTATGTGCAATATCATTTCTTTCCCAGTCAATCACTAATATGTGTAGAGAAATGATTTGATCTATTAGTAACTTCCCATATAAGTATTCATATTTAATGACCTCTTCTCAGTTAACCTGAAAGCTTAGGGACGATCACTCATTACTTATCAAGTGCTTACTCTTAGACCCAATAGTGGACAGTATGAATATTTTATAAGTTTCTTCACTAAATACAATAATATGCACTCTTATTCTTCTTCCTATATATATAGTATTTTATATGTTATCCTCTCCAACCAATGTATGCACCTTCCATATAAACTATGACCTTCATTATAGATTGGGATTCCTTTATATGAATGGGGAATTCCTTATTGACTATGAAAGAGTCGTGTTCACCGTCTTTGTTCTGAATATGATTTTTTTGGAATTTCAATTGATCAAAGATTTTGAGTTCCTTATCAAAATCTATGTTTGTTTGTGGTCTATGTAAGAATTTGCCTTAGGGAAAAATTCACCCAAGATCAAGGAACTCAAACACAAGCACAACAGTAGACCAAAAGAGTATGATAAGAATAACGATATGATATTCAATTCAATGTGTAAGTACACTAGGAGTGCCTATATATAAAGGCCTCTGGAATGCTTCTAGAATGCCTAGGAATCAACATCATGATAAGTCATACAACCAGGCACATGTCCACCAGAAGTGGATTATCCTCCATTAAGCACAAGAGTAAGTGCAATGATGACAGGATAAGCCTACAAAGGGGTAGCATGCAAAATAATATTTTAGACACCATGTGCTATAATAGGAGTGTGAATAATTCTGTTGTCTACATGACAACTCAGTTAATTATGCAAACTCCAGTGTTGTAGACACCATGTGTTGAATTAGAGTTGCTTACTTCTGTGTTGTCAACATGACAACTCATAAAAGTACGCAAACTCCTAAGTGTTTCACCAAAGAAAAAATAAAATAATGCATAATAATAAAATAATGCATTAACCTAAGTAAACTTAAGTAAAGTGTAAATAGTGAATAATTATTTACACCAACAGTCCATTGTTCACTAGTGCGTTTAATCTTCTTGCTTGATATGCAACCAAGTTGATGATTTGGAGTATGCTTATTGAGAGCTGACGTGGTTATTCTCTTTCTAAGTAGAAGTCCTTACTCTTGTTATTAATCTGAGATTGCAAAACAATGAATACAGAAAGCTTGAGGGATCCTTTTGGCTTCAACGCTGTCATGGAAATGCTGTGGTGTTTGTTGCTGTTTGAATATGGTCCCACTACTGATTGATTATCTGATGCATGTAATTTCTGATTGACCTCACTGTTGATTCTTCCTCCGTCTACTAGCAATCCTCCAATATGCACCTCAATCTAGGATTGCCGAATTTGTTTTGATAATGCAAAGAATATATTCGCTGTTCCAATGCACTGAGTGTCTTATCGTTCTGTGTCCCTTACGGTGATTGCTATCTTTATGTAGTCTCTGCCGGCCCTTAATTCATTTTTTCCTTCTATCACATGTATATGACTTCTGCACATCTATTTTTCTCCTATGTTTATGTGATGCCAAGCTGTTGTCTTTTAGCAGATCCTCCCTGTCCCTACTTTAGTCATCTTCCTCTCTAATATATGAGTATGAGGTAGAGGTTGTGACTATTCATAGGTATATTGGTTTGTTTATATTAAAATGTTTGATTATTATATAATGTATGTGTATGATAATCATATTATAATAATAGATTTATTATTATCATTCATAATATATTGATTTGAGAATTTATCTACGTTGTTTTATCAATAGAGTTATATTATACTTTTTTGATAGTACTATTATATATCAATTGATATAATATTATACTATATCAATTTGATAAAAATAATATATTTAATAATATTAAATTATGCTATAATACTTTTATTATTATTTTAATTAATATTATTTATTAAACTCAACCTTATAAATGTGGTATTTATTTAACGTTATCAAATGCAATTATAATTGTATTATTTATATTTATTTATTCATTCCTTATAGTAACTCTATTATTAAAATTGATCTTGGAAATGGGGACATTACACTATCTCATGTGATCTTTGAACAATGCTAGTAACTATGGGTGCTACATAGACTATGATTGATTCCCACACATTTGCCAACCTTGCCGAAGAAAATCTCTAAATCTTTCGCATATGCATCCACGGAATGTATTCTTCTTTCTCAAGAACAATGGACATGAACAACTATCCTCAATGTAACCTACAATCTTTGCAAAAAAACGAAATTTTTGAACGCTAATGTTCAATACTTCCAACAAAATCTTCGTTGAAATTCATTTCCTAGACATCCACGATAGTTATATTAAAGCCTCCATAGGCATCTACTAATGTTTGTCTCAGCAGAACAATGGCAATATTTACCAACAATGTAGATTATGAGAGCCCCCAACTGTCTTAATCCCAAACAAGAACACAACCAATGAGATGGGTCTTGACGATTTACGGCTGTAATGTTTCATTCCTGTCTGTAGGCAAAAGATCCCAGACTCGATAATTTCCCTCGGTTAAATGTCAGCTTGTGTAGCCTATGTAGTGGACACTAGAAGTCTGTACAGTGAACAGAGGGTAGTCTGTATAGTGTGAAGGAATGGTCCATACAGCAATCAGGAGGGGTTTCAACGATATGGAAATCTATAGGCCGTACGGTAGGAGGGAATGACGTACGGTTGGAGGGAAGGCAAGGAAGGGGATTTGTCATACGGTGGGAGTAGGGGAAAATGGAGTATTGTACGGAATGGAGTGGAGTACGGTGAGGGTGATGGGGCCGTACGGTGGTGGTGAGTGGAAGGTTGTATAGTGGGATGAGAGGGAATGGAGTATTAAGATAATATCTTATACTTTCTATAATAGTCAACTACTTGTTTGTAGTCCGCCTTTCAGTCTAAATAGGAATGTTTCCTATCCCGTCTCTTTTTTCTTCAGTCCAGATAGGAATGTTTCCTATCCTATCTCTAGTTTTGTTTCTAATTTCGTCTTCAGTCTACGTTGTTTCTTTTAGAAACAACGTCCTTGTAATTCTTTATAAGGAACACATTTATTCCTCTGTTAATAAATAAATCATCCGGAAATCCGTTAATCTGCCAACTCTTCTTGAATCTTGTAACATGGTATCAGAGCTATTACTTAAATTTTTTCGAAAAAAATTTATAATTTCTTTGGGAAATTATTTATTTAAATTTTTTCAAAATTATTTTTGTTGAATTTCTCTAAAACCCGCTTAGGGTTTTCGGCCTAGAGAAATTCCCGAACTCGGGTTTGCCTGTGTTTGTTCAGCACACTCTAGCCCCATTCGTCCATGCACATCGATCCTTGAAGAAAAATCTGCCATTTTTTATCAAGAAATCTGAAGTTTTTTCAAGCTTTTTTCAGCTAGGGCCTTTTTTTTCGAAACCCTAATTTTTGGGGTCGAAAAAATATTTTGTTTGTAGATTCTTGGTGGGTTTTTTGAGAACTCAACTGGGTTGTCGTCCGTTTTTTCTGGGTGCCTAGATTTTTGTGCCTCGATTTTCGAGCCAGCGGATCCAGAAATCGACAATAGATTCCTTTTGGGTTTTCCGATCTCTCTTCTGGGTCATTCTCTGATTCTTTTGGGTCTTTCGTATTTTTGCCTCGAAGAACGTGCCTTAACAGATTTTCACAGTTTTTCATTGAAAAACGTGCCATGGCATCTCTGACAAATATTTTGCTCGAGCATAATTCCAAATTCAATGGTCGCAATTATGGAACTTGGAAGCAGCGCATCATCGCAATCTTCGAATATCGAAACATCGATCAACTTGTTCTGAGTGTTATGCAGCGTCCAACTTCTCCGGGTCCTGATCAAGGCGAAGCTGCATTTTTCACCTTCTAAATTTGTTTATGAGATTTTGGGTTTGTTGATTTTCTCCTCAAAAATCATTTCAAGTTGTCTGTAATACGCAAGGTTGTGTGAGATTCTGGGTTTGTTGATTTTCTCCTCAAAAATCATTTCAAGTTGTCAGTAATACGCAAGGTTGTGTGAGATTATGGGTTTGTTGATTTTCTCCTCAAAAATCATTTCAAGTTGTTTGTAATACGCAAGGTTGCGTGAGATTCTGGGTTTTATCGTTTTTTCCACAAAAACGAAGTTTTGTAATTGCAACTTATTTTGAGTCATAGCACTCTTCTGGCAAAGCTTCTTGGTTTCAACATTCTGTAGATCCAGGGAGGGTCTCAGTTATCACAGAATGTTCTGACATCCGTACGTTGACCATTAAGGGAGGGTATTAAGATAATATCTTATACTTTCTATAATAGTCAACTACTTGTCTGTAGTCGGTCTTTCAGTCTAGATAGGAATGTTTCCTATCCCGTCTCTCTTTTCTTCAGTCCAGATAGGAATGTTTCCTATCCTGTCTCTAGTTTTGTTTCTAATTTCGTCTTCAGTCTACGTTGTTTCTTTTAGAAACAACGTCCTTGTAATTCTTTATAAGGAACACATTTGTTCCTCTGTTAATAAATAAATCATCCGGAAATTTGTTAATCTGCCAACTCTTCTTGAATCTTGTAACATGGAGCGCACGGTAGTGAAGATGTATATTGAGGGAGATCAATGCTGATTATAACTGTGAATTAAATAAAATATCTAGACGCTAACTCACAAAGATAATATAGAGAAGGTACGCTAAACATAAAATTGTACTTATCTTGAAAAACAAGTTATAAATTGTATTTGTAGACAAAGATGGTGCTTCGACTTACCAAATCTGAGCCAAGTAGTACATAGATGGAATAGGGTGAGGGTTGAATCCCACCAAAACTGGAAAGCCAAATAGGGAAGATCTTTCACTTCCGAAATGGCGAGCAATACTGAACTCCAACTGGAATTCATAGTACAAAGAAAATAATCCAAATCGCATGACAACTACTACCTACATGCTGTGATTAAATACCCTTTGGAGGAACTCCTAAGGGTTTACAAAGATAGCTGACGGCAACACATACGAAAATAATTAAAATAAAAATGGGTCCGAGATATACTAAATCAATCTGCCCATAAACTGGTTTGATTATTTATTTATTTTATGACGGGAGCATTACAACGGCTATCAAATGCCATATGATATCTCTCAAGATTTGACTACTAGCATATAATATTTCCAAGCAAATAGCTTCAATCGCCAGTGGAAAATAAATTCATCCCACAATGATATTTCTTTTACTAGACAATGATTTTGGCTTGATCTTATTTAATTAGCACCATGGAAACAAATTAATCTTGTTGTAACAATTCTCAACTCCCAAATAATGTAGTGCAAGAGGACATTACTGCTCCAAGCATTTCCGTCCAAGTTATTTTTCCTTATTTCAATACAGGAACATCAATGCTCCCCGTTATCTCCTGGAGGGACTATCAATCGTGAATCGAAGGAAATATGAATTGTGTATTCTTTTTGCAATTGGTTTGAATCTCTAGTACTCAATCCGAAAGAATTTTCTAGTAAGAAAATCTGCCCAGTATGCATAAAGTCATACTTATGAAGTCTTAGTAAGAATCAACCCCAATCTTGTATTCCTTCTAAGGCTTATAGTGAATTTATCAATATCATTGAATAAACTTCCTAGTACTAAATGATCACTGGGTTTAATTTTTCTTTGCAATGACAAGCCCACAACACCAAGGAAGTAAGCTATGACACCTTCCACAATTTCTGCCAAATATTTAATTGAGCCCCACAAAATATTTCAATCCTCTCCAATAGCTCTGTCTGTATAATTTCACAGAGGGTAGAATTTGTTGGCTGATAAATAATTTCCAGCAACCTCACAGGCTGGCAGAATACACTGCTCTGATGCTACTATAATATCGCAGTTGGATATTCTCTCCAAATTTTCCCCAATTGATTTTCAGAATCATAAACAAATGGTTCATGGAATAAACTTTCAGATTAAGCCACAAAGTGTAATGTCTCGGTTTGGGCTATACCTCCATTTGCTCTTCGCTTCAGTTTAAGACCTTATGAATAATTTCAAGAATTGATCTATATTTGAAAATATATTGAATTTGTCTTTTAATTTTGGAAGATTTCCAAACTCTATATATATATATATATATATATGTTAGTGAACAGATTGTCTCCCAAGAAAATACGTAAAAATTAACTCTAAATGCCCGGATGAGAAGACTAAATCAGCACCAACAGTTGGATAGATTATTATTGGATTGATAACCTTCCTCTGAATTTTATCGGGTACAGCTCTCCATACATGATTTACAATGAATTAAATATGGATGCTTTTAACCAGAAAGCATAAAAGGTTTACAAACATCTATTCGTAAACACAAAATAGATGTGGAAACTAAGTGACTGAAAAGAAAAGAACAACAAATAACACAAAGTCTATTTACCTGGATGCTACATTACAAAGTAAAAATGAAGAATGTATCTTCCGTCCTCTTGAGAAAATGAAAAATCAGAGCTTTTAAAGATATTTTGAAATGATAACATAATCAGAAAACAGTGACATTGGAATGCATTTTAGAGAAAACTGAAAGCAATACAAAGATCACAATCAGTGGAAAGAAATGGCACCCAAATCAAAGTTTGGATGTGCAATTATCCTCCAGTCTCCCTTCTCTAAAGCACAAAAGATAACATAGACCTAATTAGACATATACATCTAAATCACTGCTGGGAAGAAAATGGAAATCTCTTCCATTACATTACATAAAGCAAATCAAAGTTTCTCCTTTTCTCTAACACAGTTCAGAAAATACAAGCTCTGCCCTCTCTTCCTCACAAGAACTGGAATAAATCTAGAAAAAACTTCCCCTCTCGCTGTAGCACACAATTTGCAGTCTCGAGAGAAAGTGGAACCCCACAAGGTTGATTATTTTTGTGTTAAATAGAACACCGGGGTCCCCCCCTTTTCCACGCATAATTGTTTCTTGAAATTATCTTCATCCTCTGCTTTGGCCAGGCCTTATTTTGTATTCCAAACTGACTTTGGGGATGCTCTTTTCTCACCATTAGATTTTCATCGGCTTTTTCTGTTTTCATATGATCTTTAAGTAACATTACAAACCAAGGATAATATAATGTCTAATAAAACATTATAATATTGTTTGTTTCTCTCCAAATCTCCATTCACGAACACCTGTCATTATATACCTCTTGATAACTTTGAATGGGAATGGCTGTATATGGAGCATTTTCTCAAATGATTTGGTGAGATTTTATCCATGCTTCCTTAGAACTCGAGCCTTGGTGCTTCGAATACATGGTATGTTTCATATATTGACCTACGGTTGAGTATATGAGGTGAGATGGACAATTTGTGGATTCAATATATGTTTGAAGTCATATATTACTCAGCCCGTGTCATAGATATACACCCGAATTGCCACGATTGGGTTAAGGGGTAATATACTCTCTTCACTTATACTACTGCCCCATAGGCATTCTACCAAGGGCGCTAGCAATTTCAGTTCTGACACAAGGAGCCACAGGCTCTATTCATACCTTCACTTGTTGCATTCAAGCACGATGAGTTCCAATCATCTTAAACTTTATTCCCTACAAAATTGGGCTTTTCTATACTCACTATGAAATCCCGTGAGCTTACCATTAAAGGTTGTGTATTCATGACCTTCATCCTTTGACCACGGGTTGAAGCTATCATGGCGGTGACATCGGGACTTCTATTGCATCGTTCACCTATCATGTCTCATCTCCTTGCACATGATCTGATGAAACATGCTCTTTTAAACACAGGCTCCCTTTGCTTCCTTCACCCATTTATTAGCATGGGATGAGGCTTAGGCCCGAGTTCTTTCTTCAAATTTCATTTATGAAATACGATCCTCAACATTTTGAACTTTAAATTGATTTCATAACCTGCGGCTTTCCATGGATATTAATCTTCTAAAATGATTTGTCTTCACCCGCAGCTCTCCATGCACTTCTTCATGATGGGTCCCAATCACAGTCGGCTTGGTATCTATCTCCATTGCGCATGGACGTGCGTTGGTATTATGTCAAGCATTTGACATACATTTGCACTTGTGCACAAATCCATTCTCCCTGTTCCCTTGGTTCTTTTAATGTTAGACATATTGAATAGTGAGGAAAAATGAAAGGAGATTAGTTAAACCATCTGAAAGTTGGCTCATGATCGATAGCACTGGTTTCCATCCGATCATTACACGTCATGGCTTGAATTAGGAATGCAAATATCTTCATTTCATACTCTATATCTTATGTGTTATGTAGTTTCCATGCTTCGATACTTGTCGATGCTTGAGTGATTAGGGTCTTCATGAAGACAATTGAAATCCCCCACCTCGCCACATTGGCATGCCTACAAATGAATGTTGTTACTTCAACATTTGATTTAACCCAAACCGATGCATAAAAGTTGTCAGCATTTGGTCAAACAGTTAGTGTGCATATCTAAATTCACTCAATTTGTGAGTCAAACAAGGATTCTCATCTACATCTGCAGGCTCGACTATAGGATGGTGAGATATGTTTTGGTCTGCGGCTTTCATTGTTTTGACTGACCATCTTCTTACAAATCCATCTTCTTACAAATCTAAGTGTTTCCCCATTACGTGGATGCTTCCAATTTCAAGCACATGTTGTCGTACATACTTAATACGAGCAAGGTCTTGTGTTCCCTTTGAGTAATGCCTTGAATACTCTCTTCATTTAGTCAAAGTGTACACCACCCTCGATTACCTTCTGCGACTGCTTATAGAAGTAGAGCCACATAGCTCTTCTTGGTGTTTGTCGGTCCTCATACTTTAATGATTATAACAGAATCATCAATTAAATATGTGCTTTTATGATTTCTATCAGGCTTTTGTTGTAACCAAGATAAATTCATGTTCTCACCCAAGCTTGGCAAATACATTATCTGTATAGTCCATGTTGATGGTCTTCCAAATTGCATGACTATCCCACTTCAAATTTGGGGTTCTATACCCTGAGTTTCTTTGACGTATCAGATATCTCGACCCCTCACCATGATACATCATAACAGAGATCCTATCGGGTTCTGCATTCTTCAAGACATTGCATAGAGTTCTAGAAATGGGATGGTTGTATTTAGTCTCTGATCAAATAGACCCATGCAATAACTCTACTTTTACAGAGGATGACTTTGATATTTCATTAATCAAAGGGCTTTTGAGCTAAATCTTCCATTTTGAACTGAAACTCTTAATCCACTGAGTTGATCATCTGACACTTCTTAAGATGAGACTTGAATTCACATTTCCGTTCTAAACTCAAAGTTTAGATCTAAACTTTGCTTCAGCATTTCCATCTTCGAACCTTGAACTATCAAATTCTGAACTTTACTTGTACATAACCTGCAAGATGAACCATTTGAACCATTGAACCACTTTGAACTACTTTGAACCTTGGTTCAAAGAGGTTTGAAAAGAGAATTTGAAATTTTGAAAAACTGGGTCCACATCGGGTACCAACAATATACATATATATATATATGCAAGATAAAATAAATTTATAATTAGAAGTCTCTCCTAATTGTATATCAACTTTATATTCTTTTCTTATTAATAAGTTTATATCCCTTTAAATCAATTTTGATATCTACCTCCAACCTCTTCCTGTATGAGTGCTGACGGTCCCATGCAACATGGTTGGTACCTTGATGTACTGGTGTGGACCCCGGCAAAGATCCTTCTACATGCTGCGATGTTGATCCTTCGCTCCATATAGGCTTTAACGGTATTCGATGGTGTATCGACGTCCAATGTCACTTACAACACTGCGGTTGGTACCCTGATGTGGAACCCGATGGGAGTTCGTGTATACGTTCGGTACTGACACTTTAATCCAAAAACCATCATGTCCTTCACAATCCTTTCTCACCCTCATAAATATGGCTGACCTAGCTAGGACAGATGTGAGTGAGGGGACACGTCTTATGCTATGGTTTATGTTTTATTGATTTGTGTAATATCTTGTTTAGTTATATACTTTGATTTGATTAGGTGGGTATGTTATTTGTATTATGTTTGTTAAGATTATGTTTAAATATTTATAATGTAAATGCCATCGATTAGGCATATATATATATATATAAATGTATATTATTATTAAGAATAATATAAATTTATAATATTATGAATGGTATAAATAATTACATAGAATAAATGGACTATAGATATTTATCTATATAGTTGTTAATAATGTTTCTTGTGTGAATATTTGATATATATTTTATTCATATAATAAACTATTATTATATAATTTCATTCAATAATAACTTGTAGGATTCTCTTTTAGGAGGGGTCATGACAGTCTCCCCTTCTTAAAATTGCTTGTCCTCAAGCAATATCATTCATACGCAAGCTCCTTTATAGATACATAATATACTTACATACAAAAAGCCTAGGAGATATATATCTTTTAATGAATAAAAACACAAAATAGACACAATGCAGACAGATGAAGACACAAAGCAAACACGATGCAGACACATCATATATTCTTTATTGATTTTTTTAATCTCTTACAATGAAATAGAGGAAAGAAATTGATTTACAAAATATACTTCCCTAGTATGTTTTATTGATCATGAATCCTACAAGAACAAATAATCGTTAGCATGCACATGTATATAATATCTCTGAAGAAAAGATAAGTCATGATAAATTAGTTCTAAACAAATATCCTACCAAGCCCAAGAGCAAAACTTTGGCCCCCTTGGCCTCAATGGAAGATATCAGTCATCCAATGAGGTGGTCTACTTGGCAGATTCTTAACTGAATTAAGTTGACATGATGTCAAATTTTTCTTAACTTGACCAATCTAAGCCCAAGATAAAATAAATTTATAATTAGGAGTCTCCCCTAATTGTATATCAACTTTATATTCTTTTCTTATTAATAAGTTTATATCCTTTTAAATCAATTTTGATGTCTCCCTCCAACCTCTTCCCCTATGAGTGCTGACGGTCCTGTGCAACGTGGTCGGTACCTTGATGTACTGGTGTGGACCTTGGCAAAGATCCTTCTACATGTTGTGGTGTTGATCCTTCACTCCACTCAGGCTTTAATGATATTTGATAGTGTATCAACGTTCGACGTCACCTATAGCACTGCGGTTGGTACCCTGACGTGGAACCCGATGGGAATCCGTCTATACGTTCAGTATTAATGCTTTAATCCAAAAACCATCATGTCCTTCGCAGTCCTTTCTCACCCTCATAAATACTGCTGACCCGGCTAGGACAGATGTGAGTGAGGGGACATGTCTTATGCTATGGTTAATGTTTTATCAATTTTTGTAATATCTTGTTTAGTTATATATTTTGATTTGATTAGGTGGGTATGTTATTTGTATTATGTTTGTTAAGATTATGTTTAAATATTTATAATGTAAATGCCATCGGTTAGGCATATATATTAATGTATATTACATAACAATTATTATTTATTAATGTATATTATTATTATTAGGAATAATATAAATTTATAATATTATGAATGGTATAAATAATTACATAGAATAAATGGACTATAGATATTTATCTATATAGTTGTTAATAATGTTTCTTGTGTGAATATTCAATATATATTTTATTCATATAATAAACTATTATTAAATAATTTCTTTTAGTAATAACTTGTAGGATTCTCTTTCAGGAGGGGTCATGACACAAAGCTCATATAGAATACCTCCAAAATTACTACTATATAATGAGTTTTCAGCTATACAATATCATAACCGACAACTCGATACAATTCCTCAGAAATATGCTGGTGCATTATACAACAGAAATGTATTAACAAACATCAAATCCAATCTTAAATACAAAATTATAGTCAAATTGGAAATAAACAATAAAGTGCACCTGTAGGCTCAAATGTGAATTCTAATTGAACCCACCATAGATGATGAATTGGGGCTACATCCAAACCACCAAAGAAGACCTAAGGGTTTGCGTCCTCAGATCTTGAATAGAAGTTGAAGCTTCCTTAATTTCTCCAAGAGAAATCTCAAACCGAATCAATTTCCAAGCAAAGCTGAAAATGAATGAAACGCCCTCTTTTAATGCTTAATAGTGACACTTCAACTGCCTTCTATCTTTTCGTCTTAGTCTTCTTTGTCACCTTTAACCCTCTTTATTTTATTAATGTGACCATTTTATAAATTTGCATTAAGCTCCCTTAAGCCAAAATCTAAGTTACCAATGTAGCTTCTTGGAGCTTGGAGCCGGAGGCGGATGCAGACGGATGTGGAATGCGTCTGGAAGTGCGCTGGATGCCGGCAGGATGCATTTGTTGAGTGCTAACATATATATATATAGCGAGAGAGAGAGAGAGAGAGAGAGAGAGAGAGAGAGAGAATTATTGCTGTCTAGAACTTTACAAACCAAGTCACTGCCTAGAACTCTATGACAAACTCAGTCGCTGCCCATAACTCAGCTATAGGCCTGGTATGGGCCTCAATCAGCTTGTACGACACCCTTAATGGAGTATTTCAGACTTATATGGAACTTCTATAGCAGTCCCTAACATAGACAACTCCTTCTGTGGCAATACGGCTGTCTAGCAGGTATGAATATAGCAAGGAAGCCTTTGAATGTGTAAAGTCCTACTCCAACCTTGGATGGCTCTCACAAAACTCCCAACATTGCTCAGATTAGTATGGCCAGCTGATAGACAATTTGTAACAGCAGTTAGCACTCGAGAAAGTCCCAACAGATAGACAATTATATATATATATACAGATGCATCCATACGCATTCGCATCCCTCCCAAAAAAAATCATGCTTCTCGCATCTGTTTCTGAGTCCACATCTAAATCGGTAACTTAGGCCAAAATTAATATTTTATGGATTGGACTTTAGGACTTCTAATGTCCCAAAAAGGGGACACTACAATCATATACCAAATGTATTTATAATTATTTATTTAATGTTTTTGTATTGAAACATATCATAACCAAGAAATAAATTCCATACCAGCATATGTATCCCATATCCATACTTGTCATAGAAAAACTAGTAGCCCAAGAACATACGTCTTCCCAATTCAGATTTATAGAAGGGTGTGTAGGTTGTCAAAGGGAACTTCAAGTAGATGCAAAATAATCACATTTTTGTGATTCCAAATTATGGTCATAACAACATACTCTTTATTCTTTCTGAATTCCACATAAATGTTATACCTAAATTCTTATCAAGGAAAGAGCATTATATCAAGGCATTTGATACAAATATCTTCATTTTCTATTTATATTGTGAGCCTTCTGTTTGTAAACTATGAATTATAGAACACTTGCTATAAAGAGAGATATATAGAGTCCAAAATAGCATATCTAAATTACTAATAGCCTCTAAAAGAAAAACATCTTAGTAATATTTCCTTTTAAGGTTCCCTGGCTATGCTTGAGAGACAATGCTTTAAACATCACTTTTGAGACACCACAACCAAGATGCCCCTTCTAGACTCCTTGGTCAGGCCCATTGTCCTCTACGACTATATTGTGTGGGGGCCTTCTCTCCTGGAGTTTGACTGGGCTTTGGTCAAGAGAGTTTAGACCCTCCTTTGGCATATCATCAAATGTCATCGATCCACTCCCTACAATATTATCTTGGCCAAGTTTGGTGCTCTTCCTTTTAGGCTCAAGACTATCTTTGACCTGGTTTAATTTCTCCATTGGCATCGCGGCGTTGTGGGCTTTGCCGAGAGTTGTTAGAAGTGCTCTTGCTTGGCTTATTGCTCTTCTAAGGTGTTTGCTAGGTCCAATCTCAATGGTAGAGCTCGTTGTTGGTTCACCCAGGCCTCTGCTCCCCTTGGTTC
This sequence comes from Cupressus sempervirens, assembly GCA_028749045.1. Taxonomy (NCBI): domain Eukaryota; kingdom Viridiplantae; phylum Streptophyta; class Pinopsida; order Cupressales; family Cupressaceae; genus Cupressus; species Cupressus sempervirens. The sequence continues at coordinate 473,259,144 of CM053792.1, forward strand.
GATTAGGATTGCGATGGGCTATCTTTTTCCCTTTTAGCTCTCCTTGGATGCCCTTGTTCACTTCCTTCCCTCCCAATAGGACCTGAATGAGCAAATGTCAGACCTACAAGCAGTATATTACCACGACATGGAGAAACCCTCTAAGGGGACTCTGCGCAAGGATGGTCTTTATGTAGAGCACTACATGACTATTCAGGACATGATTATTGTGTGCCTCTGGTACCTCACCTGCCGTTGGACTCATTCCCTCCTTATCTCTCTGGGTTCTTTTAGAGTGGGCTCTCACCAGTTTCGTAGTTAGAGTAACTACTTGATTGATAGAGATGATAGGATTCGTCGCCTCTGCCCCATTCGGGAGGTAGAATCTGAGATCCATTGTATCTTTCAGTGTCCCATCTACTATGAGATTAGGGGGAGGTTTCATTGTCTTTTAGAGAGTGTAGTTCCCTCTCCTCTTTCTTTAGCTACATTGATCAATGGTGTTTGGTCCTCTATCTCTAGGATGCCTTGCGGCTTCGTGACAATACCTTGGAGCCTCTTTTTCTACCGAGGCAGACCCATGACCTTCTCACCACCACTTTCTTCACACTTGGGTCTCCTACCCAGGGGAAGAAGCAATTGCTTGACCCTGTCTCTTTAGGTCACACTAGGTCTGTGAGGCCTCGCAAAGGATGCATTCAAGAGCTTCACTCTTCTTCCAAAAAATCCTCCCGACGGTCCGGGACACAACCTTGCCCATACCGTATCCTTCAATTTTGGCCTAATTCTTGCATGTAAGGAGTATTTAGACTTTTTTGGCTCTATTCTTTTCTTTCTTGCCTGTTCTTTTTGTAGACACCGTTTGGTGTTCCTCTTTTTGGTTGTTGCCTTATTGTACTTTCTCTATTCTTTTGGACACTTGTGGTCTCTCGTTGGACATCAATAAATTTGTCTTATCTAGTGAAAGACATTTATTCTTCTACCAATATCGATATATAGGAGAGCACAAGAGAAACATTTACAAGTGCAAAATGGGGACATTTTGATGATTATGATAACTGTTTAAAGTGGGACTTTATTCTACATGAAATGAATATAATGTTTTTACATGAAATCTTAATTGTGAGAAGGATTAGAGTGTAGAAACCAATATAATTTTATTCTTTTAATCCTATATGATCCTTCTATTAGTGTGGGTTTTGTGGATGAATTTTTGATGGCTATCTTCATTTAGAAAAATGAATACTCATTCAGAAAGCTACAAAGATAGAAAATAGCTGCTTTGTATGGTATTTATTTTGCCACCGTGTCTAGGTGTGATCAGTTGGTCATTTTGCATGTATTCCCATTAAAGATTGATTCATATCATAGACATTAATTGCTGGATCTACAGTTTAATGTGATTGGGTTAACAATTTTTTCTTGCTGCAAGACTAGATTGCGAGCGCTTATGGAAATGTGCATTCTCCTTCCTGGAAGCTCTCCACATTATCAACATCAAACTATGGGAAGCGTATCGAATCAATCAGTATGTGTTTTATGTATTTACCTTATGAAATATATGGATGCTAGATCTGACAAGTTTTTATTAACTAAATTGAAAGTTTCATCAATTTAGCTCCATGATGGCAATCATAAATATCCTGTAGTTTCCCATATGACGCATCTAATGGTCCATCATTTGAGATAATAATATGCAGGAAGTTTGGCCTGCTTCTTGGGAGTGTTCTGAGGAGGCTTTTGCGCAGAAAATTAAACAGCGAGACCCTCTTAAGTTGGGGTATGATGTTTCTTTGACCATCACTATGAGCACTTTAATTTTTATAACCACATTCACTTCCTAGCAATTTTTTAATTCTAGAAAATTTGTTTAGCAAATATTTCATCATACCACAGAATGTATATATCCAACTTAACTATCTTAGATGTCTTCTTGGACAGGTTTCCAAATATTTGGGCTTTACGTCTTGTCCGGAAACTATTAGAATGGCATCCTGTAAGACTAACATATTATATGCAATGGTCTTTTTAATTTTATCTTGAATTTGTTTAGCAGCATCACAAATTTAAATAATATTTTTTGGCAAATCTTAAGAATTCAAATACATGGCAAAATACTCATTAAAACAGGATTTTCTAAACACTTTCATTCCTTTGCATAGAGACTCAATATATAAGCTAGATAAATGCTATCGCTTCCCACATGCTCTGCTGTAGTTTCGATATGCTCGTCTCCTTTACATATCATCTCTATTATCTAGCTCTTGATTTATATGTATATTTTTGTAATGTCCCCACTTCTGATTTGACTGATGAATCCTAAAACCTGCAACATAACATTAGAACCATATAACAACATATATATATATATATATATTTGAATCCAAAACATGTCAGAAATATTAAACTAATTAAATATCAATCTAAACACTCTCCCTTACTAACCCTCTTAATCCTTCAGAAGGAACTCTTCTCAGGTTTACTCAACCCTCTAGTGAGAATAAATCTCAGTTGGGCAACTGTCATATAAAGAATGCCTCCCTAAGGCCTCTGGGATCTCTGTTAATGAGCATACTCATTAATAATCACTACTTGGTAGTGATCCCACCTCTAACCACGTCTCTAGTCTCTAGTCTCTAACATATGCATATGATTGACCGCTACAATAAATATTGTCTCTCAAAGATTCTAAACAAATCTCTCACTGGGACTCCAATTCTGACATTCATTGCTGAATGTCCTCCAATCTCTAGGTTCCCACTAAGGAAACTTGGCATCACACAATGGGATGTCCCCTACCAAGGATCACTTGGTCTTTGTAAGAACTATAATTTCTCATCTCTGAATAGCTTTAAAATAATGATTTCTCTATTGATTTCCAAATGAGACATACCTCTTGGACTTGAGGTTATGTTCTTATTATCCTAACTCACTCCTTCCCTCTATTTACTCTCCTTAGTTTTATCACTCTTACATCTACAATTGATTAATTTGATCAGTTTATCCTTCTTGTATTACTGTGCTCTTCCTCTTTCTATGATGGTAGATGGGTAGACACTTATCTTATTATTTTCCATGTTATATTGTTTCAATGCTGATAATTTTTGCAATCACTTATTACACCCCTGTTTGTGGTGTCTGTCTGATCCTTATCTGCTTCCTGGCCTTTGCTTGTTTCTATCAGGTATTCCGTGTAGGCTTAATGAATACGATCAGCAGATAAATAGCGTTTGAATTTATACTACCAAAGGTTATCTTGAATGCTCTCATCATGTCTCTACCAAGGTTATCTTACTCTCTTCTCCTTCCTATGCCTATTCCTTCATCTCTGTTTGTCATTGCCCTGAATTCTGTTAGTATTGAGTTCTATTGGAATATCTCTAAACTGGAATATTGCTATTGTTTAGTGGTTGATCTGAAAGATTATCCAGATCCAGTCACTGGAAGGATTGACCACGGTGGGGTGTGTAATAGTTACATATGCTTCTTTCTTCCTTAATTACTGTCTCGGTATAGGACTCTTATTCGCTGTTGGACTCCCTTCTTTTAGCGATTCCTCCTGCCACATTTTGTTTATAGAGTCTACTTGGCAATGATTGTTGACTTTCCTGTCTGTATCTCCAACCTTCTCTTATTCTGATGGGAATCCTATCGTTAGTGTCTATGAAGGATGTCTTTGGTACTTATTTTGAATTTACCACTTTAGTGTTATCACTACTTGTATTCGTTCCTGGTTTCCAGCTTCAGATTGTACCTCTGTTGCCGTTGGCAAGTGTTTGTGATGATCTTCCAGCGATGGTAATTGGTTCTTTGAACAACTGTCTTTGATTTGATTGCGGATATACTTCTAAGTCACCTGATAGCCGTCTCTCACAATGGATAGTCCCGGTTTCTTCCGTTGGCAGATATATTTATGATTTCCAACTATGGATACATGTCTCTGCATTTCTGCTATGGTTTGATACAAACAAGAGTGTTTTGTTTTTTTCTTTTCTCTTCTATTCATCAACGTTAATCATAGCTGCTACCTTGTGCGAGGAATATCCTTATTCGTGGATGTATTTGTCTATCCTCCTTTCCCCCCTAGCTTCTGATGGCTATGATTCTTCTATATATAATGAGTAGATGGAATGAAAAGATGTGGTCTTTGGGCCTTGACTAGTTGTCTTCTTAATCACAATAATTAATTCCACATTTATCCTTTTATATTATCTGACTATTAAAATACTGATATTTCTTTATATTGATTAAGATTAATTCGGTAAGTATGGATGGATGAGAGTTAATATTTGAACTTTGTAGTGTGTGTGTGTGTGTGTGATTTGATAATTTATAACAATAAGAATAATATAAATTGTATATTGATTAGTATGGATAAGGTCCCTATAATTATTAACATGTTATATATGTATTAAATTAGGTTGATATGTATGTCTTTTTTGGGTCATGACAATGCAACCCTCCCAAATTTGCTTGTCCTCAAGTGATAAAATATTTTCTCTCTAATTGAAATGGCTAATTAAACTCAATGTAATTTTTCTATCATTTTCTAGTGACACGATTTTAGACCATCTTATAATGGTGCCTATTTGAATTCTTGAAAAACCCATGTTGCATATTAACATGTCTCAAATTTATATTTCATTAATATTCTACTATCCTAGATGGATTAAATAGAATCATCATGGTGTATAGGCTTACCAATATGGAGTATATACATGAAACAAATTATAAACAATGATGCATGAAGGCACAAAATGTGATGTATATACGTAATGCTTTGTTAATTTCCTCTTTGTCAACTAAAATGATTTCCTATTTTAAGTATTACCCTACAAGATGGCAAGATCATGCTCTAATACCACTGTAATGTTCCCACTTCTGATTTGATTGATGAATCCTAAAACCTGCAACATAACATTAGAACCATTTAACAAATATATCTATATTTGAATTCAAAACATGTTAGAAATATTAAAGTAATTAAATATCAATCTAAACACTAACCCTCCTAATCCTTCAGAAGGAACTCTTCTCAGGTTTACTCAACTCTCTAGTGAGAATAAATTTTAGTTGGGCAACCGTCATATAAAGAATGCCTCCCTAAGGCCCCTGGGATCTCTGTTAATGAGCATACTCATTTATAATCACTACTTAGTAAAGATCCCACCTCTAACCAAGTCTCTAGTCTCTAGTCTCTAACATATGCATATGATTAACTGCCACAATATATATATTATCTCTCAAAGATTCTAAACAAATCTCTCATTGGGACTCCATTCCCGACATTCATTGCTGAATATCCTCTAATCTCTAGGTTCCCACTAAGGAAACTTGACATCACACAATGAGATGTCCTCTACCAAGGATCACTCGGTCTTTGTAAGAGCTATAAGTTCTCATCTCTAAATAGCTTTAAAATAATGATTTCTCTATTGACTTCCAAATGAGACATACCTCTTGGGCTTGATGTTATGTCCTTATTATCTCAACTCACTCTTTGTAATGTCTCCATTTTTAGCAGGTTCCTACAGTTGGCTTGGTCAGTTCACCATTGCAACCCTCGTGAGATGGCATTGGGATTTGACGGTCTCAGTTCTAGGGTTATAGGCTTTTTCAATAGCCTATGGTGTGTTTTGGCTCCATTTGAGGAACTTACTATTTATAGTAAGTCAAACAGTTGGTTCCGATGAGCTCAATTGAGTTAGAGGAGTTGTGTGATGCTCTTAGTGCTTATTTCAGGCTTCTAGTTTGGACTCCAAGAATCTTGGAGTGAGCATTTATTTATAATAAGTCACCCCATCAAGTTCATTCATTGTCTTTCATCATCAGGATCACTTTGGTGTTGTTAGATTTCAATTCTAATGCTTCTTCAGTTGTTTTCGCAAGACAGGTGAATTATTATTATTATTCATCTAAATACGCCGAGGTTGCTTTTTTGTTGGTGTTGTTGGTTGGTCACCTCAATATCATAGCTCGTTGGAACCGGGACAAAAAGTTTTCAATCGTGGGAACAAAAAACCGTGACCTTGCATGTCAAAATATTAAGCTATGGTAGAAAAGGTCATTTTTGGAGCCAAAAGCAATTAATAAATTATATTAATGACACTTTATTATATTTTAATGTTGTGTAAGTGGAGTTCTTTTTGGAAATTGGTGCCATTTGGAGATTATAAATATGAGGACATTTGATGAGAAAAGCATTCGATTATTTGATTATCTTATTTTGCTTTATTGTCTTTGTGATGTTTTTGAAGTCTGATTTTGTTGTGCCCTTGATGAAGTATAAGGGTTTGTTATTGAGAAGTTCATTGTAATTCACAGTTGAGGTATTATGAATTAGTTTTCTGAAAATTGTTCTTTATCTCCATTGTTGTATACACTGTGCTTGGGAGATACTGTCGTGTTGGGAATTTGGAATTTGGCGTCTTCTTATACTATTATTACTGTTGCTGAGAAGCGGTTGGGTGTTGGTTAATTTGGAGTTGGTTGAGCACCCATTTATATTTTCTGCTAGGCGTTATTTTCTATCTGCACTTTGGAAGCAATGTTTTACATATCTGCAGTTGCATTTGTTTGTTGGAGAACTCTTTCGTTGATGCTAGACTTCATTTCAAAGGGTTTCAAGGCATGTCTTACCTATTGTTTGAGAGCTAGCAGGGCTCATTACATTGGTATCAAAGCTTGCCTTCAAAGTGTTTGACGAAATGTCAAACAACTGAATTATAAAAGAATTTGATGTTTGATGAAATTATAACCGATTGGGGTTATTACACTCTTCCCTCTATTTACTCTCCTTAGTTTTATCACTCTTACATCTACAATTGATTAATTTAATCAGTTGATCCTTCTTAGTCCTCACCTTGTCTTCTTTCTTGTTTTGTTTCTTCTCAGTCACCATTTGGTGCTTCTGTTTTGGCCAGCTCTTCTGTTTGTATGCTCAATCCCATAAACCTTGTTGGTTTTTCGTGGACATTAATATTATTATCTTATCTTATCTTGTATTACTGTGCTCTTCCTCTTTCTATGATGGTAGATGGGTAGACACTTATCTTATTATTTTCTATGTTATATTGTTTTATTGCTGATAATTTTTGGAATCACTTATTATGCCCCTATTTATGGTGTCTGTCTAATCCTTATCTTCTTCCTGGCCTTTGCTTGTTTCTATCAGGTGTTCCTTGTAGGCTTAAAGAATATGATCATCTGATCAGTAGCATTTGAATTTATACTATGAAAGGTTATCTTGAATGCTCTCATCATAAATGCTCTCTACCAAGGTTATCTTGGTCTCTTCTTCTACCTATGCCTATTCCTACATCTCTGTTTTTCACTACCTTGAATTCTGTTAGTATCTAGTTCTACTACTATTCTTTATTTCAAATATCTCTAAATTGGAATATTGCTATTATTTAGTGGGTTGATCTGAAATATTATCCATATGGACGGATTGACCACGGTGGGGTGTGTAATAGTTACATATGCTTCCTTCTTCCTTATTTACTGTCTAGGTATAGGATTCTTATTCACTGTTGGACTCCCTTCTTTTAGCAATTCCTCTTGCCATGTTTTGTCTGTAGAGTCTACTTGGCAATGATTGTTGACTTTCCTATTTGTATCTCCACCATTCTCTTATTCTGACAAGAATCCTTGGGGAAAATTGACCAAGATAAAATCAACATGACCTATTTTTTCTTAAAACGTCAACTGAAAACTGATACCAGATTTGGAAAATACAGAAAAAATTATGCATTTAAAAAATAAATGTTGCAGCTGCAAAGGAGTTCATATGAAGCCCAAACAAGGCCTCGTAAATTATAAAAATGGGGATTTGCGATTTTCAGAAAAACTTGGGAATAGAGATCTAAAACCATCTACACCACTATGTAGATCACAAAATTCTACCCCAAAACAAAAAAATGCTCAAAAAAAGGATTCCTAGGTGTCTCAATGACAAACTAATAATAATACATTATCCTAAGAAAGCTTAAGTAAAGTGTAATTAGTGAATATTTAATTACACCAACAATATCTATAATTTGATGAAGGGTTATTGTTAGTAAGGATAGTATGATATCTTTTAAAATAATCCACTTTCAAGTAGATTGGATCATATGTTTGGCAACTGTGAACTTTTACGATCTTTTTAAATTAGAATCTAAATTAACGTAGAATAGGACATAGCTTCTAGACACCTCAAGATGTTACTATACTAATTGCATTTATCCTTAGTTTATGTCCCCTTTTTGATAAATTTTTATAATGACCTAAAAGCCCATTTTCTATTTCTCGCGGGCTTAGGGAAATAACTTCTTAGTATTTAAAATGAATTGTGTTTTAAGCCATCATAAATTAAGCTCTTCAAGTGTTATTATAAAGCAACTAGAGCATGAGATCTTTTGTAAATCAAACAAATTCTTTTACTTATTCCCCTAAGTACATTGGAAAAGAGACTTGAGGAATTTGCAAAGGTGTTTGTTGGAAGTAAAGGGGCTAAGAGGTTTATGAAAACAAGACACAAGAACAAAGGAGGCATGCATTTAATGATAAACCAATTCATTTCAAATAAATTGAACATCTTATTCATTTATTGCATCCAGGGTAAAAACCCCTTGTGCGAGATTGGACGACGAAACCCCCCTAATTTCCATCATTGTATTAGTGGACAAGAACACAAGAACCCTGTTTTAGACTGAGCAATCTCAATGAAAAGATAGAACTAGATCTTTGTATTAATAGGCAATTGCAAATCATGGTGAATTATTTGAAGCCAAATCTGAAACTTTTGGACTTGTATTTGCTAATTAAGTAGTATCCATGTTTATTGTGAATTCTTGTACAAAACCAAACTCATGATATTGTGATATTATTGTGGCTGCTAGCATAGAGGCAAATACATATGAAATAGGCTTCTTTCAAATAGTAAAATATTTATAGCAGCTGCATAGAACCATGTAAATTTTGTAATTAATATTGTGTTAACTATGGAATTATTTCTGATGTGGTCTAGTTGTGCATAAGCGATTCATTTTTGGCAATGTCATTGGCGTCGGTTGTTTCAACTTTCACTAGCCAAGTTTTGTTCTACAGATTCCTGCATGAGGGTAGATTGCACATTTCACTTCTGTATTCTGGCCGCTCCTTTATGGGACTAATCCAACTTTATTTGAAGGTCAATTTGAGAATGAATAGAAGAGATGTTCCTATAGGGTCAAGCTTTTTGACGGATAATTTATCTTGGTTGCTGCCACACTGGAAAATAGATAATATATCAATCATTAGTCTTTGTGTGGAATATTACAGTTAAAAGTCTGAAATGTTTTTAAAAATATATTTTCTTGCAAATCTAGGAGAATAATCAAGGATTGAAAATGAAATGAAATCTGATCTTTAATCATTATTCAGATCCAAGTAATATTTTGCAAAAAAAATGTAAGTTTTCTTAGATAATAGATATTATGTCATTCATGAATAGTTACAAGGCAGGGGGATCCACTCAGCACACAAGCATCTTTAATTGTGTTTTCAAGGGTGCTTCTAGTTTATGTTGAATAATTTTTAAATCTTCCTTTCTGAGTTTTCCTAATGTAAATGGCTAATGTTTTTTCACCACAAAGAAAAGGATTATGTGCTCATTAATTGGAAATAAATTGTAACGTCCCCATTTTAACTCACCTTAGGTTGTAGTGTCGATTAGCCTATCAATGGCCCTCGTTGGCTAGGTCAACTAGAGGCTACTTCCCACTCTAGAAGTTAGGGATGTTTATGATTGCTCTTCGTTTGGATTAGTTTGGCACACTTACTATTTATAGTAAAATAGTGTCTATTCCAAGATAGTTAGAGTTTCTATCTATAGTGAGGCACTCGAACAACTTGGTGGCAGTATTGAGATTTAGTATCGTTGACTAAAGTAGTTATGCAAAGGCTTACTATTTATAGTAAATCATTGTTGAGGAGTTGCTATATCTGGTAGGGGCATCTGGACTTATAGTATACACCATAGTTCAAAATCTCGCCGAAATATTGGCGATATCTCAACTTCTAGCAAAATTCTAGACTTGGCAAGAAAACTCATCCTTTTCCTGTGAGATTCTAGTCCAAAGAAAATGAACTTCTCACTGTGATAAAAGACCAACTTCCTAGCGATATCTCTGCAACTTCTCGCAAGAAGTGCTTAAGTTCTTGTGGGCTTTATTATTTCTATAATGATCCCGACAACTCCTCGGTCTCCCAGTTATGTGTTCGAAGGCTAGAATGATTTCGTTTTGGCATAGCAGGTTATTGCAGGTCATATGGTGATGGGTATTAAGGAGGCCGTACGGTGTTACAGGTTGTACAATGGTTGGGAGCTATTGGAACGAGTTGTACGGTGTTTTGGGTGATGTGAGGATTGGTTGTACCGTAATAATTTGATGATAGTACAATATGTACAGTGAGGCAAGGATGACTGGTCGTATTGTAGTAGTATGGTGATTGTACGATATGTATGGTGAGGCAAGGATGTCACCGTACTGTGACAATGTGCAGGGTTGCTCGACTTGTAGAGGGTCGTACGGAAAGCAAGGGGTGGAAGGGTGTTCTTGTGCCACATAAGGTGTCCATACACTAGAGAATTTGATTTAATGCACATATGATTCCAAGAGACCAACGGTATTAGATAAGTACTTCGGATTTTCAAAAATAGGAGATACCAATGAAATGGAAGTTCTACTAACAATATTTGTTATTGCTAAATAGGCGTGGATTTGCCAGACCCGGGGGAAGTAATACAGAGAAATCGAAATAGGGTGAGGGTTGAATCCCACCAAAATCGTACAGCCAAGTAGGGAAGATCTTTCACTTCCGAAATGGTAAACAATCCAGAACTCCAACAAGAATTCATGATATAAGAAATAATCCAAAATCACATACCAACTACTACCTACATGTCGTGCTTAAATACTCTTTGGAGAAACTTTCCCAGGGTTTACAAAGATAGCTGACCCATTAATTATTTATTTTATGACAGGAATATTACAATCCTCTCGTCCCAAACTTTGCTTGTCCTCAAGCAAATGCAATGTTGGATGCTACAGAATGTGTTCACCTTTCCAAGTCGCATCATCCAACGACTAGTGTTTCCACTACACCAAGTATTTCTTCAAAGTACAGTTCTGCAGGGTCTTCTCACGTACATCAATGATCTTGACTAGTTCCAATATGAGCTTCCCTTATTCGTTGAGCAGTGGAAGATCTGTAGTTACTGCGATGTTTTGCCCCATGGCTTTCTTTAGGCAGGATGCTTGGAAGACATTATGGATGCGGCTCCCTTGTAGAAGTGCTAGTTCGTAGGCAACCTCACCAATGCAATAAGCTATACGATAAGGACCATAAAAAAGTGACTTCAAATTTTCTTTCCCTTTTGCCTTCAATGAGGATTGCCTATACGGCTAGAGTCTGAGATAGACCAAGTCTCCCACTTTGAAACTTATCTCGATCCGGTCTTTGTCTGCATACTTTTTTGTTGATTCTGTGCCTTTGTATGTTCTTCAAGAATCTCTGGATCTCTTCTCTTTCCTGAAGCCAGTCCCTCACCCTTGGTGCGTGACTGTCACCCAACACCATGTCGATAAATGAAAGGGGTTAATACTCGTATAGTGCTTTGAAGGGTGCCATCCCAATGGACATGTGATAAGTGGTATTGTAACAGTATTCCCCCATATGCATCCATTTGACCCATGCCCGTTGTGCCGAAACATAATTCCAGAGGTAGCCTTCTAGTCATTTCTTCACAATCTCTAACTGTCCGTCTATCTAAGGGTGGTAGCTAATACTTGGTGGCAAGTCTATTCTTGCCAACCGAAACAATTCTGTCCAGAAAATACTAATAAACCGACCATCCCTATCATTAACAATGTTTCTTGGTAACCCTTGTAGACAAAAAACTTATCTAAAAAATAAGTCTACTACCTGTGCGGTCTGAAAGTCTAAAGGGATGGAAAAGCAGTGTGCATACTTCGTCAACCTGTCCACCACCACAAAGATACAATCCTTCCCGTTTACTTTAGGAAGTCCAGTGATGAAGTCCATAGAGATGCTTCCCACTTCCGTTCCAGTATAGACAAAGCCTGCAGTAACCCGGTAGGTAAAGTGTGTTTAGATTTTTTTTGTTGACAAACTGCACAATCCCGTGCATACTGCAATACATCTCCTTTAAGTTCCTTCCATGAAAACCTCTCCTTGAGCTGTCTATAGGTTTTGAGAAACCCTGTGTCTGGCCAAGGGTGAGTCATGTATTTCCTTCTTGATTTTCTGTTTTAGTTTGGATTTAGGGACCAAGTATATCTAATCCTTATAGTAAATGATGTCATCCACCACCTTGTATCGTTCATCCTGAGTGTCTACGCCCTTTAGCTAGCTTACATGCAAATGTGTTTTTGGAATAGTCCACCAATAAGTGTGCTTTCCAATTAGTTGAGATCTGAAATAGGAAACAGATGGCAGGTTTTCTTGACAGGGCATCTGCAACCACATTGTTCTTCCCCTTCACATATTCAATGTCAAAATCAAAAGCCTGAATCTTACTTACCCATTTTTTTTGCCTTTCGTTTAGATCCCATTGCTCCAGGAAATATCTCAAACTATTATGATCAGTACGAATGACAAACTTGGCGCCTACTGGATACTGATGAAATTTGGTTAGTGCATGCACAATGGCCAAGATCTCTTTGTCATAAACGGAATATAGACGCTCTCCTTTCGTAAGTTTTCGATTCTCATAGGCTATAGGGTGTCTGTCGTGCATTAATACCATGCCAATTCCCTCTCTAGATGCATCACACTCTAGGATAAATGGTAGTGTGAAATCAAGTAAGGCGAGAACCAAACAAGTGCTCATTGCTTCTTTTAACTTATCAAAAGTGTGTTGCCCTCTTTCATTCCATTGGAAGGAGCCTTTTTTAGTTAGATTTGTTAATGGTGCACTAAGCTGAGAGAAACCGTTTAAAAACATTTGGTAGTAATTGCATAGACCTAAGAATCCTTGCAACTCAAAGAGCAATTTAGTTGGGGGCCAATCTAGGATAGTTTGAATCTTCTCTTGGTGGACCTGCACTCCTTATTTGTTGACAACGTGCCCTAGATATAATATTTTTGTCATTCTGAATTCACACTTGGATTGCTTGGCGAATAAGGACTAAGCCTTCATGATCCCTAGGACTCCATTTAAGTGTTTTAGGTGTTCTTCCCAAGTTTTTCTTTAAATAAGGATATCATCGAAGAATACGAGCAAGTACTTACGCAATTGTTTGTTGAAGATGTGATTCACGCAAGATTGAAAAGTAGCTGGTGCATTCGTTAATCTGAATGGCATGGTCAGGAACTCATAATGCCAGTAATGACAACAAAAAGCTGTCTTCTCCACGTTTTCTTCCTACATGCAGATCTGATGGTATCTAGAACGAAGATCTATTTTAGAAAAAGAAATTGCACCATGCAGCTCATCCAACAATTCATCAATTCTAGGAATAGGGTGTCTGTTTTTTATTGTCTTCTTATTTAGCACACAATAGTCCACACACGTCTGCATCGTCCCATCCTTTTTTTACCAAAACCACTAACTATGCAAAAGGGCTAGAGCTGGGATGGATCCATCCCTTCTTGAGAAGCTCCTGAATTGTCTTCTCGATCTCAACTTTGAATTTCTAAGGATGACGGCATGGCATGGTGATAACTGGTTTGGCGCCAGCTTCCAACTGGATGGTATGTTCAAACCCACAATGGGGGGTTATGCCGGAAGGAATGTCTATAAAAACTTTATCATAAGCACTCAAAATATTTTGAAGATCATCATCCCCGCGGGGGGTCTGTTGTCCTTTTATAGGTTTTGCTGAAACGAAACAATGTGCAGCCCATGCAATGTCATCATGCTGGAAAAATGCCTCCATCCACTATGCTGAAACTTCCTTCGATCTCTCATTGGCCATTCCACAAAGAACAACCTTCTTTCCATCGACAACAAAAGTGAAGTCCATTCATTTGAAGCTTTGAGTGTATTCATCAAGTGTCTCCATCCATTGTATGCCTAGAATAACTTCCATATCATCTAGGTTCACTGTAAAGAAATCCTCCATCACAATGTGGTTAGCTATGGTGATACTCAGTTGGGGAACAAGGTGCATACAGGGTAAAAATGTCCCTCCAGCAACCTTGACGTAGAATTCCGCTTACGCCTCTGTAGGTAGACCTCTTCATTTCACCAAAGATGAGTTTATGAAGTTTAAAGTGGCTCCGCTATCAACCATCACCATGACCCTTTGTCCTTGAAGGGTTTCTCATACGCGAAATACTATACATCTCGGGCTCTCGGCTAAGGCGATGGTTCCTCCAAACCATACCAATGCTGCAATTCTCCCCATATGGTTAGATTATCCATTTTGGTGTCCTCGTGGGGATGGTTGTCTTCTATGGGTAGATCCTCCTAATCATCCTCATCATCGGATACAACTTCAATATAGTATATTTTTCCTTTACTGAGGCATCTATTCCCAAGCTCCTACGGTCCCTTGCAATTGAAGCATAATTTCTTCCTTAGTAGCTCCTGTCTAGGAGTTTCATCCAACGAAGGCTTCATCGACAAGGGTTTGTTATCTTTGTCCTTTGGAAATACTAGTGGTTTGGAGCAGTGTAATGAGACTCGGACTCGACTCGGAATCGGCAAGGGTAATGTCATGTCCCCTTTCTAGCAAACTAACTTCTACCGGGGATTTGCCTCTCATTGGCTCTCGTAGGCAAATGAGATTGGAAAGAGAGTCATTCAGTTGTCAGATGATTACTTTCTTGCTCTCAAAAAGCTATTATCCAGTAAGTGGGGCCTACTTGTTTAATGCCGAATTGAGATTGTACTTTAACTTTATAAAGTTATTTATTTAATTTTATAAAGTTAATTAATAATTAAATACATTATAATAAGTTATTATAATACGTTGTTCTGGAAGTTTCCAGCGACTTCTCAAGAAGTGAATAAAAAGGGGACAAGAGGCACCCATTAGAACAGGCAGTTTTGTGGATTTTACTTCTTCTCCAGTTGGAGCAATTTGTAGTCATTTGGTCTGCAAATTCTCAAATTATCTTTGGGAACGAAAACTCCCATCAATAAGCAATTTTGAGGGTGTGAGATATCACCTGAATTATTGCAAGTTGGAAGCAATATTACAGTCACTTCACCAGGGCCAAAATTTGTGGCCAAAGGCCAATTCTGATGATACGTTACATTCTGTAAGAGAAAAAAATCGGGTTGAAGGTAACAGCTGGGTTGCAGGAGGGAAGCCACGAATTACAGGAGACGATCTTTGAAGTCCAATTGTAACAGCATCCATAAGCAGCGTTTTACCTAGCAATTAAAATACAACATCGATAGAGGTCTGGCCGAGGGTTGAGAAACCGAGGATCTCGAACTGATGAAACTGCGCGGCCTGGTTTTGAATGCCAGAGACGGAATCGTAGGAGGTAGGATCATAAGCGATCTCAAGATTGTTGCCAAGCGAGTGCAGTTATAAACATTTTGAGCCCCATTTTGGAGGCGGCCATTAATACCATCTGTTGTGCTGATAACAGACAGGCCAAAGGCACGCATGGGAGGATATCATCCAATGGCGCAGTAGCGACGTCTCAGTTAGGTTAATGTGGACGGATTAAAATCGCACCAATGCCATAATAAATGCCATCAGAATCCGTCAAAAAGTTCAGGATTACATTTAAGCATGAACAGCTATCGGAACCATCTGTAGCCATCACCACTTGGAGAAGAAAAAAAAATGAGGGCAGGAACTAATGATTGCACACAGACCTGAGCGGTAGCATCAATTCTCCCTAAGTTGAAACGCAGATTCTAAACAAATTTGGCAATCTCAAGGAAACAGCGAACCTAGGTTCTTTTATCTATATTCCGTTTGGCCTTGTTATTCAATTATTGTTAATAAATATTGTAAGAATTTGATTAAAATAAGATTCCTCCTTGAATATTATTGGTAATATCATTGTACTTATGCTTACCCCTGGCAATAATGCAAATTGAGGGTTACGTGATAAGAATTTTACGAATTGTTCCAATTCAGTATTGATTTTCTTGTGTCACATTTAGTAAGGGTCATTATAGGTAACTTGACTCGTGACTCGGCTCTAACTCGTGACCCGGCTCGGCAGTGACTCGGCAAAGTGAAAAAATCTCAAAATTTTGAGATTTTTTAGGATTTAAAGAACATTCCATGCACCCATTATTGAATAAAGTGTAAAGACACAATAACATCATTAAATAGAAGATAATTTGATCATAATGCATATACTTGAAGTTAAAACTGAAAAGTCAAACATCAATTACATAAGTACAATACTACAAACTTACAAAGGTAAATTGCTAAAAGTAAATACTATATTACTAGTAATTAAAGTCAAACTAAGATAAATCCATGCAAACCATCAAAATGTATATGTATTATCATTTATGCATTATGAAATCCAACACATCAAGATTCAATAGTCATCATCAAATTCAAATGTTCCAAATGCTGATCATATATTAAGTTAAACTGTTAAACAAAAAGTTAAAACAAGACTATAAGTCTACAGCTATTGCTCCTACTCGGAGTCCTCAGCATCATCCTCATCCTTAGGCTCATCCTCATCGTCATCCTCATCATCATCGTCATCCTCATCCTCATCCCCAAACTCAGCCTCAACCTCAGGCTCAGTATAATCTATAAAATGCCTCTTAGTAAGGCGTCTAAGGTAGGTCTTGGATGTCTCAATAGCCATAGCATCAGCTTGTGAGGTGCCTCTAGGATCAACTATACTCTTTGCCTCTGGCTCTGCCAATGTCTGTGAGGTGCCACTAGGAACAACTGGAGCTCTCTGGTCCTCTGCTGCCATAGCCACAGCCTCAGCCTAGCCCTCTTTATTTGCTTGGTCAAGCCACTGTAGGTCCTCATCATCAAAGACAGGATCAGTAGCCTCAGTGATCCAATCAGACTCTGGATCAACCTCCTCTAGAGTAATCGGAGAGGTGTTACTATCCAAAATCTCCTTGATCCTAATGTGCAGGTTGTAGTGCACAAAGACTAGACTATTCATTTTCTACACAGACAACATGTTATGCCTCTTCTGAGTGGATGTGCTCGAACATGCTCCAGTTGCGCTCACATCCAGAAGCGCTACTTGGCTGGCTCAAAATGCGGATGGCGATTTGCTGAAGGTTTTTGGTTTAAGGCCCAAACATTTGCCACCATCTATCTGAATTTTGAAAAAAGGAAAACAAAAAAATATTAGTCTCATTTCAAAATCTGAACTTTAAGTTTAAAGCTAGAAATTTAGAAACTAGATTGTATAAGGCTTAAGCTACAATCTTTACCTGGCTGCAATTTTGTAAGACCTTTGCAAATTTGACTTGAAAAAATGAGCCCTGATGCATTATTATAGGCATCCATCTCAAGCAATATATCTGTGGGATTAGGGGACATCTTCGATGTCACTGTGTATAGGCCACTAAGAACCTCCTCATCTGCCTTGAAATCATCACAGAAACGGTATGCCGGATTAAGGTAATAGGCTGCTGCGTGGATGGGCTTATGAAGCTGATTTTGCCATCTCCTATCAATTATTTCCCAAATAGGGCCATAGTTTTCCTCAACTCCTACATATTTGGCCTTAATAGTCTCCTTGACCCTATCCATGCCCTCATAAATGTAGCCCATAGAGGGCTTCTCGCCATCAGCAACTCGTAGGAGGCCTACAAGGGGCTCGGTGATCTACAAAACAATTTAGTGAATGATGAAACTTTGCGAAGTTGCACAATGAAAATAAAACAAAAATATGTATGAGACATTAATTTATAAAATTTTAAGACTTTAACTTTTAAAATTTAAAATTTAAATTACCTCCACAATCTTCGAACATGGCTCCCAAAAATCATCATCATCATAAATGCATTTTGTTGCATCTATCCCTGCAGGGCTGCTGGCAAAGGAGGAGGAACTCCATTCTGGACCAAAAAACATGGACCTCAACTCTAACCTTGAACTCAGCAAGGATTTTAGTGTGATAAAGTTAGAGGCAAATCTTGTGATACCGGGACGAGCCAACTCCTTTCCCTTCGTGTATTTCCTCATAGTGTTGAGGACCAAGGCATGATTATAGATGAACTTACAAAGATTTTTGGCCTTGGTAACACATGATTTCACCCATACAAGCTTGCCAATATCCTCTAACATGAGGTCGATGCAATGGGCCACACATGGAGTCCAAAAGATTTTTGGGTGTCTCTCCATCTATAGTTTTCCTGCAGCAATTTTAAATTAGTTAGTAAACAATGAAATTTTTTGATGTATTAAAAAACTTTTAATTTTCAAAATTTAATGAAAAACTAAAACAATTTTTTTAGAAGTAGAACTTAGAAAGTTAGAAGTTAAAATTTTACCTGTAGCAACATAATTAGCTGCATTATCTGTCACCACTTGGACAACATTGTCTTGCCCCACCTCCCTTATGACCTTCTCAATTGTCTCACATAAGAATTTTACATTTTTCACACACGAGGAAACATCTATGGACCTCCAAAACATGGTGGATCCTGAAAGTGAAAATTAAACAAAATAATTATCATTCAAGAATCAATACTCAATAAAACAAAATTTTCGTTATTCAATAATAGTATACATTAAATTTTAGACTTCAAGAAGTAGAGCATGATGAATTACCTCCGCTAGAAACAAGAAAATTTAGGAGGGTTTTGGACCTCCTATCTGTCCATCCATCTGTCATGATGGTACACCCCTTTTGGCTCCAAATCTTTTTGTGGTCCTCCAACTCAAGTTTCATCTCCTCAACCATATCTAGCAAGAGGGGGCCACTCAACTCATCTTCAGTGGGGGCTTTGAACCCCGCACCACAGATGGAAACTACATCAATCATCCCCTGCCAATAAGGAGTCCTATTACATTTATAAAAACATTTTAATTAGCATATTTCAAATTTTCAACATCAAGTTAAAAGTATAAAATTGAATATAAATTTTAAAACTTAAAACTTAAAACAATCAAATATAAATGAAGTTGAAAACTTGAAGTACCTGGCTGCTATAAATGGAATGTCGCAGAAAAACCAAAACTTGCAAATTGCTCTTACTCCAGCTTCATATATCTTCCTATTCCAGCCCATGCTTTCAAGTGAGGGTTGTGCACCAGGAGTGGTACGCGGTACAAAAAAGTTGTCCAACTTACTAGATTTTCTGACTCTAGGACGAAAGGTAAAGCCAACACTGCTAGAAGGGGCAGCAGTAGTAGCATCACTAAAAGTGCAAGGAATAGATGTAGAAGAAGCACGAACAACAAAAGCACTAGGATGATAGGGGGGACGGGAAGAACCTTCTCCAACATAGCCTACTGACTCAGAAACATTTGCAGATGAGTATGGAAGGGAACTAGAACCAATCTGAGCTAACTCTTCTAATTGTTTTCTTTTTAATTCTTTTTCTTGTTCATATTTTTCCAAGGCTACATAACAAAAACGTTGAGCCTCAACAATTGCAGCTCCACAAGGCTCAATATCATGACCACGTAAGCCAACAATATGGTGTTTTAATCTATTTATCCCCCCACTATTAATGGTTTTGCAAAATAGGCATTTTCTTTGAGTTCTCTTTCTACCTGGAAATTCTATGGTGAACTTCCAACACATCTTTTTTGTTGCCTTTAGAGAGCTTGGGTTTTTTACCTCCAGAAGCTATTATGACTTAAGGAAAAATGTAAAGGTTGCTGCAATAAGACATTTTAGACCAAATATTACCATTTCAGCATTGCATTTTATGAAGATCTAAAGTTATAAAAAAACTCATAAACAAACAAAAAAAATTCATACAAAAAACCCATAAGCATAGACAAAAAAATCATCAAAATCTAAACAATCAAGTCTTACCTCTTTCAAATGCTTTGGGAAGTGTTGAGAAGAGCTCCTATAAACTCCTTGATGATCTAAATGCAAGCTTCAATGTCACAAATCCAAGCTTTTCTCCTCCTCCTTTTAGCTGGTTGCAAAACAAGAAAACTCTATTTCTCTTCTACCTCTCTCTCTTTCTTCTTTTCACTATAGACTGTTATGGGAGCCCTTTTAGGGTTATATGAGTGAGAAATGTAAAAAAAAACATTAAAAAAACTTGTAAAAATTTATATTTTAATAGCCGGATTTAGAGCCTGTCGCAACCGGGTCAAGATGGGTTGGGTCACGCAAGTCACTCCTCGTGACTCGCAGCTCGCGGGTCACGAGTCATTGTGACTCAGCGAGGTCAGGGCGGCTCCCTGACTCGCGTGACTCGCCGCAAGTCACGTTACCCTAGTTTGGAGTGTGAGTAACCTCAAGAGGATGATGTCAATGATGATGCCATGCTTTGTGCCTTTTTATAGCCTCCAAAAGTGTGGCAAGATTGAAGCCTTTTACCCAACCCCTTAGTGGCTCCATCAGTCCATCCATGAAGAGAAAAATCTGTCTCCTTTTGAAAATGTTTGTGAGCAAAACAAAGAGTTTTTGAAATTCTGTGATGTATTGAGCGACCAATCCAGTTTGCCTCAGTTGTGCCAATTCTTTGAAATTAAGTTCTAGAGTTTTACCATCAAATTGTTCTATCAATCTTTTATTGAATTCCGCATAAGTATTTATTTGATCATGCCTCAGTGTGATGGTTCCATGATGCCACCATTCATGCGTCACTCCCTCTAAGTGTAGTGCTGCAAGTTTGATTGCTTCTTCTTCTAGCATTGGATTAAGTTAGAAGTATCGAGCTTCATTTCCCATGCTTGAGCAAATATGGACTTGGATCTGTGAAATGGTGATAGATTTACCTTACTCAACTTTCTTTTAAGATCATCGTTAAAATATCTTCGGTTTCTGCCTCCACAATATCTCATTCTCAATTCTGCGTAATCTTTGTAGGATGTATCCTCCAAATTTGCATTCTTCTAGTCTTCTCTCAACTGCCTTTGAACTTCCTAAAAGGTTGTTTGCTTTCTTTCGTGTGGTGCCTCTGTCCGTGGAGGGAAAACAACATGGAAGGTTGAGAGCGTGCTAGATGAGGGTTGGCCTTACCCGACACCGAGTCTGCATTGTGACCATTTTGTTCATTGGATATTTTATTGTTTGCCAATTTCCTAAGAGTTTCTTCCATAAGTCATTGAGTATCATTGATCTATGCCAGATTCGTCGAAAGATCTCTTAGTAGTGCCATGAGTTCGACAGCAGTGGGTTCCTGTTCAACCATTTTATCAACTGAATGGGATCTTCTTCTCTTTCGGCTATAAACTCTCATTCATTGTCCACAAGCTGTCAGGATGGTTAGCTCTAATACCACTGTAATGATCCTAACAACTCCTCGGTCTCCCAATTATGCATTCGAAGGCCAAAATGATTTCATTTTGGCCTAGCAAGTTACTGTAGGTCATACGGTGACGGGTATTAAGGAGGCTGTACGATGTTTGGGAGTTGTTGGAATGAGCCGTACAATGTTTTGGGTGATGTGAGGATTGGCTGTACGGTAGTAATATGGTGACTGTACAATATGTACGGTGAGGCAAGGATCACTACATGTATGTTAGTAATGTGGTGACCAAATGGTGACAATATGCGGGGTTGCCCGTCTTGCAGAGGGTCGTATGGAAAGCAAGGGGTGGAAGTGTGTTCTTGTGCCACGTAAGGTGCCCATACACTAGAGAGTTTGATTTAATGCAGATGTGATTCCAAGAGACCAACGATATTAGATAAGTACTCCAGATTTGCAAAAATAAGAGATACCAACAAAATGGAAGTTCTACCAACAATATTTGTTATTGCTAATAAAATAGGCGTGGATTTGCCAGACCCGGGTGAAGTAATAGA
Organism: Cupressus sempervirens; assembly: GCA_028749045.1. Lineage (NCBI taxonomy): Eukaryota > Viridiplantae > Streptophyta > Pinopsida > Cupressales > Cupressaceae > Cupressus > Cupressus sempervirens. The sequence continues at coordinate 473,281,017 of CM053792.1, forward strand.
GAGAAATCGGAATAGGGTGAGGGTTGAATCCCACCGAAACCATACGGCCAAGTAGGGAAGATCTTTCACTTCTGAAATGGCGAACAATCCAAAACTCCAATAGGAATTCGCAGTATAACAAATAATCCAAAATCGCATACCAACTACTACCTACATGTCGAAAAAACTTTTTGAGGGTTTACAAAGATAGCCGACGACCACACCTACGTATGGAAACAATTAAATAAAAATGGGTTCAAGATATACCAAATCAATAGGCCCATCGACAAAGGTTTGATTAATTATTTATTTGATGATGGCAACATTACAATTTCCTTTTTGCAGCGTTGAGCTTGTTGGGTGTGGGAGAAACATTTGGGAGCAGAAAATAGGTATTTGCTAGTGATTTAGAGTGATTGCCGATGGATTTGGAGAGGATTCAAAGCTCTTTTCAAGCAAATCCAGATTCACAAGTATGTTTCTTACTTTTTTGTTCTTTTGAGTTAAAAATCGTTTTGCCTTGCCATATTGCATATCTTGCATCTAATGTAGTTAAGACTCTACAAGCACCATTTATAATGTTCTCTAACACATTTTAGAGTGTAATGACAAAGATCTAACACCATGTTTTTGCAATTTTTCCAAAAAAATCATTTTTTTCTCAATAATTTCTTAACCTAATACATTTTTTGTTTTATTCTTTCAATTTGCAGCTTGTGTTTAAACTTATTTGAAGTTTTAATCTAATATAGTTTGTTCCTAAATATGTTTATTAAATTTCTTAATTTGTGGCTTATTTTGTATGTGTAGGTTGATTTTATATTAAAGGGCAAATATGGCTTCCTCTACAACTGGATCAAATGCATCATCTCCCAGTGGCCTCGTAGCATGTCCATCTGGATTCATAGGCACACCCTACAGGGGCTAGAGACTTTGCATGGAAATATGGCTTTGAAGGAACGAAATATAATAGTGTCATATGCATAAAATGTGAAAAACAAGTTCGTGAAGGCATATCTCGTTTCAAGTACCACCTTGGTGGTATAGAAAAGCGTGACACAAGGATTTGTGATGTGACTGCAGGGGAAATAAAAAGGGAGATGATTGCTTTGCTCAGTGCCCAAGAAGTGAAGTTGAAAAGGGAAAGGGAAAAATTGGTCATGAGGGCATCCATTTACGAATCACAAGGTATGTTTCCTTTCTAAGAATCATTTATTATTTTCTAATCACGACTAATGATTGTGCAAAACAATTATCATGATTCATAATGAAATGATGTGGGTTGTGACTAGGTATATCAGTCACCCTTGATGATGAAGATGCACTTAAGGGGATAGTGGGCTCTTTTCATGGCACACAGATCTGCGCACGGAATGCACCTACCTATGGCAGGTCCTCTGTCTTAGCTCCCACATCCGCTAGTTCTAGTAGAGCACAGAACTCTTCTATTGATGGTTTTTTGTGCATAGTAACACACTTGGAGCACAACCATCACTAGAGGGTACTGGATGGAACCGTGATGTGCATAAGCAACTTGACATTCAATGTGTTGATTTTTTGTTTTTTAACAACCTCCCCTTCAATGTTGCAGCAAGTCCATATTTTTTGAATTTCTTGACTGGTTGTATAGTAGCGGGAAGGGGCTACAAGCCACCTACTCCTACAGCCTTGAGTGGGAGGTTAGTTTACTTGTTTCAAACTTTAATACTTTTATAGTTTTATAATTTACTTATTTTTGTTGAAAGTATTTTTTTCTTAATCAAAGTTGTGTACTTAATCTCATTTTTTATTTTGTGCTTATAGATTGCTGAAAGATGTTCTAGGGGGTAAAAATGTGGTTGAAGAGAAATAGTTACAATGGAAACAATATGGTTGCACCATACTTTCGAATGGATGGACAGGTGGAAGAAATTGTACCATCATCAACTTTTTGGTTTCTTGCAAGGATCAAGTAGTCTTTCTTAAATCCTTGGATGCCTTGGACAAGATAAAGACGACTGAAACTTTGGCTCTAATATTGGAGAGTGTTGTGATGGAGGTTGGGGCTCAAAATGTGGTGCAAATCATAACCGACAATGTAGCGGCATATGTGGCAGTGGATAGGATCTTACAAGAACAACATAACACACTCTTTTGGTCTCCTTGTGCAACACATGTTATTGACCTTCTTTTGGAAGATATAGGGAAATTGGATTGGGTGAAACTGGTTGTAGAAGAAGCAAGGAAGATAACAAAATATATCTACAATCACCCTTGGGTCCTTCGCTTGATGAGAGAGTTCACCGAAGACAAAGAGTTCGCTAGACCTGCAGTCACAAGATTTACAATGATTGTTTTAACATTGCAAAGTATTCTAATTCATATGAATCCTTTGAGGTAGATGTTTGTATGTCCAAAATGACTACAATCAAGTTATTCAAGGAAGGCCGATGGACAGAGTGTTGCACACATTGTCTTTGACATCCAACTTTTTTATCGAGCTAAAAAAATTGTGGAGGTAACTTGGAAACTTCAAAAGTTGAATATTTTTTTTGTACTTATTAATCAAGTCTTTCATTATTAATTTATAACCCTACTCTCTGATTAGTAATTGTTTTCTACGTTTCAATTGTAGGTGGTGAAGCCCTTGTTTAGAGTTCTCTACTTGGTAGATGGGGAGCAAACCCCAATGGGGTCCCTTTATGAGGCCATGGATAGGGCCAAAGAGGCTATAAGAAATTAGTATAGGGGAGACAACCTAAAATTTCAGCCCATATGGGATATTATTGATAGGAGGTGGAACAATCATCTCCACCAACCAATTCATGCAGTGGGGTATTTCCTCGACCCTTGTTACCGCTTCTCTCCAACATTTGCAGATCCCAATGGAGAGGTCATGGAGGGCTTCAATGAATGCATGTAGAGGATGGTACCTGCCATTGCGGTGAGAGACCTCATTGTGGCCGAAATGGAAGTGTATCAAAATGCAACGGACAAACTATTCTCCTTAGCCTTGGCAAAGAAAGGCAGACAGACTGAAACCCTAGATACTATATTTTGAATTTGGAGTCTTTCACATGCATGATAAATAGATAAATTCTAAGATACAAAAACTTGTCCTTGCCTTTCTTTCTAACACTTTAATATTTATCTTGCAGATGTTTGGAGGCGAAATTGGGGCGAAAATGTCCCAAATCTACAAAAACTTGCTCTTCGCATCTTATGTCAAACATGCAGCTCATCCACTTGTGAGCGTAATTGGAGCTTGTTTGAATCCATTCACACAAAGAAGAGGAACAAGTTGGCACAGAAATGCCTAAATGACCTTGTCTTTGTCAATTATAACCTCAAGTTGCACATAAGAAAGCTAATGGTCTGAGCCACTTGATCTGGATGACATAGATCCTTCTGGTGATTGGACAGCATAGGAGCAACCTTCATTGTTCACTGACGATGACATATATGAGTTGGAGAGGCAGGCTATGGAGGAGAAGGATTTTACAGTGGGATTGGAGGAAATTCAGAAGGAGGGCAATGAGAGTGAGGACATTGATAGTGAGGATGAAGAGGATGAAGAGTCATTCTAGAGCCAATCCCAACACCACCACGGACGATTGCTACAGCTAGAGCCACTAGACCCCCTCCCTCTCCCATAGTTTTTACTAGAATTGTTGGGAAGGGGAAGAGGTAGATGTAGACTAGTTTCATATTGAATTTGACATTTGTATTTGTTTACATTTTTACAAAGACATTTTGATATTTGTAGTTTGTTTCAGAGTTCAGAGTCTCTAACTATATCGACATTCCACATGAGGATGCGATTTTGTTACTTATTGAATTTATATATATCTAAAGCAGCTTGTTTGGTTTGTGTGCTCATTTACTGACTCATTACATGCATCTACTCTTGAATTTTGTAAAAAAAATGCTTTTTTAATTAAAGTTAATTCATTTTCAAAATTCTTGATATTTTTTCGAGAAGTTACCAATTTTTCTCCGATATTTGTCGAGAGTTCTTTTTTTTGCCTCGCCAAGAAGTGGCAGAGAACGAGATTTTGAACTATGGTATGCATTGTGATTGACTCATTCATTAGTTGGCTCAATTTGAGGGACTTACTATTTATTGTAAGTCAATTATGCTCATGTTATTTTTGGCAATGCACCTAGATTTGGTATTAGCAGACTTTATCAATTGATTAAGTTGAATAAGTTTATTGGCCCAAGTTCCAGGTATTAATTATTAATAAATGATTCTTTGTTAAGAATTAAACGACTAAAAGTTATAATATTAAGTTTTTAAGTAAATGGAGCCAATTGACTTATAAGTGCATTAAATGAATGTGATAATTTTTGGGCCTATTTATTTATTATCCTAAATCAATGCAAGACATGAAGAAGCACATATAATAATGTTTTTAAAATCAATTCAATAGCAAGTGGTTTAGTCATCAAGTATTTAGAAGGTAAATATAAACTTTATAGCTTTAATGGGGCCTAAGTCATCATTAACTGTTATTAAATGTTTATTTTCATATTGACACATAACTTTGGAGGAGAATATAATTAAATGTCATACTTCAAATGCAACAAAAAGAAAATACACTTTCAAGTTATGGGAAGTGTAATCAAGAATACACGAGATCGATTTCATACTTGAGAAATATAAAACGCCAAAGGATAGAGAAGTGGATTTGTTGTGACGAGAATTTACAACAAGGGGTTTGCAGAATTTCAGTTTGGAGAATTGGTAATTCTTCATAGTTTTTAGCACTCTGAATTGGTGTAGTATCCAGGGAATTGTGCAATTGGTGATGGCTTTATTCAAAGGCTATGATTGGACTTATTGATTGCAGTCCAGGACCAGCGTTGGCATTGAATTAAGGCATCCACATGTTTCCCAAGGAGCCATGTGAGAAATGAAAGGGTGACGTTACTGTTTGGGAGGCCACATTAGGGGTTTTTAATGCTTCATTGCGTCATTTATGCATTGGTGCCTAAATTTCTCCATCAATAGACATAGCTGCGATTCATTTTGGGGTTCCAAGACAAAGTTGCGATATAATCCAAGTTTTTAATTTGCAATAAAATAATTTTTCAGTGCATTTGTTGATCATTTTAAATAATTCAATTTCCTAAATTAAATAAAGAGGAATTCTTGTGAATAGCTTGCAGCAGTTACTTTATATGCAAACTGAATGACAAAATGCTTTTCAATAGTCTGGTGAATTTCAAAGTGATATTTCTGCCAAGTGTTCATCATCATGTTTTTTCTATGTATGTATGAAGTTGAGATATAAATCTGATTTGAGCTGCCAAGTATTTGACAAAATGTCATATTGAATATCAAGCAATCTGAATGATATTGCATAGTTGTTTGCAAGTCTGTCTCATTGGGAAACCAGATTATTGGTAAAACCAACTTTATTAGTTTGCATACAAAGTGTATGAGAATATTCCTTGAGGTTGCATTTCTACAAGACAAGCAAAAAGTCAGGGCTTATAGAGTTGTTGAATTGGATAACCTGTTGGGGTTATAAATTTGAAGATTAAACACGTGAATCATTCAGATGGAAATAAAAACCAAGCAAAGTAATACCAAAATTGCACAGGTACGCGTACCCAGACCCTTGGTACAAGTACCAAATACTAGTACACATATCCTGTACTGGGTACTTGCCTTGATATGTACCCGGCAGCTGGAAATGCCATGTCAGCTCACAATTTTTTCTCCCTTGCAAAATGTTTAAAAAACTGCCATGTAGATGAAGATGTCTAAGTTTTGTTTCAGTTTTTCATTTGCATATCAGCGTGCTGTTTATCAAGCTTAATTCAATATGTAATCAGTTCTAGACTTTGATACAATATTGATTAGCAGTAAACTACTGTATTTTTCTGATTTTCACCGTTCAAGTTAGAACTAGATGTTTATCATTTGCAATATGGCATTATATGATTTATGATCTTCTTGTTCATATTTAAATTTTGCCTTCTTTGTTATGCAACATTCAGCATATATATTACGACTCACGACTCATATTTTCAGATTTCTTGTTTTGAAAGCTCAATGTCATGACCCGTGACTCACATTTCCAGATTTTCTATAAAATATCAAAATTATATTTAAAAAATTAGGCATACCCACATACCCCTGCCTCCTGTTTTGAAAATTAGCCATACCCATACCCAAAAACCCCAAGCACCCCCATACCCATGCAACCTTGAGTAATACGCATGGATCAAATAGGCTCAAACATAAAAACATGATGGTTTTGGTAAACTAAGTGGATTCAATACAAGGCTGTGTGCCCAGCTTAAAAAATATCTGCAATACAAAGCTTGCAAATCAGGTAAAAATTATTTAATTTATCATAGAACACAACCAAACATATCAATAAATAGTAATGTTAGCATAATAAATATTCAATAAATGGTAATGTCAGCATAATGTAAGCATGGGAGTTACTGGCGATTAAATGATCCATACTATGTTAAAATGGTGCCTATTTATACATTTACAAAGTTGCATAAAAATGAATGAAGTAAATTGAATTTCTTTCTTTCCTAACTATAATCACTTGCATGATTGATAAGCTTTGTAACAAGCTATCTACTCTAATTCTAATTTGGCATCATGTGTGTAATAATCCCTGCTTGGTCTGATCAGAAAATTTAAACTTGGACTAGCGGAAATTTGTCAAACAGTTGGCGTGAATCCCTGTATTAATATGAGGCCAGTGAAATATTCCAGTTGCAATAATGCAGCAAATACGTCTAAGGAAGTTTTATATATTGTGGAGATCGCTTACAATAACAATGCTTAAAAATAATGATACCAGCTTTAATACCATGTATGGTTTACTGTTTGTGAGCAAAGCAAGCAAATGGAACAAGATCACATAGCGTTATACATTATTCGAAGCATTTAAATATAGACTTTCATTCCCAAACAAATGAAATTATGGAACCTGGAATCCTGCGGATGCCTGTAGGTCTGCCCAGTTACTTTGGTATCACATCCGAGTGTATATCTTTGGCAAATATCAGCTCAGTCCCTACTGGAGTGTATCAATCCAGAACTCCTGTTCTGCTCTTTCCACTGTGGTGACCCGATTGATGATGATCTTGACTCTGCTATGTCTGCTGGCAGCAACTTGTGAAACAGTCTGCAGCTGCTATCACATCTAACGCAGTCCTAGGATAGCCGGCAGTGACTTCTACTTCACCCGACTGCTAGCAATGTTCCCCACCCTGACTTCCGGCCGCTATCCTTATGCCTGCATGTAGACTCCTTCCCACGGTGAAGTTTGAAGTGTTACCCAACTGGTATCATAGAGACTCGACCTCCATGCTGTAGAGATGCCGTCCCCTCACTTCCACACTAATGCCACATGCTCCCTTAACCTGTCAACTATGTAGGAGTTGGAGAAATGCATACATTTCCAGTTGATAAATGAATTGCCAATAACTTGCTGTGATACTTCTATCAGCCGATTTCTATGGGGAGCCAGAGATTAATACTGCTGTTGTATACCTGAATCTTGTTTGAACTCTCGCGAGAGCTGCTGGAGCTACGTCCAGACTCTCAATGACTTAAGGGATTTCGTCCTTAAGGCAGTCAGTCACATCAAAGCAACCAATTCTCAAATCAATATGTTAATAACTTAATATCTTTTCATGGTGATAATCCCAAAGCAGGTGCTTGCATTTATAACCTCAAAGTGAAGGAAGATGCGAACAACTAAGCAATGTGGGATAAAAGGCCTATTGTGTCCTTTAGTCACTTAAGTCACTTTATAACTTTATAATAGTACTAAAATATTTAAATAAATCACTTAAGCCACTTGAACTTTAATATCTCTTGAAATACTTCTCTGATTGCCGTGCTGTCTGAAATAGGAATCTCTCCTCATAATTTCGCATGTGACCAAATACACTATTTAAAAATAGAAAGGGTCCATCTCAATTACTCCTAACTTACCATACATGGTAATTATGGAAAATGGAGTCCAAATGATATCAAACAAAGGCCAAATCCATAAATCTCTGAACATTGGAGAGGAATCAATCCTCAGAAAACCCTCTAACCATCCTCTTTAGCCTACGAGGATCCAATATTAGGCTAATCCTTGAAATTCTGATGTTGGCAACAAATGGAGACATTACAATATGACTATCAAATTATCAAATCCAACCAACAATAAAAGTATTGTAATTATGCCTTCAATGTTCTCATCTTTCACGTAATAAGATAAGTCAAAAATAGAGGAAAATTTAACATAAAAACTATAAATAGTAAGATCCACCTAACTATAGCTTGTTGTGAATAGGCTCTTGTTCTCAAAAATGATGATGAACTTTTTAAAGCACATATTGAAAATAGACTTCAGAAAGATAGCTCTGGATCACTTCAATTTGATGGTGCTTTCCTTTCTCCTGATAAAGTCTAGCAAAGTCTTTGGACAATGTTTTGAGATTATTTGAAATTTCTGAAATTTTGACTATATGATGAACATCAGTGACTCGCATCTGAGACCTTTGATGAAGCTCAGAAAATTCTCTTTGACAGTTCCACTCTTTATTTAAATTCACCACATTTGAATGTGATTCTGCTTTGCACCAGATCTCTGAAAAACTGAAAACTGAAAACCAAAAATTGGAATCAATTTTATCTGCCATAATACACAATCTAAGTCCTTTATAAAGAATGTCAATTTTTAAAAAAATCTTCAATTGCCATTGCCGACATTGACACCATCATTAGGGCTCATTGCTAGTACGCTCAAACCACTACTTTGTCGAGTTGCGTTGGGATTGGGATTGATAGCCTTCTTCCCTTCTAGTTCTTGTTGGATGCTCCTACTCACCTCCTTCCTTCTCATCAAGAACTGAACGGGCATGTCAGACTTGACATTTATACGTGGTACATTGCCACAACTTGGAGTAATCCTCCAAGAGGGTTACGTCTGCAAATGGCCTTCTACGTTGAGACATTTTTGGATATTCAGGATGGAATTATTGCATGCCTAGGTTATTTGTCACGGTGATGGAGCCACACTCTATGTATCTCCCTGGCTTCCTTTCAGGTTGGTTCTCACAAGCTTCAGATCTAGACCGGTCACCACATTAATAGGGAGGATTGGATTTGTCAACTATGTACCTTGGCTAAGGTGGAGACTGAGACCCACTTCCTTCTCGGATGCCCCGCCTACCATGAGATTAGAGGGAGATGCTACTGCTTATTCAAAGATCGTCAATCCCTCTCCTTCTTCAATTATATGAACCAAAGATGTCTTGCACTTTACCTTTGAGAGACTATGCAGCTCTATGACCATACTCTGCAGCTTCTTTTTCCCAGAGCCAGGCCTCTGATCAGCTTATCAACTCCTTCTCTCCCTTGCCTCCTGCTCGAAGGGTGAAGCATTCGGTCGACACTTCAACCATCAGCCATTTCTAGGTTTGTGAGACCTTGTAGCAGGCTATCTCGACAGTGTCATTGCTCCAAGAGTACTCAAAGACGCAATAGGATTTTCAGTTGCCCTGGGCCTTACCCTTTTGTTTTGGACTTCTTTGCACCAAGGAAGGATCCCTAGTCCTTGCCTTGGTGGTGTTCTTGTTCTTGCTGCTCTGGCTTATCTTTCACCTTCTTGTTTTCTTTTCTTCTGCTCTTTCTCGGACGCCATTTGGTGGTCCTATTGTTATTAGTCTCCTTAGTTGTGCACTTTCAATCCCTTCGACCCTTCTTGTGTTCTCTTGTTGGACATTAATAAATTTATCTTATCGATTTGAGCTGTTAATAAGTGGAAAAATAATAACTGTGCTCCGAATCAACTTCTAAATTTTTTTAAAAGCTTTGAAAATACACTATAATTATGCATGAATAACAAATATGAATTTAGTTAGAACAAATGATGTTCCACTTTATTATTATTAACTTTTTCTTTTTAATCTTATTTTCTACAAATTAATATATAGATATCAATCATGATTAATAGTAATGGACAAATAATACCATTGTAATAATTAATAATATTTAATTTTAAAATGATCATTACTAGGTACAAACATACAATGATAAAGGTTAACTACAAATACTTGGGCTAACACAAGTTGTTTTTCAAATGATTAAAAGTGAGGAATGCAAGGTGTCCCTATGGAAGGTGTACCCTGCATGCTCCCCATGAAGGTTCATAGTGGACTTCTTTATGTGCTGAAGACGAAAATATATATACAGAGAGAGGTTAACTACAAGGCCTTTGACTAACACAAGTTCTTTTTAGTGATATAAAAGTGAGGAATGCAAGGTGTCTCTATGGAAGGTGCACCCTATATGCTCCGCATGAAGACTTTTTTATGTACTGAAGGAAACGATATATATATAGATTAGCTACAAGAGTTTTGGCTAATACGGGGTTTTTATAAGTAATATAGAAGTGAGGAATGCAAGGTGTTCTTATAGAAGGTGCACAATACAAACTCCCTATGAAGCTTTATAGTGGACTATATATATATATATGAGAGAGAGAGAGAGAGAGAGAGAGAGAGAGAGCTATGGGAATGCATCTCCAGCCTTTAAACCCCTATCCTCGTCCCCATTGGCATTTGTTGGACATAAGGGGACAGCAGGGACGTCCCAGCCATTGCCAAAAATCTTCAATATTCTCAAATGTATCTAAATCAAGATATCATTAACTATGAATCTGAATCATGATACATTTGTTGATGTTGACAATACTGGCAGTGCTTTATTTTATTTCTGTTATCCTATTGTCATGTGCTCTGTGGGAATGCATCTCCAGCCTTTAAATCCCTGTCCTAGTCCCCATTGACAGCAGAGCAATAGGGATGCCCTAGCAATCCCCAAATATCTTTAAAATTCTCAAATGTATCTGAATCATGATATATTTGTTGATGTTAATAATACTATTATTGTTGCCAATGCTGTCATGATTGATTTTATTGTTGTTATTCTGTTGTCATGTGCTCTGTGGGAATGCATCCCTAGCCTTTGGATCCCTATCGTCATTCCCATTGGCATTTTGGATATGGTGGTACACCAGGGTTGTCCTGGCCATCCCCAAAATTCTTCAAAAGTCTGAAATGTATCTGAATCAGTGTTCCATAACTCACGGCAAGTTATGCGAGTTTAGGTAGTTCGTGGACCGTAAGTGCTTGGCAAGTTTAAGTGACCTGCCAGCATGACCCACTAGGTCATGAGTCATGATCTGCATGACTTGCCAAGTAAATGGGTCATGTCATGACCCTCCAGGTCCGTGGGCTATCACCTATGCATGGCAACAGTCAGCCGGCAAGATAAAATATTTAAAAAAAGAAAAAAGAATACTTACTTTTCCCTTTCTTTTTGCATATTTCTACATTGTTTCCTTAAAAGGTGTCTGATTTTCTTGTTACGAGAAGAAGAGAAGGAAAGTGAGAGGGGAAGAAAATCATGAGGCCATAGGTCTGCAGCCAGCAGCTGATATTGATCGGGGTGGCACCTCATAGGCAGAGACTATGGCTTGTGTGTCATCCAAGACCTATCTCAGACACCTTTGTAGGAGACAGACAAACTACCATGAGGCTGAGGCTAGGCTAGAGCCTGAGCCATAGACTTACTTTTGTTTACACGTATGTTTGGGTCATGGATTTCATGAATTCTATATACATTTGACAATACTTACAATTCTGCATATCTATGATTTTTATTTCCTTCGGTTACAATTTACGTTTGTACTTATGCAATGGATGTATGTTTATGTATGTGATCAAATTAGCTTCTATTTGATAATGTTCTAGTGTCTTTAAGCTTTATTCAATAATGGGTACATGAGACAACTTTTAAATCATTAAAAATCTCTGAGTTTCAAGGGGTTTTTCATTTTGCCAAGTTGTTGCCGAGTCATGAGTCAACCTTGCCAAGTCATGGAACAATGATCTGAATCATGATATCATTAACTATGAATCTGAATATGATATATTTGTTGATGTTAATAATACTGTCATTGCTGTCAGTTTGTCATGATTGACTTTATTGTTGTTATTCTGTTGTCGTCATATATTCTCTGATGCTATACTGCTGTCTATATCTTAAATTTGGATGTCATGTAACTTAATATTAGTTAAATTTATAGAAATTTAAGTCTCTCTTTCTCCCTACATATACTCTGCCATCCTCTTGCCATCCCAAAAAATGGCCTCTGGACTACCCAGTTGCAAAACTGTGTGCATTACCATTGCATCATCCGCATCTCCAAAATGGTGTGGAACAAAAAAATATGAATAATTAATAAAGAAAAAAATAAATACTATATACAATAATATTAAGTACATATCAATTATAAATTTATAAACTATTAATCATTAATTAATATTTAAAATTAAAATTGATTACAAATTACAAACACTTTGTAATACAATATTCTGGTCTTTGACAACATGACTCGTGACTTGGTCAGAAATTGACTATTTTACAACACACAAATGATGATTGTAGAATGATGTTTTATGTATCGCAATTGAATTTCGGATCAAACAAAACTTTTTTCAGGCATCAATTATGGACAATTAGTTGTCACAGAGTTATAGAAGTACTTTTTTGGTTTCTTTTCAGATACTTTTCATACCGGTATCAATGTTTCAGAGCAATACTACCTGATAGTTATTATATTTACGCTTGAATGAGGTTAGTCATACTTCTCAGAATTTTAGAAAGCTTTCCAGCTGTCAATTGCAGACTGCAGTTTACTGAAAGTCTTTTAAGAATCAGTCCCCTTGCACTAAGAAATGTGTTATACCCGTGATCTTAAACGCAAGATCATAATGGTGTTTACGCTCATTTGCTCACACTTTCTCTCTTCAGCCATACATTCCACTCATCAATTTTCTGATTGAATAGACTTAGTGGATGGTACTGACATTGTTAGTGGCAAGTATCATGGAATGATGGTGAAAAATGTTATTGGAATTGACGCCTAAGCAGACATGAGGATTCTGACAAAAATATTTTGTGCTTGGTAGGAGGATCGTATATCTGCAAAAGAAGCTCTCCAGCATCCTTTTTTCAGCATAAACATGAAAACTGAGTACACAAGTAAGCTATTTCTCTTATAATTTGTATGTGACGTGTTGATGCATGTTGTATTTCTTCTTCTTTTCCTCTTTCAAATTCATGCTTCTCCCAAGTTATTCGAGCAATGTGAAAATCCAAAATTTGGATAAAATAGAAACTTATTTGTGATGTACTTCAAATACATTGCACAAATCAGCTCTCTTGCCAGTAAAATTTTCTAGTGGTGTGTGACACATATGCTTGTGCAGGGGTTTTAATAGAACTTATGTGTCTAATGAATGTTATTCTTCTTTGGTGTACAGTGTTTTGAAAGTTTAGGAGATGCCAGTGAAGGGCTTTTGGGAAGATATCTTTCTTTTGAATTATTATTGAAGAGGTTACGTAAGGCATTCAAATACTCAGTTTTACTGGGTGGGGAGGCTATGCTGTCTCCAAGTTTTGGGAAAAAACAAGGATAAGAAATATTTGTGAGAAGAAACCTCGAAAGGTGCAAAACAGATATTTGGTCAAATATATTTGATGTTCAGGGTATCCAACCCTAATCTAAGGATCAAAATTTCAATTGTAAAATGGGCGTGTAATATAGAATAGTTTAGTTGCCTAACTAAGTTCAGAAGGAAGTGGATTAAAAACAGTCACCATAAGAAGTTATGGTAGGCACCAGTTTTCCAGTCCACGTAGTATGCACAGATATGTTTGTGGAAAAAAATGTGTAGTCTTTTGAATCAACATTGTGAATCGCACTCAGCAATCCATCATCGAGAAGATACAGTGCTTATAAGTCAATATATTAAAAGATTCAGAAATCTGATGATATGAGAAGGTTGTATTTTATGCCACTGTAATATTTTCAATAATCGTCAAAAGTTATCTGAAAAATGATCTACAGTTGTAATTATAACACTAATATTTTTTACAATCATAGGAACCTATAAAAAAATGTACGCAGTTGTATTTTATGATATCAATATTTTCAACAATCATCAAAAGTTATCTTAATAAGTGTATCTCTGTCCAACTATGAGTTTTGTACAATCACTTGCATTCTTTTCGGCATAGAATAACGAATAATGTACACTCCTTAATTAGAAAATGAACAACATAATTATTTGCCAGACTACTCAGCTTAGTAGTATGCAGTAAAGATTTTACTATATGATCTTTCATCAACTTCAACATAGTATCAGAGCACCAAATCTTCGTGCCCCTGTTCTATTTATGAGAGATTTGGCATTGGTTTTCAGATCTGTGGCTTTTAGAGGATTTTGTATTGGGTCTAAAGGGACCTCTTTTTCGGAGAAGTTTGAGTCCAAACGGATGTAACCGTTGAGCTCAGAGCATTCGAAAATCCTTATTTCTATATAAAATACATTCAGTTTGGAAGCTATTGAAATTTGAGGCAATTTTTTTTTTTTTTTGCACCCAGGCCATATTTGACCTGGACACGATTTACGAGGTAGGAAATTTTTTTTGCCAAAAATAAAAATTGAGGTCAATGATTTTTTGTCTTTTATCAGTATTGAGGCAGATTTTTTAAGGAGTTGCGCACTTGAGTGGGCGATTTTTAAAAAAAAAATTGGGGTCACTATCAAATCATGGGGCCCCGCACTAAGCCTTACCCTACAGTGGTTTTTATGCATTTTCAAGGCATGGTACGTTTTTCATTGTGGCCCCGCAGTGGTTTTTAATACAAGGAGGCATTTTTAGTAGGGACTGCATGTTTTGAAAAGAACACCCATGCATTTTTCTATGCTCTGACCTCATAGCGCCACGTGGAGCCTCGTTCGCCTAACTTGCGAGTTGGGGTTGTTTCACGATATTTTTGATCGGAGTGCTTTCATTTTTGGGGGGACTTCCACTATTTGTGGCGACACCCACCCCTATGCGCAGTTTGCACACGATTTGGAAGTTCACATGAACTTGTCACAGTGACCCTTTGATTGGGCAGTTCCATTTGGGGATTTTTTTATTGAACCGTCACTGTCAGTTTTCTTGGACTCTCCTCAGTTTCTGGTTTGAAGGGGCATTTTTTGTCCATTGGAATTGATTTGTGACTTCGTGATTTGTGGGGTCTTGTGCTTTGTGGTACTTCTTTAGTTTGCCTCGCCCAATGAGCGGCTCATTTCCCAAGCGCTTGTGGTTTTCCAATCATCTTTGGTGCATGCGGTTTGGCAAAGCGATTTTTATTGATGGAAGGTTGCATGGATGAGGAGGTTGATGGGGCGTTGAAGGGTGGTCAACTTTTTTGAAGATCCAACACATTTTTTTGGCTCTTTGAGTCCTTGATTTGATCATGGGTGGGATTCATAACAGACTTTAAGCACTGACTATGCACTCACTCATGGGCGGATTTTTATGGAGTTGGGTATTTTTCTTGGGCCCGTGCTCCCATTCATGAACTATTTTTTAGCGGGGTCTGCCACCAATGTTTTGGCATTGCTGATGCATGTGAATGTGTGCCTCATTCTTATCTCCATGCGCTGATTTTGAATACAATCATAAGTTCCCACAAATTTTCAAAGGAAAATTTGGCAATGCTTTTTTGGGATCTGTCATTTGATTACTGGTGACATTGGTGCCTTCTCTGCCTCATTGGCTCTGCTCGCACCATGTGGCATCCATGCGTCAAAAGTTCTTTGCATTCAATAGGGGTTTGGGCCCTTCATTGTGAGCAGTTTGATTTTTCCCTTGGCGGTTTAAAGTTAGAAGAGTTTTTCATGTTTAGAAAGGAGGTTTCATGCTTATTAATGGTTGTTTCAACTCAGTGATGGTGGTTTTGCCTTTTTCAGAAACCTTTTATCCACATGTTTATTTTTTTGCCATTGGATTTTTCTTCTAGCACTAGCCCTTTGATCTGGGGTAGTGTTTTCGACAACTGAATACTTTTTGCGATATGAGTCATATTTTTAGCATTTTTGGACTCAACAACCATTTGACCATCAAATTTATGCTTATCACTTGCTGACATTAGCATTGCATCCGCACTCCTCTCAACGCAGCGGGCCTTGTTTGGACCTACCTGCAGTGTTTTGCTCATATCTCAAGCATACAGACTTTGTTTTTCGAAAATGAGATATTGCTAGAAAGTTGGTTCCGAGCCCGTCACAGTGGTATAGGTAATTTTTAGTTTTGATGTTTTTTTATGGCATTTTCTACTGTCAAAGTCAGGTGTACAGTTTTGCACTCTAGGAGACATACCTTGAGCATCAAATCTCCAATTTGGGAATTCTTTATATCGTTGGAAAGGTCTTTTAGAGCTCTTTTTAGTTATGATGGTAGTTTTTCCAAATTCTACTCTAGGCACATTCTATTTAGTTTCTTTGCATTTTTGTATTTTGGTGGATATCTTGGTTGTTTCAGGTCTGGGGATCGATTTCATTACTTCAAATGATTCATCATGGGTTGTACTATCTATTGTATCAGCCTTATGTCTCTTCTAGTCTATTTAGACATCATTTGTATGCATTCTTGCAAACGCACTAAGATAAAGTGTCATATTCCATTTGTATTTTCATTTTAGTTGTTTTGTCTTGTTTTGCCTTTTGATTCAATCAGGGTCATTTGAGGAGACTTGTATAGATTATTGTATTCATGAGATTCACCATATCTTATACTTTATTGTACGTGCACTACTCTAATTAAAGTGCCATGGGGGGTTGATGTTTTGGCTTTGTTTGGCATCTTCCTTTGTCCAATGAGTTTCCCTTTTGTGACATTAGCCACATGATGTGTATGGGATTGATCACCTCAGTACACACATATGTACTCTTTTGTGCATCTTGATTGTGGTTCCTTGATGTGCAGTTCTTTTGGCCCACTTTTTCAGTTGCCTGGCACCTCACCCTTGTCTGCATTGCAAGGGGTTCTTCTGTTGGTTGCTATGCTTCCTTGGTTCGATGGAGTGAGCTATGTATTCAATCGGGAACCACTTAAGCTTCTTCCACTTACTCCACTTTATTAAGTTGTCTAATCTACTTGCATGCAAGAAATATGAAGCAGTAAAGTAACAACACCATAAAACAATATTTGGTAACCTATAAACCCTTCAAGTAGAAGGTAAAATCAGGGTGAGGATGACACCCACAATGCTTCACTACTGCAATAATAAAGTTGGTCTATTAGGACTTACAAATTATCACTTCTGATGATCTTACTCGGTTAAGAGCAATAGAGACTGTTAGGTCCACCTTGTGAAATGATTTATACAATACAATTAAGTATGTACTCTGTTAGGAGGTTTTGCAAAGGACTGTTAGGTCCACCCAATTAAAGGATTTGGGATTGATGCACTTGTTAAGATGAATTAGTGGATTGATCGTTGAAATGCAACTCTAATTGCTGATGAAGATCCTTTGAAGTAAATTGATCACCTGATTGTGATAGATGAGTCTCTTCCTTTCCTTGGAATGCTTGTAGCCTTCAAACAATTTGCTCTTCCATATTCGCTAATGTTCTTCAATTACATCTATCTTATATCTCATATTTGGATAAACAAAATACCTTATATCCATCCAAATAATTTCATCATAGGTCGGCTACAACATAACTAATTCCAAAAACAATTACCAAGTCGGCTCAGTGTTGTAACTTGAGTCTAATGGCTTACTTGGGCAATGTTGAAGATACTCGAACAACACTATCACCTTGGCTAACTTTGGCACTTGACTAATACTAGATGCTCGGTTCATGTTGATCACTTGATAAACACTGTTGACTCAGTTTGCACTGTTCTACAAGCTTGATAATCACCTTGGAACAAAGCTGCTCTACTGACTTGGTTCACACTGTAGCTCAATAGACATTGTCAACTCGATTCACACTACAACTCAGTGTGAATTGTCAACTTGGTTGACATTGCTCACTTCCTACACAATTAACTTTGTTTGCATGGTTCCTTTGTGAGCTCGGTTAACACAATAGATTGGAAACTCGGTTACTACTGTTTTTCATTATGACTAAGTGTTTTGACACTAAGAGACAATATATCTTGCAATGAGATTAACAGATCTTTCATCAACTTCAGCAGAAGACAAGGGCTACATGGGCAACAAACTTCCTTCTAAAGTCAAGCAGAACAGTTTTAATTTTGATTTTCTATTTTTTAGTTTATTTTTGTTTATACATTCTTTTAAATTGCAATTATTAGATATTCTTGCAATTGAACCCACAACACTAGCAACTATTACAAGTGGGCAAGTTGAAGTAAGAGATTGATTGTTAGATATTGATTGAGTACACATTGTGGTCTTCATCTCTGACCATTGGTTTGTGCTAAGCTCAAACTTACCTCCAATTTGTTAATTGAATACTTTAAATGCATTGATTAAGGGTGCTTAGTATATTGCATATAAAGCATTCTCTCTTATATTTCATAAACATTTTATTGTAGAGTAAAAGTTAATTACATATAATGTCACTAAATTATAGTCTAGAATCTTCAATAAAACTCATCGACAATGTTTTTGTTCAAGCAGTAGACAACTTATTTATGGAATAAGATTTTATTAACCAAATAAATGCTATGGTGATTAATATTAACTGCAACAAAATTAAAAACCAAACAAGTGTTTTTCTCCTCCAGCCAAACTTGAAATCATTCAACCATAACTATTAATTTTAGTTTTCCATTATACATGCTTAAATCTAAATGATAAAAGATGGGAAAAGTCGTGTCAGACAATGTATAAAGAAATACAAATAGGAGAGTGTTTTTTAGCAAAGGAATTGCTCACTGCAATGAAAAACAATATTAAATCCTCTTCATCACTATACCCAATTCACTGGCATTATGTGAAGAACTATATAAGGAAAAAGAAATTTACATTCCATGTAATCTTAATTGAGGCACATATGGCATAACAGACCACTCTATTAGTTTTAACAAATAATATGGCAAGTATTCAGAATTCCAAAATAGTGAATGGCAATAATTGCAAATAAAAAATACAAAACTATATTTATAGTTACAAATTAAACAAAACAGACAAAGAAAAAAATAGCTCCACACTATTGATTAGGGCATTTCTTCCTGAGATTCTGCACCAAATTCATCCACCTTGCAAATTTGCAAAAATAGCCAAAAAGCAATTGCAGCCAATTCTAAAAGACAAAGCTTGAAATTACTTAAATTATGTCCTAAAAGAATAAGTGAGCACACCCATTATTAAAGTTTTAATATTAATGAGTGTCACCCCTGAAGCAAAGGACTTGATGAAGGATAGTTAACTCGCGAGTATTGTAACCCATAAGGATTTTACCATCCTCTAGCTACTTCCCAAAAAATGATTAGGTTCTACTGACCAGGAGGAATATCCTCCTTAGATTGGATCTTCGTTTCACATTGTTGATTATATCAAAGGTTTCTAGCTCTAGGGTTATTGTCTTAGCAGTTAGCAGTCATAGTTTTCATCATTATCGACATCTTTTTGCTATTGAGTATAATTTAACCAACATTTATATCAGTTATGAAGTATCATACAATATGATTCACCAGTACAAAAATAAGCTTCTGATTAGGATGATAGTTTATGAGGAGCCTCCATACAAAAGAAGAGAGGATTTATACCTTTACAACAACATACAAAAGAAAAGATTATATTATCACTAATGAGATTTCATTGTTCTTGCGGTCCACCCTTGATGTCTAGTCATTGTTCCTTTCATCCACTTCAAGGTCTTATCAATTCGGACAAAGTTATTGTATGGATGCATTGGAACTATTGCTCTAGGTTGCTAAGGAATGTCAACTGGAGGAATGATTGGAATTGGAGTGGCCTAGATTGGTTCATCTCTGTCTATTCTTTCTTTTTCTTTGATTTTATACAGATCCTTCTGGAGTTTGTACAAAGCAAGTGATCAAATGATGTACTCTCTGTTTGGGTTTGAGAAGCAGTGTACCCATATCCTACCCCATTTTTTAACATTCTATTTACACCCTAATTCAACAAATCACACTTTTTTTCATCTATCTTCATGATTATTGTTACCTACATTGCAACATTATGGTAAATGAGCTTCTAAAGAGACTCGGCAAGGTATTTTGTTTTATCATTAAAGGTATCATTACAAAATTTCCAAATGGACCATAATATTTCAATAGATAGTACATATCAAAAGAGATTACTACTATTTTTTAGGCTCAAGAGTTTCTCAGCTAAAATATGCAACAAACTAAAATTATAGTGCAAGAATAAATAAAAAATATCCCATGCTTCTTTAGAATAAAAATAATAATAATAAGATGTGGTTAATAATATCACAACACTTGTAGAATGAAAAGATATTAAGTTCCTCATTAGGCTTCTTAACCGACAGTTTATGCAAAGAAGAAACACCACATGAAGCAAGTTTTCTTCTGCTCCACGAGTCTATGCCAGAAACCAATAAGGTGTTTGTTCCAATCCGAAGATTCTAGGTTCATTTTCCAACAAGTGTTGAGATGTTCAAGAATTTCATGGCTATTAGTGAAGATCTTGTAAATATATTTGGCTTTGGTGTTGGGGGACACGGTACCATCAAGTCATTTAACATGAGATATTCTCTCACTATAGCTCTCAATATATTCAACTTTCTACAAGCTTCCCTCAACATTGAGTATGTTCTTCAGTGAAACAATAGAATGTCAATTTTTTTGCCACAACTCCTGCCTAATAAGCCCTCGCTCCTAAATAGCATCTAAGAATCGCTTAATGCTTTTATTGGCCCAACTCCTAGTAGGGGAACCTTGAATTAGTGTAGGGGGTTTATCACCATGTTACACTTTCCCAGCTCTTCTAAATTTATCTAAAAACATTGGAACCTATAACTTTGATTGTAAAGTTACCTTACAGTAAATCATTGATGTGTAGCCCCATCCACAATGTGATATTAATTACTAGATTGGCTATGTTGATATTATTTCTAATTAGAACATTCCAAGGTTCATCTCCTAGTATGGCTTTTGCAATCCATTTGACTGCAAGACTAAGTGCTTGTATTATTAGGTCTTTCAACCCCAAACCACCAATGTCTTTGTTCATAGTACACCATTTCCACTTAATCACATGTCTTTTTTTTGTTCCCCTTACCATCAGACCTCAAAAAATCCCTCATCTTTTTATGGATGTAATTAATTTGTGCTCGATTAAATATCCATACGTAGTAAATTGTATACGAGGATAATACCTTCTATTAAACTTGGAGTCTTCTTGCTAGAGTGATAGTTTGTGCTCCACTTGCCCATCTTTTTAACCATTGTGTTCTTAATTCAATCCCTTGTCTCTTTTATCTAATGAGATACCAAAGTATTTAACTTGGCGGTTAAGGCCTCCCCAAGTAAGAGAAAACCTATTACACAAGCTAGGAGGGCGATAATTTCATCCTATCATAATTGATTTATGAAGAGAGACTTTACTCCTAGTGGTTGTACAAAATAGGTCAAGTTTATTCATGAGATTGCAAACATTATCCTCTTCAAGTTCAATAATGATTTTGTATCATTTGCTAGTAGGATGTATCTCTTCATGAGGAAGATTGGTGCCTTTAAATTTAGGGGATAATGAGCGTGTGTAGATTAGTCTGCCTACAAATAACACAACACTTTAATAAGACATTAGGTTATTAGTCCATGTACATCAATTTGATCAAAAGATAAGCAATATGAAGCTAACAAAAGTGTCCTATTGCTACCTATCTAAGAAGAGTATGATTAAGATGTCTAAATTACCCTTAGATTTAGATCCTAATTAGTGACAATGCAAGCTTAGAATGAGATATTCAAGTAAATAACAATGCAATTCTAACATGAGAGAATCAAAGCTAGGTTATCAATTTCCATTATGAGATGAAGTGTAAGCTAATTACTAAATGCAATTAATCACTTAAACTTTGAATTCTAGAGCATCACTAGAATACAAAATGAATAGGTCATTTGAGCTTCACATCCATTCCTTTTATAGAATTGGAGAGGAAATGAGTGGTGTAGATTCAGAGTTAAAAAGTGATTAGGATTCATCCTTGAGTGATCAATGTGAGGTGATCCATGTGTGTCAACTCTCATTGGTTAATTTGAAACCACCTTGTCTACTTGTCCCTTTGAGATGCCATGTCTTTTAGAGGATATATTAATTCTTTTTTATTAATTACTTTAGCCAAGTGTATTTAATTGATTGATTTAATTAAATAGGCTAAGGCAATTAATGAAGTCTCTTGATCAATTACTGATGATTTAATGCTTCATTAGGGTTTTCATTGATTTTGATGAATTATGTTAGTAACTAGGTTGGCATAGTTGATGGGTAGGTTCCTGATTTAGAGAAAATAGGGCTTCTATTCCATTAGGCCATTTTAGGGTGATTACAATGAGTTGTCTATTAGTATGTATTACAAGGCATTGACAACAATAACAAACAATGAAGGTGCTAATGGGCACAAGGATTAATGACATGAGGTTGTATATTCTCCAGTCTTAGAGAGAGTATTTTGGCTAATATTTGTAAAATACATTCAATAGAGTTATGGGCCTCTAGTTCATGATTAATGTTTTGTCCTCCTTCTTAGGGATAAGTTTGATTAATCATGAATTAATATCACATACAAGGGATTTCTTGTCAATAGCTTCTGCATATATCTATAAAATCTCTCCTCTAGTCCAATTGATATTATCTTTATAGAATTCTATAAGAATATTGTAAGGCCTAGGGATTTTTTTATTTTTCAAGTCTAAATGACATTATTGATTTCTTCAATAGTTACAGGTTTGTCCAACAATTCAACCTCATCAAAGGACAACTTTTTAAGGAACAATGTTGTTAGTTTTAGACCTAGCATTCTCCATCTCATGGCTAACATCTTCAACAGTGAAGAGTTTGTCATGACAGATGACAAAAGCTTGAAGTACATACTGTCAGGTATTCAATCATTTTCCTTCCTTTCCTATACTCTCAATCCTTTATTTAGCTTCTTTAGTTTTAAGGATTTGAGAAAAATCCAATTGAGCCTAAATATTGTCTTGTCTCCTTGTATCTTGAGATTCTACAACTTCTTGAGAGAATCTTTGGAGTGAGCCATATATTCCTTGGCTTCTATATTAGTAGGGTTCTCTTGTAGGTATTCTTCAACCATACATGGGTTGTTGTGAATTTCTAATTTCATTCTCCTATTGTCTTTAACTCTTTTTTTAACCATTGTCTTGAAAGAGATCTTTCTAGTTGTTAATATTCTAAGACCATCTCTCACTAACACTATTGTTCTTCACAATCTCCTTGTTATACCATCTGATAACATTGATAGCTATTAAGACTTCCCCATCCCTCAAAAGGCTAGTATTTAATACAAATCAATCCTTCATCCCCTTATCATTTCTAGTCTTCTCAATTTGAAAAATATCATCAAGTGTAGAATGATGATCAGATAAGGTGTAGGGAATAACTTTCACATTTGCACCATTGTCCTTCTAGAAATTGAATACATCTCCATTGACATAAAATATATCTAGTTTGCAATATATTCTCCTTTCCCAATGTTGAAAGTTGAACCAGGCATGTGAGATGTCTTTGTTACTTGTCGTATTCCCTATGGGACAGCCAAATAATTTGTGTTTATTAATCATTTTGTACCAATAGTATCTTGTAGACCCTTTCATCCAAACGTGCTCCCTTTGACCTTACCCTGAGGTGCTTCAGTCATGTTAAATTCTCCACCTATGATCCATGGGATTCTTATAAATTAGAATATCCATGTCCACAATTCAATTCTTTCTCTATGATCATTGGCAACATAAAAGGGACAAGTGCTAACTTCCTCACCATTAAATTTAAAGGTGATTGAACCATCCAATGGCAAGGGGAGCATATCTATCTAGAGATGTGCTTACTAATTTAGGTCCTACTAGAATAGCAACCCCTCCCTTCCTTTTCTGATGCTTAGTTGTGAAGTATTTGGTATCTTTCCAAATGCATTTCAAGCTTATATTTAGAGAGAAGCCAATATCTTTAATCTCTTGGAACATAAGAGTGTTTATTTCTTTTTTCATCATTAGAAATGTCTTAATAACATATTTTTCTTAGGGGATTCAAGCCCTTGGACATTCCAATAGGCACATTTTACATCCATAAGCATCTTTAAGAGTTTGTATACATAATGTCCTTAAAGCTTTTATAGTAGCTAGGAAGATGTATTAGTTATAATAATGCATAATGCACAACTAGGGTATTAGTTGCATTAATAAAAAACCATTCACCATAGCATAGATTTGAATAATTAAGTGCAATGAACAAGAAATAACACCTTAAAACATAACACCATATTTTTTTGATGTGGAAACAATGTCAAGGGAAACAACATAGTGGGGATCAAACCTACTAGTTAATGTACTAGAACATAGAAAAGCTTGTTATAAGTTGATGAGGAATGCACATGCATTTAGGCACTCACTTGGAGCTCATTGCTCAAATACAAAAAAGGAAACAATCCTAATCTAGACAACAATCCAAGTAGAATGAGGGAAACAACCTTGATTTTGGCAACAACCCAAAAGGGGACTACAATTCATTGTATGTAGCATAGGCCAGTAGTTTCCTTACTCCTTCCAATATTGTCACAAGTGCAAAATTCTTAACATAATCTATTCCTTCTTCATGTGCATAACCTTTGCAAACCAATCTTGCCTTGTTCCTTACCACTTCTCCATTCTCATTCAGCTTGTTTTTGAAAATCTATTTGGTTGCAATCACATTTTTATTAGGTCTCAATAATTGTGTCCAAGTATTGTTCTTCTCAATTTGATAAATCTCCTCATTCATAGCATTAACCCAACATTCATAATCCAATGTAGCCTTTACTATTCTTGCTTCAAATAAGCTATTAAACATGTACCTCCACTTAACTTGATTCTCATTTTTTACTCCAGCACTTCTATCTCCAATCATCTCTTCAAGTGAATGATTCTTCCTCACATATTTGGCCAACATAGGTTCAGCTCTTCTATTTTCAACATCTCCTTCACTCGTTAGAGGTTTAGCTTCCTTCTCAGGTCAAATTATCTAGTGCTCAAGTGTAACAATCTGTGACTCAGTTGCTACTATTTGGTTCTTGGTAGCTCTATTTTGTAACACACAGTGTATTAGGTGCCCCTCTTCATAGACATAAACAAACTTATTGTAATCTTCAGGTTCCTTCTTACTTTCCAAATTATTACTTTCTACGAATTCATCAAATCTCACATTTGTACTTTCAATCATCTTGTTAGTAGCTTTGTTCAAACATTTATAAGCTTTAGTCTTAGATGAATACTCAAGAAATATACCTCCATCTCCTTTAACATTGATTTTACAACTTCTATGTAACATCTACTTCCAAATATTTTCAAATAACTTACGTTCAATGTATGACCATACCACATCTCATAGGGAGGCTTGTTTGTTCCCTTTTTTAATTGAACTTGGTTGAGTGTGTAGACAACAATATTGATTTCTTCTCTCCTTTTAACAGTACCATTCTGTTGGGGTATCCTCAGTGCAAATAGTTGTCTTTTAATACCATTCTCAGCATAGAAATTAGTGAATTTGACAAACTTATTGCCTCTATTAGATCTTAAACATTTCAAATTTCTACCAATTTCCTTTTCAACTTGAAATTTATACCACTTGAACATATCAAAATTGTGTGATTTCTATTGATATTGTGGTGATTGGTCATGTAGTGGGTGTTGATGTTGTGGCGACTACTATGATTTTTGTACTTTTCTGGGAAAAGAAAACTGACAATGTAAAATCCTAAAATGGTCAATTTTAGAGGTTTCCCTAAAATGTTTTTATAAGATGTTGAGATGCATAATGCATTGTAATGTTGGTGTACATTTTTGTTGGATAATAGAAAGGTTGAAGGCTGTGTAGGTGGATGTAGCCTAGGTTTTGGGGTGAACCACATTAAATCTGCATGGTATCTTTGTTCAATTTGTTTTCTTCTTTTATTTATGCATATAACTGTTTATTCTTATATTAGTTTGGATTTGTCAAATCCTAACAATTTCACCTTCATGAACATTACAGTCATCATCCTTGAATAATCATCAACAAACAATATGAAATATTTCTCACCATAGTAATTGTCAACACCAATTGGACTACATAGATCAAAATGCACCAATTCCAAAATATCATTTGAACTATGTGTCTTGCTAGAAAAACTAGACTTTGTAATCTTACCAAACTAAAATTCTTTGCACATAGTATTCTTTCGCTTTTGCGGATTCGGTAAGCCTCTTACTCTTTTCTTCTACTGATTTTCACCATATTCTCAAAGTTTACATGACAAGACCTCTTATGTCATAACTACACATCCTCTATTCTAGAAAATAAGCATGTCTCAACTATATCATCAAGACAAAATAAACTACCTTTTGTTTTCATTCGTATCTAATCAAGTTTCCTTTATGATCAAAGATCTTGACCTTCCTTTTCTCAAATTCTAGCTTGTGACCTAAGTTGTTCAACTGTACAATACTCAAAATATTATGCTTGAGTCCTTGAACCCAATATACATCATCACATCTAATCCTATCATTTAGCATTAGTGATCCTTTACCTTTCACCTAGTATGGTAAATCATTACCAAACTTAATAGTTCCACCATCATCGATTTCTTCAAATTTATCAAACTGACTTAGATCACCAATCGTGTGAAGTGAACAACCACTATCAATAATCCATGATTCATTCTTAGTAACATGTGAAACAAGAGAAATTTCATTCTCATACCTTCACCAATTGGATCTTCCTTGATTGCAACATGAACCAATTTAACTACTTCCTTATCATCATCAAAACTAGACCTGGTATGTTCTTCAACAATATAGAACGACTTCTCTCCTTTGTCTTTATATTCCCTCTTCTTCCTATAATTGAAATCTTTCTTATCATCTCTATCATTCCTATAAGACTTACTTCTGTTAGGACATTTGGTAGCAAAGTGCCCAACCTTGTTACATTTGAAACAGATCAAAGGCAGTTTACCTTTGTATTTACCTTTACCTCTTGAAAACCTTCTTGCAAGAAATGCTTCAAGATCATCCATACCATCTTTAGTTTCAAACTCACTTTCTCCTCTTCATTTCTTCTCTTTCTTTGAATTGTTGATGGTTAGTGAAGACTTAAATGTATTTCCCATTGCAATCATACTATTTTCATAATTTCTTAGCTCAAATGCAGTCAACCGACCAACTAGACTATCAAGTGTCAAATCATTTCTAGGCATAGCTCTTAGTTCTTTAATTGTAGAAAATTTAGTAGCATAAATAGGTAGAAGAATTCTAAGAACCTTACTTATAGTTTCAAAATCCATTATAGTTTCTCAAGAAGCTTTGATTGCATTTACAACATCCTTTATTCAATTCATATATTGTGCAACATTCTTACCTTCTTTCATTCTCATATCATCATATTTTCCTTTGAGACATTCAATTTTAAATCTTCTAACAGTATCATCTCCTCCATGTACTATTTTTAGTTTATCCCACATTTTTTTAGTATTGGTGCAATTCTTGATATCATCACTCGACATCTTTGAGAGTATATGCAATCTCAATCATTAGACTATTGTGATTCCTCTTTTCATTTATTTTCTCTAGAGTTCAAGGACCAAAAGGTGTAGTATATTCATTTTCCAACCAATGTGTGACTTTATCTCCAATACCAAAATGATGCATCTTCATTCGGTCCTACCATGATGAAAAATTTTCATTGTTCAATCTTGGTACCTCTCCCTTATACATCTTCAATCTTTACCTCAAGTTCCTTTAAAATTCTTTCTCCAACCAATTGTTCGATAACTGGGTGGGGGGTGAATAAGTTACCACTAGTTATGATATAGTCCTTTCAAACTGTTTGAGTACCAATAGAACTTCATAAACATTAACAACAATCACTCGGTGTAACAATTCAACTCTATCAAACACTTTAATTGAAACTATAAACTTTATGTTCTTTGCATTACCGAGCATTAATAAAATTACTTAGTGATTACTAATCATAAACTTAGTTATTATCTAGTTGTAGTAGACTGTAAAATATGTAAATCAAATTGCAACACAAATAACATTCACACATTTGACACCATGATTTTAACGAGGAAACCCTATAAAGGGAAAACCCACCTGGGACTAGCAACCCAAAAAATTTCTCTTTTGAAGTGAGCTCTTCAAGCAGCTAACCTTGGTAAAGGTCACATACACATTATTAGTGTGACCTGGTTAGAGGATTTCACCAATAGATCATATCGACCTTATCATTCCTTGTTCTTGACTAAAGAGTAGTTTGACTCAAAGGACTTACAAACACAACTAATTGATGTTACCATATAGGATTCCATAGACTTGTTACATCTACTCAATACTTATGAAATTTCCTGCGAGAATGGTTAAATAGTAACAATAGAAAATGATCTGTTAAGAATAGGAAATACCTTTGCTTGTTCAAATCTCTATTCTTTCTCTTTCTCTATGTAATCTCTCTCTTGGATCTCCTTTCACTCTATACTTTGACTTGGCTAATTAACACCTTCTCTTTCTCCTTCCATTGCTTGGTTCACCTTAGTGGATCCTAAATTTTTTTCCTCAAAAGGTAGTAATTTTATGCATTTTTTTCCACCTTAGAGAAAGGAAGTCAAGATGCACGCAAAGTAGTGAGATTTTGGTACTTTGAAGAAGGCTAAAATGATGGAGTGTGAAGTTGTGAAAACTTCACTATTTTATAAAGTAATATGTTAGGAGTTTGTGAGATAGAAAATTGTCGCTATTTTTGCTAACAACATAAAAGGGAAGTCATGAAATGATGATTTCAAAAAATCCTTAGAGGGCACCTTGGGAGGTTCCAAAAATTCATAATTTTAAATATTGTCTCAAAGATTATTTGCAAAAAGGCAAAAATGACTTCTCAGAATTTTGAAAGGTAGAACTATTAATTTGGTTACTCAAAGTACGAACTAAGTAATTAAAGATGTGACAAATTAGAAAAATAATAAGGTGGATATATGTGTGAAAATTTAAAATCATAAATGAAGGATGTAATGAATTAAAGTCTTGGTGAAAATGAGTTTTTCCATACTGAGCATACAAATGGAGCTGATAAAGAAGTTGGTAGAAAAAGTTTGAAGGTGTTATCTACAAATCTAGAAAGAACATTAAGTTAAAATATTTCTTACCCTATTTGGAATTTATATAAGCCAAAATGCCAATAAAAATGGTTACTAGTGTAAAGAATCTAAAGAATAACATATGGAGAAGTTAATACTAAAAAAGTTGTTAGAAATATTTCACGGTTCTTCTTCTAGTGGTCAAATGTTTGTTTTCTCCAATGAATTCAAAGAATGTAGGAATGCTGACCTTAAACTTCATGGTAGATCCTTATTTTGGTATTTTTATGCATACAAGGATAGAAAGGAACCTAAGAATAACCCATGGAGGCTAGATCTAGGTAACTTTGTGGTCCCTAATGTGTTTGTAGACACAAAACTCAGAGATAATTTGGTCAATCATTATGAACATGCTACCAAAACTATGAGAAAGATGGATGGTATGTTGTTACTAGTTATCAAAGAATCCTGTATTAAAGAATCTTTTGGACTTAGTACTAAGGCCCTTACAAAAATTGATAGAGAACAATGAAGTTTGGGAAGTACGGAGAGACTACACATTTCATGTACAGAGGCCATAATAACAAGTTGATGTATGTTGATCATATGGGTCCTTACCATGTTGAATCCTTTATGGATTTCTTCAAGAACATTTTTTATGCCTAGTACCACTAGACTACATGTCTATTTGCATGAAAATGAAAAACCCTCACACTTATCTGGAATTTGACTTTGCTAGCGAAATTGAGAAGACACTTTATAATCAACTAGTTAGATGGAAGACCTCTAAGTCTTTTAAGAATTATTTTTTTCTTTGCTACCTATTTCTTTATAATAATATTAGTCCATTTAGAAATTCTATGAAGTTAGCCACAATTGATGAGGAGGGTAATAAACAACCCATCCAACTATAGTGCCCGCTTTGGGATACACATGCAAAGGATGGAAATTTCATATTATTCAAAGACATAATTGTGCAGTGAATAATATGGATTCTTGGAGGTACTATCATGAGATTGGAACAGAAAATTAAGAACATGTTGAGACATAAAGAATGTTGAAATGATAAGAGTTATGAGTTTAACTTGAGGGATTGGATTTTTAAGCCAAAGTATACATTATTAAGATTGTATGGATGTAGGCAGCCACCTCATAGACTTCCTATGTTTGTTCCTAAAAGATTAGGTTATCTAGAACTTATATCGAAATTGTTGTGGGTTGAAAAAGAAATAGCTCGACCAAGGAGGAAAGGCAATATGATGCCTCATTTCATAAAGTTTGATGGCTTTGTAGTTGGGTATAATATAATACAAGAAGTTAAGGATTATATCATGAACATGTACTGGCTAGTTAGTGGCAAAGGCAAAGATTATGATCCTGAGGGACACATCAAAATCATAAAATCTAGTTATGCACATTAGTTGAACATGGAAGATGATGTTATCATAAATCGTTATGATCTAGAAGAAGCATACCTGAAGTTAAAAAAATGGAATGTCTTGTCCAAGATAGAAATGAAAAGGTTAAGTAGAGGATTGCCTCAATTCTACCCCAAGGAGGACCTGTAAACAATTAGAATTAAGAAATGTATCAAATATTTTGATAAATTGTATCAGGAGTACATTGAATAGGAGAAAGGTAAAAAAGTTAAATAGACACCTCCTCCTTCTCAAGCCAAGAAGAGGAAATTGAGCATAACAGGATTAAGTGCCTGCCCCTCTTCCCCTATGCCTAAGCAATAAGAAGGGACTAGTACTCCTTTGGTTTCTTATGAAGATTCACATAATGAATGGTCAAAATAAATTGCAAGTATTTTGAAAAGCTTGAAGGGGGGTAAAATGTTGAATCATCGTAGCCATCTCCAAATTTTTCTAAGGATAAATATGACTATTTTTCTGAAACTATGGATATTGATGACCCACTTGATACAAAGGATGAAAGAGAATCCATTTCCCTTAGATTTATTGAGAAAGAAAAATTTACACAAACATAGGAATTCAAGGACTTTTGGATAAGGCATAAGATAAGGGACTTTGAGGAAAGAAAGATTACAAGACTTGAAGGTGTGGATAAGTCCCAACATGTTTCAATTGTTCAACAAATGAGGGATGAATTGCATTTAGATGACATTCCATGCACTGAGGAGGAAGTAAGACAAATGGTTAAACAAAGTGACATATTACTTCTACTAGGTTTGACATTGAAAGAATTATTTTTATTAAATCAAGCTCGAAAGAAAGAAAATTCAACCTTTGTCTTAGAATTTCAATCAATTGACAAGGTTGAAGGAACTAGATATGAATGATTGACACATCCAAAGAAGAGGAAGGAATGGCCTTGGTACAGATTGTGGATAATACTAACCCCATGCTTGTTGTAGCATAGATAACAAATGAATCTATGTTCAATCAATCCTAGATTAGACATATGCAAGAGATAATCAAGGAATTGCATTAGACGGAGATTGAAATTAATTCAATAATAAATAAGATGTATGTGAGTACAAGAATGTTGGAGAAAGAGTTGAGTGAGTTGAAATCTACTGAAACTAGTGACATCGTTGTAGTCTACAAGACTCCAACTATTGCTATTGAAGAATATTAGAATAAAGAAATGACTCAAAAAGATGATCATAAAGATTGTGTTTTTGAAATCCTAGAGGAAATTATTTCTTATGGAATGAATCTTGTCTTGGAAAGTGTGATGAATTGTTTAAAGGGTTCAATAATGTTTGTAATATGTTGGATTTCTTTGAAAAAGGAAAGCACATACTTTCAAAAATAGGAAGGAAATACAGCTTCTCTATGTATGAGTTGAATAAACTATTTGAAGTTACTAAAAGAGATGCAGGTGCCCCTATATAGATAAAAACTACTATTGATCTCATTGATATTGTGACTAAAAACTTGAATTACATAAATAAAGAACAACAAAAGTTGGAAGAAAACTTGAAGACAATTGTCTTTACTAATCATTCATGTATTCCTGCCATTAAAGATGGGGATGAAAAAATCAAACGATTGAAGGATTGGAGGCATGAACTTGCAATATTTCCCTAGATAATGATAAACAATTTTAAAGAGGAGGAAAACTTCCAAGTGTACTCATTTCATAAGATGTTGAAAAAAATGATTGCAATGGAGACAAAGTTTACAAAATTCATAATTGATGTTAAGATTGTTCGACAGAGAAAGTGGGTAGATCTGCAAGCCTTTGCTCCAACAGTCTCCAAATTTGTATGGCCTACACATGCCCATATTTCCAAATGGATATATTTTTACATGAAAGTTCCTAAAGATGTACCAGAAGATGCAGTGGCCATTGGAGATGAGGAAATTGAAGAAGTTTGAAATGATTTTCATGTTTTAATTTATTACTTTATTTTATCAAAAAAAAGATTGTTAAGAATTTAGTTATTAGTTATTTTTAGTTATGAAGAGGTCTGAAGCTATGTTTCACCTTTTCATTTTTATGAGAAAAGGTATAGAGACATAGATTTAGGAATCAAGTGTTGTAAAGAGACATATAATATGATGTTGGATGCAATTTAGTAGGTTTCTTTACAATGAATACTTTATGAAGTAATCTTATTCTTATGTAATTACTTGCCAATAGATGCAACTAAACTACTTTGTTGTATTTCCTTATCAATGAAATTAATACAATTATGTTTTCCTTACATTTGTTTTGGCATATTGTTTTCTAATTTCTCATGTTCTTCATTGTCTCTTTGAATCTATGCTACTATTTTGGTGGATTAAAGTAATGCATGATCTTGATTATTAGATATTATCATACTGTGTTGTGATATCTATCTAATTGATCTCCTTTAGTTGGGGTTAAATTCATTTAGAATAGGGATTGCATTCATTTTTTCTTTCTCTAGTAGTTAATGAGGTGTACACTATCTCTAAAGGTCTGATGATAAGATTATATGGGGGTTGACTCTATTTTCCCAAATAGATTAAGGGTTGGTCTTTTCATATTTCTTATAAGTTGATATATATGGTTGTAGATCGTCGAAGTTCTATCCACAAGCATTGCATAGTTTATCTTTAACATTTTATATTTACTCAAAACATCTACACACTTGATTTATCCTTGAGAACACACTTTCCAACTCAAGAGTATCAGTCACAAAGTCTACATTAGTAATCCCTAACTCATTTCAAGAAATAGAAATATAGGTACAACCACCTAGGTTTTGTAAAGCCTAAAGTGTAGAGATTGAATAATTGAGTTTCATTCTTCAATGTTGACCAAGATAGTGTTTTGATTCTTAGTATCGAGTGGGAAAGACTCATAAGAATTAAACCAAACACCTGGACCAACTTTGGCTTCTATCAACCTCTTCAACTTCTCATTTGTGGCAACTTTAACACTTTAGCAATATGGTTAGCTTTCAAATTAACAACACATCAACTAACAACCTAAAGTTGTCTTGACTTCCTCCTTAAATAGTCATCTTCAAGCATCCAAATTCTTCCACCTTTTGTCTCTAAATCACAATCGTCAATCTTAGGTTCATGTAAAAATTTTAGATTCAAAAACTTCATACAATGAATCTAGACACTTAGAAAATATAACTTGTATAAAAATTTGTGCACATCCTTATCCTTATGTAGTCTTCATAATTAGATCCTTCTTGAATTTTCTCAATCATTAATCTTGTTAAAAACTTTGACTCATGCCTTAGACCATCTCGGACTTTCCAAATTTCCATCAAAAGTTAGCCTCAAATTCCAATTCTTCAAACTTGTTCATCCATTTGTCACTTGGTAAACATAACATTTACTTGGGTAATATAGAACTCAATTAATACTGATGTATCGCCCAAAATTTATAGGGAAAAAACACAACTATTTTGTTTTTTTAAAAGCAAAAAAGGTAATATATATAGTTTTACACATGGAAATACATAGTCTTGTTAGGTTGATAAGAACTAGAAGATCCAAATACTAGCTACTTTTTAGTTGGGTACTTGGGTTGTGATTTACTTTCAATCCTTAACCTACTTTGACCCTAACTAGAGTGTTTAGAGTTTCATCTCACTTCTTTAATATAGGAAATTAGTATGGTAATTTTGATGTCATGATTATATGTAATCGAGGTCAACTTCTTTGAGTGCTTGATGTTAGTGTGCATTAAAATTTGACATAGATGAGCGTATCCATGCTATGCCTTATGATCATGGGTTTTCTAGTTATGCCATATAAACTAGGTTACAATACTCTTAGACATAAACTCATTGTGACATTGCTTGGGTGGGTAACAAAATTTATTATTAACTTACACATGATTTAGAATTCTACATCTAGGGTTTAATTTTATCCAATTAATGTCCCTCTTGGTCTATTATTGTAACAACATGTTTTATTCAAATGTAATATATAATATTAATATTAGTTCACAATTTTGAAGTGCACTCACACTATTAAAATTATACAATACTTGGCATTACACTATTTAATTGTTAATGGCCATGCCATGGGATACATATACATAATTCAAATTTTATAATCTTTCTCCCCTCCCAACACAAAACTATGTAAATGACATTCCTAAGGACTTAATACTAACATATGCTAATAACCACATTCCATATTTCCTTCCCTTAAAATTACATTTCCTAACTTGAATATGCAATAATCTATGTTATCTTAAGTTTAATTATTTATACTTATTTCTACGTACTATTTTGAACTATTCATGTCATCTTGATACTATTATATATATATATATATATATATATATATATATATATATATATATATATATATATATATATATATATATATATATATATATATATATATATATATATATATATATATATATATATCCTTCTATTGTTTAATTTTACTAATTTATTTCTAAATCCTATTACTAATTGCTAATACTCTCAACTTATATCCTAACATATCTATGCATCATACTAACACTAATCCCCATTTAAAGCTTCACTATTGGACATTCTAGTGTATTATCCTAATTTCCATTTACTTAACTTCCCATACTTCCCTTTACTAACCATTATCATGAATTAATTTTAAAGCTTAAGACTAACCATTATATTAACTATCCCATTTAATAAAATAATTTAATGTACTAATAATTCCCCAAACTCCCTTACTTCTTAACACTAACACATGTTATGATATACACTATTCACAAACATCTTACTTATAACTCCATCCAATAAACTTAGTGATACGTGCCTCCTTGCTAAGTCTAACCTAAAGCTCTTTTCTAACTAAGGCTTTCTTGTAACATGGGAAGGTGGTGGTATACAATGAATGTGCATTTGGGGTTGGAGAAAGCACTTGGTGTAATGGGGCAAGGATTGGGGAGGTGCACATGTTTTCAAGGGGGTGGTGGGGGCTACATCCCCTCACCTCACACCTTTTGTAGCCACCATTGCACACTTAGGTAGGATGAGCACTCAAGGAAGGGGTCTGACCCCTGTCAAACTTGACAATGCATTGATGGTGCTTATGAGGGAATGCATGGAGTTTGGGACAAGACCTTTGTTGGCTACTCCCCATATCTTGGTACTTAGTCTCCCTTAGTTTATTTAAATGACTTCCCTTAAGACATCGCCAATTTCTAAGGGAATAAGATCTTAGTTCATGGTTTATATGTACTTATTTATTTCAAACAGGTATGGCTAGGCATGCAATTTATCTATAGCTTTTATTTGTTTAAAAGATTTGTGATGTCCCTTTTAGATGCACATGACTCTTGTGAGTCTTCTTAGGCATGTGTTTTTTTTTTGAACTAGGTAAATCCATAGTTTCTTCTAAGAATTATTTTATTGATCTTTGTGAGATAAGAATCTAGGGGAATATCCTAGTTGAATATTATAATGGTCTGTATTAGACAGTGGGTATTTCTCCAATCCTCATACAAAATCCAGAAAGTTTGACATGCATTCCCAGGCTTGCTTAGGCTTGTTTATTTCATGTTTCTCAAGCTATGTTTTCCTATTTAGTCTACCTTATTTACTCCATTATGGTGTTATGAATTTTTATTAGTGTGATGTTATTCTAACATTGTAATGGATATGTCACAATTACTACATCTATCAAATTCTCTTGAACAATACATTTAATTCATGTAGTACAATTGAAATGATAGGTCAATTGAATCTATTTAAAATCTACTAATTAAGACCCTCTCTTAAACAATGAGAATTTATATGATATTGCTCATTGAGCTAATTAATTTATGGATACTATTTTCATTAATAATATATTTGAAATATAGTATCCTCACATTCTTTCATGACTTGAAAATGACTACAAACTTCATATATTGGATACTTTCCAATGATCATTAAATACAATGGATTCTTTACTTGAAATGATTTCTCTCTGCATTCCAACTATATCACCAATGATATTCAAATCATCATTGATTACTTGTAAATGAACATCATTACCAATGATACAATTACATCTATACAAACTCCTATATTGCCAGCATGCAATCATAAATCACAACAAGTGAACGAGATAGAGATACAGAAATGACAAGTTTCTTTTCCACTTTTCTTCCTCCCATGGAAAATACAAGCTTTCTTCTATGGATCCAAAAGCACAAAACCTACAAAAAATTTACATAAGAACCATGGAGGCTCACCTCCCATCGTAGGCTTCTAAGAAGCCACCCA
This sequence comes from Cupressus sempervirens, assembly GCA_028749045.1. Taxonomy (NCBI): domain Eukaryota; kingdom Viridiplantae; phylum Streptophyta; class Pinopsida; order Cupressales; family Cupressaceae; genus Cupressus; species Cupressus sempervirens. Next base: position 473,317,820 of record CM053792.1, read on the forward strand.
CCAAGCAAGGGAAACAAGGCTCAAATGGGGTTACACTCAAACATTTCACAATGCATGCAAACCCAATATCACAAGACATTTAAAACCTTCCAAGATTTAACACAATGATTCACCATTAGAATCATGAAACAATGGGTGATGGTGGGCTCTCCAAAGAGGAGAATGCCATATCCATGTGCACATATACATCTATAATTTCATAATGCCTCTTTAAGGCTATCAAATTCATCCTCCTCATCACATCAATACACTTATGCCTCCCATAATACAAATGCCTCTTCAAGGCTATTAAAATGCACTTATGCCTCCTATAACAAACAAAGCGTATGGCTTCAATTGAGCCCATACTCCATGAACAACAAAACCCTCTCCAAGAGGAAAATCTCTCAACTTTAATGTCGAGCGCAACTAACCCGTTCACCCAGGGCATCTCTTCCCTCCCAAGGGTGAGTGAAGCCTTCATACCCATACAACATTCCATACACAAAATCAAGAGAAAATGCAAGAGACATTCATCACAAAATTTACAAAGAACAAAAAATGCAACACCACATACATTACATATTTCCATTCACAATATGAACAAGTACTCTACACAATGAACAAGTGCAATGAGGATCATGGAATGGGCACCAACCTTTGTCCAAGCTAATGGCAGGGGAAAGTTGTTGAAGAGCTTCCTATTTCCTTAGCTTCATACCCAAACCCTAATTATCTCTAAACTTAGAGAGTGGGTGAACACCCATTAGTTTGTCCAAACTCCCTTAAAATGACCTCCAACCCCACTATCTCCATTTTTGGCAAAACATAAAGCCCATTTTGTCTTACACTATTGTCCCTTCTAAACATAGGACCTAGACCAAGTGTGAAGAAAAGGTTAAAGTCATGTGACAACTCCAATTTCGAATTGGTGAAAGATTGCATTGGTTAAAGGTTCCCCTAGGTTAGCTAACCACTAAAATGGTCAAATTTAGGCCCCTATCATGTTATGCTAACATCAAGGTAGCTTAGTTTTACAAAAAAAAAAGTACTTTGGGACTACCTATTGACCCTCTAAAATCCTTGTTAAGTTTTAATTCAAAATTCCCCTTGATGGTGATCCATCCTATGCTTTCTCCAAGTGGATTTGATTAAATCTTTTGAAGGGCATTTGGTTTAAGTTTAAATTTTTTCATGACCAAAACCCTAGGTGACATGTCATCAACACATAAACAATTACAATTGCCAAGTGACACACTTGAAATACACTACACATCACCATGACATTGCCCTAATGTACTTATGAGATTAAATTTATCACACACATGCAAGCTTACATTTATGAAATAAACACATCACAATGAGGCTTTTGAATCTTCCAAGGATTTTCCTTAGCTAAACCGTGTTTACATGAGTTTGGACCTTTTTTCCCCAGTAAAATTCCATGGTTCAATTGCCTGCACACTAAACTTAAACATCAATAGCCCAATGAAAATCATATAAAATGCATGTATGTAGGTACATTATAATTTTCATATTGAACAATTCGCATTAACATACTCAATTGTCCTAACCAACTTTATTTTCTAATAAACTTATTTTCTAATCATTTCATATAAAGCATCTAAAACATTAAATATCAGAATTTTCATATCAATATTACTATCTAATCAAATGATCCAAAAAATATTTTGAACCACATAATAATCCATTTCCAATCATATTGATGAAATGTTGCATCTATAATGTTAAATTAGCCAACATGAAAATTAGTTCCGAATACATGTCTTAGATCAAATCTCCTAAATGTAAACTTAAAAAATGGCATCCTTTGATTAAATTGAATATAGTTTGATCACTAATAGTATCTCATTATCATTATAAGATAATACATTATAAGGTGTATCAATAATGTCAGGTATTAGAACGTTTGCATAGTTCTATAGTTTCTTCAAAATCAATCATAGAATAAATCCATTATACTTTATTGGCCATAAAATCTTTCCTTGTGAATATCAAAATATGCACCTAATACTAGTTGCACAATAATTAACCTATTACATTACGTCATATCAAGTTCTACCATGTAGACCCTCATCCAATCTTGATAACAATTTTCATCTATGACTATTAATAATATCATAAAGGTGGATGTTGATTCATCTTTCCATAATAACCATCTTATTAAATTAACTTAATAGGTCATAAAATATCAAGAACCCATCAACATAGTTTTCTAAGTTATGGCACCTCAAGTCTTTATTCCATGGGGTCTTAGCTTATTGACCTAATGTAATTCGAACATGATACTTAGCACAACAATGACTACAATATACATCAGTCTCAATAAGATTTCAGGTTCATTATAAATTAAGGCATACTTAGATGACAAGATCTTCTTACCATCGTTCTATCATAGGTGTGCAGTAAGAGACTATAATTCACAAGAGATAGAACATAACATCTTATCTCCTTTATTCCTCCTAGATCTAGCCATATTCATGTTATTAAGATTTATAATTAGGTACTAGGGAAGGGGCCTTACAATTGACTCACTAGATAAATACTATATTAGTCACTCAGTTAATACAATCTCACTTCATTAACCTTGTCACTTAGCTAATTTTATATCCTTCAATCCTTGCAACAATACATGATTGTAAAGCAATAAAATCAATAATACATTATCACTATCCAACTCATTCAAGTACCCATTGAATACCTTACATAACACTTATGTCTTCGTCATACTCTTTTCAAACCCTCTTCATCAATTAAATGATATGGTACTCTACTGAATTAGCATAATGTCTAGCCAACTAAGACTTTGACATGAATGACAATATACAAAATGATATGACTCTTTTACAAACATTAATAGCGTTGTGAGTTAACTATCACTTACATTATCAATTGGAGCTAACACTTCTTGCATACCTTCTAAAGCTACTTGATCCATCCAATATTTAAACAATTAATAGAAAAAGAAACATACTCAACTTCAATAGTGGATTGTGATATACAACTTTATTTATTGCTCAACCATTCTCCTAAAAAGAGAACTCCACCACTAGTGCTCTTTCTATCATCAACATTTCCTACCTACTCAACATTAGTATAAACTCTAATCTCAAAATCACCTTCTTGTTTGAACCATAGTCCATAGTCTTTTGTTCCTTTCAGATATCTAATTATCCTTTTAACTACAATCATATGTGTTTCCTTAGCATTAGATGAAAATGTTTCAACTATACCAATTGTGTGTGCAGTATTAGGTCTACTATGTACAACATATTGCAACTTGGCAATCATTGATTTGTATTATGTGTCATTTACTTCACTAGTGTAGTCTTCCTTAGATAGTTTTCATGTAGTGACCATAGGTGTTCCAACTATCTTTAATCCATACAATGCTTTGTTCAATTTGCATACCAAGTGCTTATTATTTAGCTCTAGAAATCCTTTAGGTTATTCAATGTAAACCTCTTCTTCCAATATTCCATTTAGAACTATAGACTTACATCTATCTGATAGAATTTGATTTTCTTGTAACTTGCATAAGATAACAATGTCCCAACTCCTTCTAGTCTAGCTACAAGTGAAAAGGTCTCTCCATAATCAATTTCTTCTTCTTGGGCATAACCTTTACAAACTAATCTAGCTTTGGTTCTCACAACTTCTTTCTCATTCAAATTTTTCTTGAATATCCACTTGGTTCCAATCACATTTTTGTCTTTGGGTCTCAGTACTAGTGTCCACGTATTATTCTTCTCAATTTGATCTATTTATTCATTCATTGCATTGATCCCATCATCATTATTATGAGAGACTTTCAAAGTTCTTGGCTCAAATTTAGCAATCAAGCATGTATTATCCTTTACCTTACTTCTTATCATTATTCCAGTGTTTGTCTCCAATTATTTGATCTTGTGAATTATTTCTTCTCATATACTTTGCTAGGACAGGTTCAACTCTATGATCTCCAGCATTATCTTCACCCAATTGGGGCTCAACATTATGCTTATGTTGTTATATCTATGGCTTGGGTAATGTTGGTTGTTGCTTAGTAGCCCTCTACTATTACTTAGTTTACCACTGTAATGACTTTTTTTGGTGTTTGGGTACAACAGCAGTTGTATCATCATAGACATACACAAACTTGTTGTAATCGGCAAGTTCCTTCTTTCTCTCCTCATCATTCTTATTTGCAAATTCCTCAATCCTAATATTTTCACTTTCAATCATTATTTTAATCACCTTGTTCAAAAATTTGTAAGTATTTATCCTAGTATAGTAACCTAGAAATATACCTTCATCTTTAGAATCAAAATTTCTATTCCTTGCATCTTTATGAATATAACATCTACTTCTACCTATTTTGAAATAACTAACATTTGATGTATGGCCATACTAAAGTTCATATGGTGTCTTGTTTGTTCCTTTCCTAAACTAAACTTGGTTGAGAGTATAAACAACAATGTAATGCCCCACTCGAAGATCCTTGGAAACAAGGATAAATATAAGCCAAGATAAAAAAAATTTTAACAAGGCTGAATGCACATGGCATATAGCATATGAGGATCACAATGATCAAAACGGAAGACTAACCAAACATCTTGACACCAACAAATCTCCAAACATCACTACTAACCAAAACAATTGACAATAGAAGATGCATAACTACTCCAAATTTGAAATGTGAGACCAAAGGATTGAAGAACACCTAAGAAGGTAACCTAAACACTTCACAAAAAGTTTGGGTCTTACCGAAAAGTGCCTGTTGTCTACTCGGATAGGTTTTCACAAATATTGGGTGATACTTTAAATCAACACTAGGTGATACTTTCTAGTATCACAAGACATTTTTAACGAAGTAGGGTGACTCTTCTCTCAAGGGCGTGTGATACTTTTCAAATATTGTATGATACTTCTTCAATGTGGGTGCGATACTAGAAAGTATCGCACAACATTCCACTAAGAGATGTGCAACACAATTAGGGAATGCACGAAAAAATCCTAATGGGTGTGCAACATAAAATTTTATCGCTCCATGCTGACACATGGTCACCTAGGAAAAGTAAGAAAAACTCCTAAGAATGAACAATAGGGTTAAATTGAGTTTAGAACTTCCACATGGGAGTGACATATCCACAATTCAAGGTGTGAACACTTGAACAAACTACTATAAGACAAAATTATATCTAACCATCTAAACAAGTAGTAAAGGGAAAGTAGAGAAAGAAACATCATAGTGCACAATGTCAAAATCACAATAACTAAAATAACATTGCAATGTACAATACAACTAAACTAAGTATGTGGTTCTTGCCAACCATAATAACATCATAAGACCATCATGGGCCCTAGCCATCCCCCAAGCATAAAATCCCAAGTTACCAAATAGATTGTCAGTGCTATCATAAGAGAGATGTCACTACTAAAACATGCTATAGCATAATCATAAGGAAAGCTAACATGCTAATCATCATAATAAGGAAATGCACCAATTACTAACATCATCTAAAACATGATATAAAAACATCCCAATGAAAGCATAAATCAAAAGAAAGCATACTTTGGAACCCAAAGTACCGAGTGAAAACATCCATCAATGGTCACAATAGAAAAATAGACCATCTATGTACACTAGTCCCTAGCAGTGGTATAGGTAGCTATGCCTCTCAGCCACGTAGAACTCGTAGGCCCACACCTACCATGCTAATGGAGATAATGATCCAACCAAAAATACACAAAGAAAATTTCCATGGCTAACACTCACAAAAGATACTATGATGACTAAAACCAAGACATAGACAATGCATAAACTACAGGTCCTGGTCAGACACTCAATGAGCTACTAAGTAGAGGCTAACATTATGGAGAGTCACTTGGCATCGACAAGGCCAAGCTTGGAACGTGTAGATTCAACTCCCTCAATAGAAAGGATCTAGCATAGGTTATTATCTTAAGTTTTTATTACCACCCAGTGTATTATTTAGTTATCACTTATTTAAAACTTCCTTCACCAACCCTTTGGGCACAATGATCACTAGGCTATGAAGTAGAAGCCCCTTCCATATGCTACCCTACCCTACCCATGCTCATCCAATAATGAGCGCCCGAAGGCATGCAAATTCCCAACCCAACCCCAATGATCTTATTTCTAGAAGTGCCACAAAATATCAAGACTCGCAAGTCACTCGATAAATGTATGTGTATGTACTTGTGTGTGGTGCACCACCATCATGAAGATCATAACACAAGGACTAGATGAGAAAATAATATAGAAAGTCACTCAACCAAAAACATAATCAGGAGGATAGATGTGACATGCATCTCAATGAAACATAAAAGTATAGCAAAGGTTCGATTGACATCCAAATGAGTAATCCAAGTCCACGACCAAACTCATGCCAAGAAAAGTTAAGAAAATAGGGCAACATGCAAAACAAGGTGAAAACTCCAAAATTTGGAAAATTTTGAAATTAAACCCATTGGACCTTTGGGTACAAAAACCCCAAAAATCCAATAATATTTGGGTTCAAACACCATATGCAAAAAAGGCTAGCATAACAATGCAAAACCCCAAATCCCCATCCCAAAAGTAGGGATAATGTTCATACCTGACCAACCGGGTAGAACCAACAAATAGGAATAGAGGGGGGAACTAGTTCTCAGCCTCCAGCCAAATGGCTACCAAAAATAGAACTCGAAATGAAACTAAAACAATAAAATAGGAAGGCCCTACCTGACAAAAAAAGGGGGCAAAAACTAAAACCTGCAAAATAAAACAAAACACCTGTCGAAGCTAGTAAAAATCACAACAAAGCAAGGTCTACCCGAGCTAGATCGAATAAGACCAACTTTGTGAAGATCCCATGCTCATAGCTCCCAAAATGAATAGAAATCAAATCCTTCAAGAAAAGGATTTCAAAAAAGTTCTCAAATTTCTATTTTCAAAAAGTGAGAAGTGAATAATAAAATCACTTTTTCAATACTTATTCACTTTTCAAGTGAATAGTCGATTAGGGAAAATAGCCTGTTAGAGTAGCTAGACTCTAAATCAACCCAACCAAAAATAGGTTATTTCTTGTAAAAAAGATTCACCTAAGACAAATCTGTTAGAAATTAAATTCAAGAAGATTCAAAGCCCAAAAACCCAAAATCACAAAGAACACTAAACAACTTTCACAATCATGTGAACCTCTAAATGCATAGACACACTCATTGATCTAATCATAGAATGAAGATGAGTCTAGATTTACTAATCACCAAAAGGTTTTAATTTAAATAATTAGAATAAGGATACATCAACCATATAAGGATGACATTGGTAAAATATGAATAGTTGAATCACTAACTCCATGTGCCACTTCCAGGGACATAATTCCTACACACTAAAACACACGATTGAGTGCAATTGCATTTAATATCATAGCCAAGGGAAAATACATTAAAAACCTAATTAATCCATTTACATCACTCATGTTTGTATAGAGCATAAAGAGACAAGAATGATGCAAATCACCATAGCAAAAAATCCATCACATAACATAATCAGAAAATATGTCCAACTACCAGATAATCAGATATCCTCATAGATCAACTATCATCTCAAAATGGCATCAACATGCAAATATAATAAATTGAATAGTATAGTAGTAAAGCATCTATGGTACTGAATCAAAGTATAACATTTGACACTCATGTCATCTCAAAGTACATGAAATAAGAGTATCAAGTATCTCTCGAGTCAAAATAGAAAAGGTACAGACTACAAACATGAGAGGCACTACAAACAGTGCTAATAACCTCTCTCCAAAAAAATTGTGTGTCTCCTTTTTGAATCATTAGTGTTCTATCACAATCAACAATAAATATGTTTCTTCTTTCTTCAACCTCATTCTATTGTGGTGTCTTTGGTGCATATAGTTGTCTCTTAATTATATGATCAACACAAAATTTAGTGAATTCATTAGACATAAGCTCACCACCTCTATTAGATCTCAAACAAATTAATTGTTTACAAGTTTCTTTTTCAACTCTATCTTTAAACCACTTGAACATTTGAAAAGCATAATTTCAACTTCAAATACATCATTGTCATCATTCTACAATAATCATCAAATAGTATGAAATATATGTCTTCATAGTAGCTTTCTTTCATAGGTCCACATAAATCAATAAGTACCAACTTTAGAATATCATTAGATGAATGTGACTTAGAAAAACTAGACTTTTTAATCTTATCGAGCTGATATTTCTTACATGTGGCATCATTAGGTTTATGTAGATTTGGTCAGCCTATCACTTTCTTCATTCTACTCACTTTGACCATATTCTCAAAATTTACATGACACGGCCTCTTATTCCATAACCACACATCTTCAATTCTAGCAAGTAGGCATGTAATAACAATAAGATCTAGGTCAAATTGGTTACCTCTTGTTTTATCTCTAGTACCATTCAGGTTACCATCATCACCATAGTTACTTTTCTATTCTAAAATTCTAAGATGTGACCTATATTGTTTAGTTGTGCAACATTCAAAAAATTATACTTTAGTACTTGAACCCAATAAGAATCACCACATCTGATTTAATCATTTAGCATCAATGATCATCTCCCTTTCATTAGACATGGAAGATCATTTCTAAGTTTAACAGTTTCACCATCATAATTCTAGCTTATCGAACTTACTAATATCACTAGTCATGTGATGTGAACATCCATTATCAATAATCCAAGTATCACATTCACTAACATGAGAAATAAGAGCTTTTTCATTCTCATATCGTTCTTCATCTAAGTCTTCTTTAACAAAATACATATACCACTTCTTCACCTTCATTCTCATCATCAGAATCTGACTCAGTGTACTCCTCCTTAGCAATATAACATAACTTGTTTCCTTTGTCCTTGTAGTTCTTGTAATCCTTTCCATTTCTCTATATTTTAGCCTTCTTATCTTTCTTATCACTCTTGTCTTTGTTAGGACATCTAGCATTAATATGGCTAACTTCATTACACTTAAAACATATTAGGGGAAGCTTACATTTGAATCTTCATTTACCTCTTGGTACTCCCCTTGCCAATAATGCTTCAATTTCATCTATTTCTTTATCACCTGAATAAATTACTCTCATCCTTGCTACTCTTTTCCTTCTTTTAACTTCCAATGGTTAGTGATGACTTAAAAAAATTTCAATTTTAGGCACACTATTATCAAAGTTACTTAACTCAAATGCAGTCAATCTATCGACCAAACCATCAAGAGTAAGATCTTACTAGGCATAACTTTGAATTCATGAATAGTCGATACTCTTATATCTTAAATAGGTAATAATGTTTTGATAACCTTAATTACAACTTCTTCATTACTGATGACTCCTCCAATGACTTTGTGGCACTCATAAGTTTTTTGATTCAGTTAACATATTGAACAATGTTTTCTCCTTCCTTCATCTGCATCTCATCATACTTGTCTCTTAGACTTGCCATCTTTGGCTCTCAACACATTTTGATGTCACCCATGTACAAGTATCAACTTTTCCCACATCTCTATATTGGTAGGACAACATTTGATATCATCAAACTCGACATCATTCAATAAGAAAAAATCTCAATTATCACACAATTGTGTTCTATCTTCTAGTTCATCTCATCAACTTTCATAGGTTGGTTCAGAGGTGTGTATTGGTTGTCTAGATAGTGCAATACATTATCTCCAATACTTGATAGGTACAATCTCATTATGTTTTTCCATGAAGAGAATTTGTCATTGTTCAACTTTAGTACCTCTCTCTTATACATCTTTGAATCTTTAGCTTAAGTCCCTTTAAACTTTTCCTTCAAGCATCCATCTCTGATACCAATTGTTGGATAACAAGTCAGGTGAATCAGTTATAGCTAGTTATCCTACAGGCCTTAAAAACACTTTAAGCTGGAGCAATTTGGGGTTTTTCTTTTAGAATAAGAATAATTTATCGAAACTTCATAAGGAGTGGTCTATTGGATTTGGGATGAGATTTATCTTCTTTGTTGAAGGTTTCATCCCATTTGACACAATCAACATTTTGCTCTTACTTTTCTCATTCTTGAGCTTTTATGCTTGAGGTAGGGCTCTTATGATTTAAACCCTTGCTTTATTTATTTTTATTTCTTTAGGTTTATGTGTTGAGAACTAGTGTTTCCCCACCATTTCATCTATTTCCATTACCCATTTGGATGGGAATAAGCATTTTCCCATTTTCATTTTTGAGGGTTTGAATTTTCTACCATGTTATGTTAGAATTTTTATGTGCGCCTAGATCTTTTTTCATATTGGATTTTTGAGAGTTTGTGTATGAAATGAAAGTGGGGTTTAAATTTCATTTAATTTTAAGGTGTTTGAATTTTGGACATTTTTATGTCTACCTTATTTTACGTGCCGCCTAGATTTTGTGAGAAATTTGTTTGGAAGGTCTTTGATGTTGGAATGGATTTTCTTCCATGATTTCAACCTTTCCATGTTTTTACATTTGTTTTAAGATTTATGGACATTTTTTTACTCCCGACAAAGTACCCAGTTGAGTTTACTATGTGCATGTATATATGGCTTTTTTCCTTATTGTGATTTTTTCTAAATACTTGATTTGATCACATTTTGGATGTGTAGTTATGGTGCTTGAGATCACACCATGAGCACACTGAGTATGCCCTATTAGATTTCTATTGAACCCGCACCCTTGGTTTGGACCAATCGAGTTATTTGATGCATTTTGGGGATTTGAGACTTTTGATTCTATAGAGGATTTGTGACTTTGGGATTGTGTTGAGTAGTGGGATGCAATGGCTCTTCAAAGTTAACTCGAGCACAAATGGGCTCCATTTTAAGATTGGTTGAGATCTTAACAAGCAATTGATAACCTTAAACAATAAATTGGGTAAAACTTTAGAGAATTTTAATGAGAGTCTTAAAACTACCTTATCATCATTTGAAGATGTAGATATGGTATGTCTTGCATTTTTGTCATTTTAGGAAATTGATATCGCATAGTAACTTTTTGTCATAATTTGACATAGATATGGTACTAAGTAGCCTCTCCATCTATGGATGTTGATATTGCTTAGTAAAGTATCCTTGATAAGTGAAGAATAGCTTGAAGAAACACATGCCCTCATGAGTTGTATGATGACACTCCATTTCAAAGTCTCCACTTCATACTTTGTTAGTTTTTTAATGACCTCTCCTTGATTTTTGTATGCTTGTATGGCCTTGTCACCTTGGATCATTGTGCTACCCTTGACTCTTAGATTTTGCATGGTGTGTGTCTAGCTATTGCTTGAGTGTACTTTGTAACTTTGGTCGGGTTACTATCTCCAAGAGAATGATGGGTTGGGACTGTGGGTACCATGTGGTAGGGAGACATTAATAAACTATACTACTACTAGGGACTAGTGAACAGAGATGAACTTCCTATAGCTATAGGATTTGGAGTTTGTATGCTCACTTTAGTTATTGCATAGATTTTGGTTATACATATATTTTTTCTATTGCAAGCATTGATATTGTCATCTTTCTTTCTTATAGATTTATTTTATGTATATAATTTTAGGATGTTTGAGAGTGGTTTCACCTTTCTAGGAGTTTAGATAAAAATTATATATTTTGAGGGGTTTTAGAAAATTTTAGACTTACCCAAATTTCAGGATTCAACATTCGCCCTTCAACATGGTGTCTAGTGGTAAAATGATTATAACCTTAAGCCCTAGTCTTGTGTATGACCATTTAAGGATTGATGTTTACTATTTTGATTATGTTATGGTTAGCTGGTAATAGACATGTATGTTTAACCATGCTAGAAAAAATTTCTTTGGGCTTAAAAAGAATACCTTATTTGGGATAGATAATTCAACATCTCCCTCTTGTGATTCATGGATGATTATCTAGATATTTTGTAATATTATTGGGAACGTGTTTTCTACATAAAAAGTTATTACTTCATGGCTTGGGTCTCCTTGTAAGTGTTATAAATACTTCTACTAGTGTTTACAAACATGTTATTTATGTTATTTTCTCTAAAATTCATTTTTTTTTGTTATGTGTTTGGTTGCACTTGGTTACTTTGTTTGTTGTAGGTAACTTGTTTTAAACAAAATGTTTAGTGAAACTTGTATCCTTGTATTCCATGGACTCTTAGGCAAGGTATTACATCTATTATTAGAGCCTATGTTCATATATTAGGATCTTTGTGTCATGCTTCCATTTTGATTAGTGTGAGGCATGGTTTGTTAAGACTTGATGGTTATATTCATTTTTATATCCTTAATAGGTATTCTTGAATTATCACGTGTGATCAAAAAAATGCCCATTAGGATGATTGTGAAGAGGAACACCATGAGGAATAGCATCATATGGAAGAGAATAGAGAGGAAAAGAAGCATGAGGACCACCATGAGGATTGTAAGAGTTTCATGGTAGTGTTAAGGATTTAGTTCCTTTGTTATAAGATCTTATAGCTCGGTTATAAGGACCTTGATAGGAGGATTCTCACCATGAGGATTCACAAATATCTAAGCATGGAGATCACAAGGAGAGGAGAGAGTATAAATAGTCTCATACTCCAACTATTCTTGAGAGGTATGTAGGAGAGACATGGAAGAAGGGAATGAGGATTCCATTTGTGTAAGTTTGATGAAGAAAGAATAAGGCCAAGACTTGTCTCTTAGACTTTATGAATTTATGTTTTACACATTCTTATAGAAGCAACCTTAGAGCTTGATGATTTTTTACACACTTGAGATACCATACTTCTACTTGGTGGAACATTCAAGAGAAAAATCTCTAGATATGACTAGAAGATCTCGCTTGGGAGATAGTTGAGGATAAATTTTGAGAGAGGTTCCTATATATTCAATCTAGAGAGGCATGTTTTGATGATTTCCATGAGCTCTAATAGGGGGGCTAATGATAGTAGATTAGTACAAGTGAAAGTTCCTTGAGTTGAGGCAATATTCTAGCTATAGCCATGATGATTCATTTATAGGATGACATTTTGTTTGGTGCCTTAATGGTTGTATTATAGGAGAGGTTTGTATGAACTGGTTGAGGACACTTTCTTTTTCTACCAAGAAGGAAAAATTTGCTCAGAATAACTAAACTAGGGGGTATAGTAGTAGGTCTAGCATCAAAAGTCCTAGCATGCAACCATCAGGATCAATAACATAGGGTACTAAGGCAATAGTTGTAGGTCCCTCTAGGGGGTTATTTAACACCTTTGAGAGTAGGTCATTGGAAGGATTGTAGGAAACCTTTTTTTAGAGGACTAGCAAAGTGGTTGTGATTTTGGTGCACCAACTAGAGATTTCAATTGGTACCACAAGAGGCTTATTCCGTGTAGCCAAAAAATGCAAGGTGTTTAGTTGATCGCTAGTCATGGAAGTTTTAAGTAATCTAGTGCTCCTTTGATGAGATGTGGTTATAGTGCAAGAGAATGTTTCATGTGTCATTATTTTGGGCATAGGAAAGTGATATGTCCTCAAAGGTCATCTACAAGATCGATCCTATAGTTGGGGAAGTAGGTAGATGCCACAGAGTTTTTATATGGAAGTTCACAATCATCAAGTAGGGCTCCAATGAACCATTATGGAGATGATAGGTGTGTTGCATAGAATTTATACAAATTTACTATTTGATTTTGGTGTTTTAGATTAGTTTATTTGATGCAGGAGCATCTAGAAGTATAAGGGCAATCTTGTGTCACCCAAAAAAAAAAAGTACTTAGACTTAGTTTCTATTTCATGTGTTCTCATTTCTAGATACCCATTTGGGTCAAATAAAGGTTCCAACTCTCACAGTTCCACTACCAGTGTTCTAGGTTAGAGTATTTGAACACCTTGGGATATGTGTAAATGCCAAAAAAATAAGAGTATGTAATTGAACCATAATTGTGGTAAATTAGAGTGTATAAATTGGCCAGATGAATGTAATTTTAATTTAGAGAATTTCAAAAAAAGAATCAGGTCAAAAGGCCCCACGGTTTGAAAGTTATTACAATTTTTTAATTTCTGGAGACCTCCTCAGAGTGCTTCAAACTCAAAATAGGGGCATTAAATGACCTTGAACAGGGCCAAAAAATGGGGGATGAGCAAAGCTGGTCCATAGGGCTATAGAGCACTTTGAGAGCTTTTTGAAAATGTAAACAATTCATCAATCAGAGCTACAGTTCAAAAGTTATGCCTCCCGAAAATTTGGTTATCGTTTTTGGATTCTTCTAATTTTGTGTTGACTTCTAATGCAACTTCTAGAGCCTTCTATTTGGTTGGTGGATGCCAACTAGCACTTTCTAGAATGTATTCCTAATCCTTAACCCTCTAGGGTCTATTTAAGAACATTTTTGGCATTGTAAAAGGCAGTTTAGAGTGAAGTTTGAGAGAAGGTACAGGGAGAAGAATTTATCTCCAGATTTATGCTATTGTAAGCCCATAGGGAATGTTATGGAGTCTGTTTTTCTACACTAAGTGTACTAGCATATTTTCACAGTTAATAAAATTTTTCCTTTCTTGTTGTGTCCATTCTGTAGTTGGGTTGTGTTCCCATCAAGTGGTATCAAAGTAGGTTTTCCTGAGTGTGTAGATAGAGCACCGACTATGAGGAAGTTTGCACCAGGACTGTGTGGTTGTGGGTTTGAATTAAGAAGATGCCTCCATGAAGAGAGCCTAGTGGAAGGGCCGAAGCTATTAATCCTAAGGAGGTTAGAGCCCTCCAAAGGAAGGTTCAAGCGTTGTAGGAGGAGCTTCGTAGAGGAACAAATGTTGCCGCAGGTGATGAAAGTGAGGATGACAATGAAGAAGAAAAAAATGGACCAGAAGGGGAAGTTGACAGGGAAGTTCTAAATTAGGTAGAGGAGAGGCTTTTTAGAGCCATTACTAAGTTTGGGAAAAGAGCTGCAATTGATGTGGGTGTATTTTCAAGAAATTTGAAACCAGATGAGTTGATCGATTGGATCAATGAACTGGAAGAGTACTTTGAGTATGAGGATATCAAGGATCCAGATAGGGTTAGGTTTGCAAAGGCCAAACTAAAAGGCCATGCCAAAATTTGGTGGCAAGAGGTTCAATTGAAAAGAAATAGAAGAGGAAAGGAGAAGATCACAAGGTGGGATTGTATGGTGGACAAATTGAAGAAGCAATTCATTCTTGTTGACTACGAGCTTGATTTGTTTAAGAAGATGCGTGGGTTAAAGCAAGCAAGAAAATTAGTCCAAGAATATACACAGGAGTTTTACCGACTTTTAATTAGAGCAAGTCATGCAGAAGCAAATACGGAGAAGGTTGCTCGTTATATCAGTGGGTTGCAACCTAGCATCTAGGAAGAATTAAGTCTGGTAAGAATGACCAGCATTGAAGAGGCATACCATTTTTCCCTATTAGTTGAAGAGAAGCTAAATAAAAGGTTTGAAGGGAGACAAAGAGGGCATGGTCAAGGAGGAAGGGGTAGTGGTAGGTCATTTGGAGGCTGAAATGAAACCCAAAAGAAAAATGAAGATGTGGGTACTAGCAGGAACCAGAGGAACGAGGGTTTCAATCGCTTTTGTGATCAAGACTTTGGAAATCAGAGAGGAAGAGGTAGAGGACATGGTTAAGGAAGAGGAGGCTTCTGTGGTACCTATTTCTATTATAATGAAGAAGGTCATCTTGCCTTTGAATGCCCTCAATGACAAGGAAGGACAGATAGGAGAGCTGAGGGTCAAGCTAGGGTTGCTCATGTGGATGAAGATGCACAATCATCACATTTAGAGGATGCAAAAAGAGGAGAGGCTTTAGTATATGAAAGGGTCCTACTAAGTGGTGAGATTGAACTAGGACAAAGGAGGAGTTTATTCTGTACCAGGTGCAAGTGTGAGGATAATGTTGTGATGTGATCATTGATGGTGGTACTACTGATAACTTGGTATCAGAGGAGATAGTCTCTAAGCTGAAGCTCAAGAGGGAGAAACACCCCCAGCCCTATCGGATTGCTTGGGTGAAAGATGATCATAAGGTCCTGGTAAGTGAACAATGTTTAGTGAAGTTCAAAATTGGGAGTTACCATGATGAAGTTCTCTATGATGTTATTCCAATGGATGTTTGCCATCTATTGTTGGGTAGATTGTGGCAGTTTGATAGGCATGGAGTACATGATGGTCATGCAAACACATACTCTCTAACAAAGGATGGAGTTTGCCACAAACTGAAGCCCATGAAAAAGGAAGGCGAAAAGGTATGTAGCAGTGCTAGGATTTGTCTTGTTGATGGGAGGAAGTTTTTAGATGGCATGAAACATCAGCTTATGTGCTATGCTTTGATCCCTAGGAAAGATAAAGAAGGTAGTAGTGAAATACCACTTGAAGTTTTAGATTTACTAGGTGAGTTTGGAGATATCATCTCTGATAATGTTCCAGAAGGATTGCCACTGGTAAGGCAAATCAGTCATCAGATAGATTTAATCCCAGGAGCTAGTTTTCCTAACAAGGCTGCTCACAGGATGACTCCTACTGAAATTGAGGAGGTAAATAGATAGGTTTAGGAGTTATTGAGGAAGGGGTTGATCCGAGAGAGCCTGAGTCCATGTGCAGTACCTGCAGTATTGGCACCAAAGAAGGATGGAGAGTGGAGAATGTGTATAGACTCTCAAGCTATAAATAGGATAACCATCAATTATCAGTTTCCTTTGCCAAGAATGGATGATCTTATGGACTGCTTGAGTGGAGCTCAGTACTTCACAAAGATAGATCTCAAGAGTGGCTATCATTAGATATAGATATGAGAAGGAGATGAGTGGAAAACTACCTTCAAGACCAAGGATGGTCTTTATGAGTGGTTAGTCATGCCCTTTGGATTGACGAATACCCCAAGCACCTTTATGCAGCTTATGAATGAGGTACTTAAGAAGTTCTTGGAAAAAAAATTTATTGTTTATTTGGATGATATTTTAATTTTCAGTAAGACTTTGGAAGAACATTTATTGCATATTCGTAGTGTTCTTGAGAGGTTGAGGGAAGAGAAACTGTTAATTAATCTGAAGAAGCGTACCTTTGCTAAAAAGGAATTAGTCTACTTGGGGTTTTTTATATCACCCGAAGGTCTCAAAATGGATCCAAAGAAGTTAAAAGCCATCTTGGAATGGCCTATTCCAAGGTCTACTACTGAGGTAAGATCATTTCATGGTCTAGTTAGTTTTTATAGGAAATTCATTAAGAATTTTAGTTGCATATGTGCAGCCCTGACTGACACAATAAGAGGGGATAGAAAAGAGTTCAAATGGACTACGACAGCTGCGAGAAGTTTTGAAGTGCTGAAGAAGAAGGTGACAGAACAACCTGTGTTGGCACTTTCATATTTTAGAAAGGTGTTTCAGGTGGATTGTGATGCTAGTGGCAACACTATTGGGGTTGTATTAAGCCAAGAAGGTAAGCCTATTGCATATTTTAGTGAAAAATTGAATGATGCAAAAAAGAAGTATTATGTTTATGATCAAGAGTTCTATGCAATAGTTCAGGGCTTAAGGAAATGGAGGCATTATTTATTGCCAAAGGAATATTTTTTGTATACTGATCATCAAGCATTATAGTACCTAAATAGCCAAGGTAAATTGACTCAGAGGCATATGAAGTGGGTAGAGTTCTTGCAGAGCTATACATTTTTGTTGAAGCATAGAAGTAGAAAATCTAATAAGGTTGCAGATGCACTAAGTAGGAGATAGTTGTTTCTTACAGTAATGTAGGTTGAAGTAGTTGGGTTTGCTAAACTCAAGAATCTGTACCCTGAGGATCCTGATTTTGCTGAAGCATGGAAAGCTTGTAAAGAACCTGTTTCTATAGATAAAACTAAGTGGTTAGACTATTTGATTCAGGATGGTATGTTATTCAAGGGCAGTCAATTATGCATTCCAAGGAGTTCCATGAGGGAAAATTTGATTAAGGAGAAACACAATGGAGGGATGGCAAGACATTTTGGTCGAGATAAGACCATTTCCATTCTTAGAGAACATTATTTTTGGCCTCAGATTTCACAGGATGTGAAGAAGTATGTACAGAGTTGTCAGATTTGTCAAGTTGCCAAGGGATTTAGTCACAATACTGGACTTTATTAGCCATTGCCTATTCCATCAAAGCCATGGGAGGACATAAGTATGGATTTTGTTCTTGGATTTTCGAGGACACAAATGGGTAATGACTCAATATTTGTGGTGGTTGATAGGTTCTCCAAAATGGCACATTTCATTCCATGCTACAAAACTCATGATGTTGTCCATATTGCAGACTTGTTTTTCAGAGAGGTGGTGAGACTACATGGTCTCCCAAGGAGTATAGTTTCTGATAGAGATACTAAATTTGTGGGGTATTTTTGGAGGACATTATGGAAGAAGTTGAGAATAGACTTGAAGTTCAGTTCTACACATCACCTGCAGACTGATGGATAGACTAAAGTGGTAAATAGAAGTCTAGGCAATTTACTGCGATGTTTAGTTGGGGATAAGCCTAAGGGGTGGGATTTGATTCTACCACAAGCAGAGTTTGCTTACAATAGCTCTATAAATAAGAGTACTAGTAGATCACCATTCCAAATTGTATATGGAAGTAGCCCAAGGACTGCACCAAAATTGAGGAAGATAGAGCAAGGGGAGAGGACAAGTGCTGAAGCTAAAGAATTTGCTGAACATATCAAACATCTACATGAGGAGGTCCAGGCACACATTGCCAAGATGAACCAATAGTATAAAGCTAGGGCTAATCAAAGGAGAAGACATAAGGAGTTTCAAGTAGGGGATCTAGTCATGGTACACTTAAGAAAAGAAAGATTTCCAGCTAGTACTTACAACAAGCTGAAAATGAAAAAATTTGGCCCGTGCAAAATTCTGAAGAAACATGACTCAAGAAATGCATATGAAGTAGAGTTGCCAAATGGAATTCATATTTCTCCTATTTTCAACATTGCAAACTTTAACAAAGTATCATGATGATGGTGCAGATGAGGAGCTGATGTTAGAGCCATGTCCAATTCCTGCTTCTAAGAAAGAGGAGATAGAAGACATTCTAAATCATTGTGTGGGTAGGAGTACTAGAAATAGGCAGTATGAAGAGTATCTGGTTAAGTGGAAAGGCCGACCGATCGAGGACTCAACTTGGATATCAGTAGCTGAGGTTTCCCATTTGGGATTTCCTCTACTATTCATAAAGTGATAGGGTCACTTTTCAATCTACCCTGGGTGTCTGATGTAGGAGCATCCAGAGGTATAAGGGCAATCTTGTGTCACCCAAAAAAAAATGTACTTAGACTTAGTTTCTGTTTCATGTGTTTTCATTTTTGGATACCCATTTGGGTCAAATAAAGGTTCCAACTCTCATAGTTCTACTATCAGTGTTTTAGGTTAGAGTATTTGAACACCTTGGGATATGTGTAAATGCCAAAAAAATTAGGAGTATGTAATTGAGCCATAATTTTGGTAAATTAGAGGGTATAAATTAGCCAGATGAATGTAATTGTAATTTAGAGCATTCTAGGAAAAAAATCTGGTCAAAAGGCCCCACGGTTTGAAAGTTATTGCAATTTTTTAATTTTTGGAGACCTCCTAAGAATGCTTCAAAGTTAGGATAGGGGCATTAAATGACCTCAAACAAGGCCAAAAAATGGGGGATGAGCAAAGCTGGTCCATATGGCTATAGAGCGCTTTGAGAGCTTTTCAAAAATGTAAACGATTCATCAATCGGAGCTATCGTTCAAAAGTTATGCCTCCCGAAAGTTCAGTTACCATTTTTGGATTCTTCTAATTTTGTGCTGACTTCTAATGTGACTTCTAGAGCCTTCTATTTGGTCAGTGGATGCCAACTTTCACTTTTTAGAATGTATTCCTAATCCTTAACCCTCTGGGGTCTATTTAAGAACATTTCTGGCATTGTAAAAGGCAGTTCGGAGTGGAGTTTGAGAGAAGGTACTAGGGGAAGAATTTATCTCCAAATTTATACTATTGTAAGCTCATTGGGCATGTTATGGAGTTTGTTTCTCTGCACTAAGTGTACTAGCATATTTTCACAGTTAATAAATTTTTCCCTTTCCTGTTGTGTCCATTCTGTAGTTGGGTTGTGTTCCCATCATTATTTCACCTTCTCTCACTACAAAATTTGGGGTCAAATTGTGACAATAGTGTAATTTATGGTGATTTTCATTTTTTTTTTGCAATTGTCCTTGACACCATCATAATACACATGTTGGCATTGTAGTTGCAACAACCTCGCAAGGATAAACAAAAAAAAAATATGACATAAATCATTTTCCATTTATTTCGATTGTGGAGAGTTGTGTGCGAAAGAGGTGGAAAGCTCTGAAAGAGGATGGAGAGTTGTGAACATTATCATACCCCTGTGATCGGTGCATTTGGTTGTTGTGCCCTCGTGATCTCTGCATTTTATTGTCATGACCTTGATTTGTGATTTCATTGTCATATCATGCCATTGCTATGTGATTTCATTATCTTTTTATACCCTTGTGATCTACGCACCCTTGCTTTGTGATTTTATTTTGGGGTGAGAAGAGGTACATATGTAAATGTTCTTTTCTTTTCCTTCTAAACATGTATCTCTTTATATATTCAGAGAGATCTTTTTAAAGGTTCTTATTACATATTATCTCATAATAGAAAAATGATCCAGTTGCATACATATTCTAGAATCCAAATAATAAAATAATAAAACTTACTCAACCCATGCTAAGTGAATTATCTCAAGATCCTTCACAAAAATAATGTAGACTACAAAAAATGGCCAGAGTTGGCAATAAATTTTACAAAAACATATCATAGCAAATATTTTTAAAAAGAAACAAGCCATAACCCAGTTAAATTGGTCTAGTTTCTAATTAGTTGCGTTGATTATAAATTCCTATAGAAATATCATCTGATTAGGTTGAATAAAATGAACAATCAGTTGTTCCCAGCTAGTAGGATCAAATACAGTTTTTGAAGGTGATAAAATTGCATATGCAGATGTATCACTTGCATGCCAGGCATGAAGTGCATTCACCAACTTATAATGAATGGTTGGATATGAAGGCTCCATATGTTGTCCCAACAATGGAAAACAATGATGTAACCATGTATGTATTGGAGTCTCCCTGTGAGCATCCCAAGTATCTTGTTCTAATTTTAATTATGGGTGGTTTCATTTTGAAATGTGGTTTGAAGGTAATGGTTTGTAAGCATGGGTACTCTCTTTGTTCTAAATGAAAAAATATACAGAGTCTAATTTTTATTTTTATTATTCTTACACATTACAAAATAGATCCAAACTTTGCCCAAGTTCAAAATGAAAATACGAGATTAATGAACATAAAAATTTGTAATTATTTTATCATAATTACATTCATGAACATCACTTTTATATGTCCTAACAAATAGATTTTATATTATATGAACATCAAATATTATATAGTATTATCATTTTCAAAATCAAATACCCTAACACATTATATTTTATTAGTACAAATAATATCTCAATTTTTATCAACCAAACTTGAAGTAATCTAAGTTTCAACATGAATAACTAAAATGTGAAATAGAAGTAATAAACATATTTCAACCATCTTTTGATAGGGAACTCTCAATTCTAAGACTAGTTTCCCATTGCTAATGAATGTACACTCATTCTATCAATCATCTTCATAATAGCTGGATTCTTCCAAGGCACTTACACAGTTCAAAAAAATATAATATATTTCAAATTTTATAATAGATTACAAACATAATCTATTTCTATTTCTGTAATAGATTTATTCCTAGAACTGAAATTAAGAAGAAATGGTGATGCTTCTTGCTTATTTTTTAATTTTAATGTTTTACTTTTTTATTTGATTATTTCAAAATAATACTTACTTGAACTTTCTCTTATTTTATTTACTAAAACTTAGATATATCTACCCTTCTCTTATAATCTATTTACCAAAATTCACAAATAATTAAATAAACTCATCTTTCTTACCTTGGCTTACACTAACAGTTCATATCTATTGACATGGATACTATTTTATCTTATCCAATATCCATGTGGGCTTAGGCATAGGGATGGTCTATTTCATTATTGGTTTCCTCTTTCACGTCATCTCCCTTAAATCATTTTCTTAGTTCCTTTTTTTTCATTGTTGTTCATTATGGACTATATATTTCTTCATTTATGCTACTCCTATTTAAATAATATTTGTCCATATCTTCTTCTATATTATTTTTGTTGATATTATTGATTTCCACATGTATTCTACTAGAAAAATCACACAATATATGATTTTAGATATTGGAATGTCATGTCCTTCCTTTTTCGAAACATTATGCAAGATAGGTTTTCCAAGTTATTCTTTTGAGTAAATGAGATACATATAAAACTAATGTAATCTTTAAAATTAATAGTATGATATTCTCTTTCTCATTGTCTTGTTATTGATTTTGGTGTGGACTAACAAAATACACAGAATGATATTACATTGTATACATGGTTGTATTTGATATTATGTTTAATTCATAGTTATAGTTAGATACTAGATGACTCCCTATTTGAATTTTGTTCCCTTTATGTTTTGCTGAAATTTTATGTACCAAGATCTTACTTTGTGCATACTTTGATAGTTATAAGTATATGATGATTAGCTGGTTTAGTATTTCATTAAATAGCATTGGACACACAAATGATTTATTTAATTGAACTCTTTTTTGAGTTCTTTATTCATATATTTGCAACCACTTTCCTTAGTGTTATCATAAGATGATATGGGTTTTTTTATGCATCGCAAAAATATGGAGAAATAAATTGAAAATCTATTCCAGAATATATAACAACATAGAAACAATATAGCTAGAAGAAGCAAGGATTTAGGTTACTTGAAGATGGAGAAATAATTTTTTAATTGAAAATAATTTAAACAATCAGTTGTTCCCAGCTAGTAGGATCAAATATAGTTTTTCAAGGTGATAAAATTGCATATGCAGATGCATCACTTGTATGTCAGACATGAAATGCATTCTCCAACTTATAACAATTGGTTGGATAGAAAGGCTCCAAATGGTGGCCCAACAATGGAAGCCAAGGATGTAACCATGCATGTATTGGTACAATCTCCCTTCCAGGATCCCAAGTATCTTTTGTTGTTGTTAATTTGGACATCACTATATGATCCAAATTGTTATGAAGTATTGAAGCCTGTAGTAACTTCTCCCATGTCTCCAAAAAATGTAGAATAGGTTCAGGGTCCCTTGGCTCCCAAGAATTTGTAGCAGCTATTCCCACTACTGGAAGAATAACTTCAGTGAAGAGTTGAGTGAAAGGAGTTGAAGAAGAAATTTCTACTTCTATGTAAATTGCATAATCACGAGGCTCATTCCCTTGCAGAAACCTTTGCCACAATGGCATTGCCTCTAAACCATGCAAAGGATGGTGAAGTGGTTTCCAACCTTGAAACACTTTTATAATAAATGACAAAGCAAATGTAGATGCAATACATGAAAATTTTCAAGGTGATCAAATGCTATTTCCAAGGTGATCATGACAAATCCTAATACCTTAATATCTTAAATGCAATAAATTGGAGGGTGAGAATCGTGTAAGAAGTGTGTTTTCTTTAAAGACCCCATGTACACAAACTTTTAAAGGAGAAACCAGATAAAGAATGTACACAAAAACTAGAAAAATGTTTCAAATGAATAAATCTAAGAAACCATCATTTAAGATATTAGGATATGTTGGTTTAAGAAAATGCAAATGCTATTTCCAAGGTGATCATGATAGAAAAAGAAAGAATGTAATTCCTACTATAGTTTGGTCGAACAAAGTTCAAGTTTTGACACAATAATGACTCATGTTTAACACCATTCACTTGCACATGGATAAACCAATAGATGGCTAAGTTGAAGGAAGAAAGAATTTGATTGAAATATGAACTAATGAGGAATCATTTAAACAACTCCTTGAATGTTCAATAAAACAAGAAGGCCAAAACAAGAAGAAGAAGAATGGAGGGAGTGGCAAGGAGTTACAAACAAGAGGAATGAAGAGGAAGGGGATAGATGACAAGGGGCATAGGTGTTTGATCCTTGTTAGCTTTCATTTTAGCATTCATTTTTTCAAGATTGGTCAACACTCTCACTTGCAGACCTCTCATGTCAAGCACTTTCTAGATTGTTTCAACACCATGTTCTTGCTTTTGAGCTAACAGTTCTTTAGATGCATTTTCTTGTAAAACTTTCTAAATTGTTTCAACATCAAATGTTTGTAAAAATATAAACATTAAGTACAACATGTTCAATATTTTTGTAGATATACACATTAATTGCACCAAAATTTTTCTTTCAAAATCATATGTGCAAATATAAACATTAAGTACAACATGTCCAATATTTTTGCAGATATACACATTAATTACATCAAATTTTTCTTTCAAGACCATATGTGCAGATATAAACATTAAGTGCAACATGTCCAATATTTTTGCAGATATACACATTAATTATACCAAATGTTTCTTTCAAAACCATATGTGTAGATATAAACATTAAGTACAATATGTCCAATATTTTTGTAGATATACACATTAATTATGCCAAATGTTTCTTTCAAAATCATATATGTAGATATAAACATCAAGTACAACATGCCCAATATTTTTACAGATATACACATTAATTACACCAAATTTTTCTTTCAAAATCATATGCATAGATATAAACATTAAGTAAACCAACTCAATAAGGGTACACAAATAAGTTATTCTTGTGAAGAAGGGTCATGTCAGATAATACAAGGGAGTTTGATCAAAATAGGGAGACAATTTCTAGATTGTTGTCTAACTTTCAAAGAGTAGGTGATGGAAAATTTTATTGTCCTTATTGTAATAGCTTAAAGACAAGAAGAATCAAAATCAAAACAACTAAGAGACATTATAGAGAGAATGGTAACACTGAAAGGGGGCTTGATTATCATCCATTGGTAATTTATTTGTTATATTATTTTTGCAATTTATATATAGATATATGAACCATAGAATGGGGGTTTGATTATCATCATTTTTATATAGGTTGATCTCTCCATGGTAGTATGTGATATGGACCAACACATCTCGGAGGAACATGGAGGAAAATGGAGGTGTGAGTATTGAAGGAGAAGATCATGATCCCATAGAAGATGATGATCATGCAATCAAAAAAATAGTTGAAGATGATGATACGAATGCATTGATCGATGATGAGGATGACATTGAGGCCATCCATGATATATCTCTACTTGAGAATGAAAACATGACCCTTTACAAAGGATCCCAATGAACTCTTCTCTCTATTGTATTGTTGTTGATGAATTTGAAGGTTATGAATGCTTTATTCAACATAACAATGTCACATATGCTAAGGTTTGTGATATACATCATTATAGTCTATAAAAGTTAAAATATGTACCATTAAGATTTTTTATACTAATGACTAATATTTTTTTCTATAGATTGATAGGTGAATATTTTTTACCACCATCAAATGTTCTCCCTCATTCGTACCAAGAATTATGTGCCACTATGAAACATATTGGAATGGAATATCAATCAATAGATGCTTGTCTTGAAGATCATGTACTTTATCATAAAGAACACAAAATGGAAACAAAATGTCATGAATTCCATAAGAGAAAATATCAAGATGATCAAGTGACAAAAAAAGTATCTCACAAGGTTCTTTAGTACATCCCCATTATTCTATGTCTTAAACGATTATTCAGGTGTAGTAGCTTGGCACAATTTATGGATTATCATGCACAATAGAAGTTGAGATGACATTATTTGAATGCCTGCGGATGGTTCAAAATTTATGGACATAGAGGAAAAGTGGCCACACTTAAAGAAGAACCTCGAAATCTCAAGCTTTCTTTGGCAAGTAATGGTGTCAATCCATATGGAGAGATGAGATCCATTTACTTGGTGTGGACTATTTTTGTTATCAACAATAACCTTCCTCCATGGATGTCAATAAAGAGGGAGCACATTATGTTGGCAATTATTGTTCCAAATATTTTATTATTTTATTGTTACCTACATGTAATTATAAGTCTTGGATTAAAATGACCAAAATAATTATCTAAAGTTATTCATTCAACTAGGTAAGTACCAAGTGAAAAATATGAATATATATATTGTGCCTCTTCTCAACGAGTTGTTGGTGTTATGGAATGGTTTCATTATGTATCATATATCTCGACCAATTGGACAAAAATAATTTCAATTCCACGCAATTCTTGTGTGGACAATTCATGATGTCCTAGGGTTGACACATTTATGTGGTATGTTATGTTGAAATCTAGTTTTATGTGATAATACTAATTCCAAAAATGAACATATTTAATCCAATTGTATTGTTATTGTATAGGTTTTCAAACAAAGGAAAAATTTGCATGTCCAATGTGTGGTCCAAAGATGAAATATTCTCATTCCAAAAGTTTAAGAAACTAGGTGTTTGATGAGAATAAGCACTTCATCCACAAAAAACATAAGTATCCAAGCCATGAAGAATGACACATCACCTATGGCAATTAGAATATAATAGAATTCGAGGTTGTCAAGGCATCAATACTAACCACCTTCCAAAAGAATTAAAATGTTATCCCAAAGAATTTAGTAGGTTGCTCTACTACAAGCATCTATAAATTGTGTATTTGTTTGATACTATGTATATTGGAAAGAATGTAACAAAGACACTATGGAAAATATTGGATGGAAGGAATGACAAAGCAAAATTTGCCAAAATTTGCAGTGACATTCATGATTCCAATCATGCAATGAATAATACCATTGAATCAAATAACAATGGAGACCAGATTAATGCAAGTGCCCTTCCTTGGTTATTAATAGATCAACAAAGTAATGTCATAGAAGAAGTCATACAAATTTTTGATTTCTTACAGGATTTGTTGTGAATATAAGCAATCTCATATCAAAGAAAAGTGAATTTGGCCTAGGGCTGAAAATGCATGATTGACATACCTTCATCAAAGTAAGTCATAGTCTTTTGCATTTACAATATATTTGTGAAACTGCATTCAATTTTCACTGTATTATATTAGAAAAGAATAAAATGACTAGTTGACAATTGTTGCAGTATGTGCTAACCCTATTTCTCCCAAACAACTTTAACAATAATATAAATTAAGTGATATATGATCTTGGAAAATATATGAGGTAAGAAGTGATATTTTTTCAATATATCAAATAAGTAATATATTGTAATGTCTCGTATTTATATATTTTTGTGTCTTGAATCCCTTGTAAGTGGTTGTCATCTAAAGAAAAACATAAAAAAGATATAAAATATTGGAAGAGAAGAATTTTTCTACTAATGTGTGAAATGCAAAAGTGTTTACCTTCAAATTTTTTCAATGCACAAGAACACTACCTCATACACCAAGTTGAGGAGATTGAATTGTGTGGACCTATAAAACCTAGGTTAATGTGGATTGTTAAGAGACACTTGAAAGTTATGAAGGGTTTGGATCAACAAAGAGCACATCTTGAGGGTTCTATGATTGAGGGATATATGGCATACTAGATGGTGGTGTACATTACTCAATATCTTCCTAATCTTGCTACAAAGACCCATATAGATTGCATTTGGGATCTTGACTCCCTTAACAAATTTGAAGGGGAGTACTTTGTGAGGAATGGTAAATTTAAGAGAGTGAAAGGTAATAAATTATGAGATTTTATTGTAGTTAATCAATTCTTAATCTTCAAAATAAATCTATTGTAAGTCATCTATTTACTTTTGTACAATTGCTAAAGAGTGGGATGCAATACATTTGTTTATTGCAAACAATCAAGATTGGATGGTGGTATGGATTGAACGATGTCAACAATATGGTAATAGATTAAAATTGGAATCCATGTCTTTATTGGTTAAACAAGCTCATTGTAAAGGAGATCCTAATGTTACACAAAAGGAAATAGATTTAGCATATGGTTTAAGAGATCTCTAGGTACTTATATGTTTGTTAATCAACTGTATGTTTTTTAACTCTTGATGGAATAATTTATACATATTTGACATTATTGTAGGTGAAATACCACAAGGATATGTTTTGCAATGGTTATAAATTTCACATTAAAGATTTAGATGACATGAAAAGAACTTGTGATTCTGGGATAAGTGCAGTCTTCTAGGTGACCAATATTTCATCTAGAAATGACTTACATCCTCAAAAATCTCAAAATTGATACTATGGCATTTTGGTTGATATAATTCATTGTGACTTTAATTATTTCAAATTAATTCTCTTCATTGAGCATGAGAATGGATTTCCAATGATTAATACAAGGTTGTTTGAGCCAGTTGGGGATGAGCCCCATGTTCTTCTAAGCCAATATGAGTAGGTATTTTACTCAAAGGTTCCACATAAATTGGGTTGGTCATTTGTTTTTAGAAATGATCCAAGGGGAAGGTTGATAAAGTATAATGCGATGGAAGAAGAAGATACTGAAGATGAGGAAGAAGTAGATCAAGATCAAGAGTTAGTTGATGATGTTCCTAATGCTGCTACTAATCGTGATGATGATGCATCTACTGATCATGATGATAAGGATGATGGTGGTGGTGGTGGTGGTGGTGATGATGATGATGAGGATGACAATGATGATGATGATGATGACAATGACCAGGATAGTGGTGGTGATGATATCAATGATGATGATGATCCTAATGATGAAATGGATGAAGAATAATATCAATGATGGGAGGATTGATTAGTTAACATTGGAGGGGGGTTTGATTATCAATGAGAAGAATGAAATATATAGTTATGTGATCAATGCCTATGCTATTCAATATTTAGTTCTTGATAGATCAATGATTAATTTGATTAACTTGTCATGTACCTTTCACTATTTATAATTCATATGTGATGCTAATATTTGATGTAATTTTGAGTATATGTATCATGATTTTTTTAGCTAACATAAGACAATTGATTTACTATTGCAGAAACCTGAAGCCCTTTCATGAGCATCCCACACAGTCTCATGGATCATCAGGTATTTTGTGGAGTTCAGGTACCAACAAATAGTTATTTGTTAGATTTTTCTTCCTTGGGTGAGGAAAATGTAGGAATGGAAGACCAAAGTGAGGCATTTAGTATGTCTAAATGAAGGAGCTTGACTCGAGGTCAAAATATTAGAAAGAAATTCAATAAGCACATGAAATTTTTCCTTACTCAATGGGGGTCATGTTCTTATGATGATGATAGCAAAGGTGACTTTGATGTGCCATTTACATACAAACATATACAAAAACAATGGGTCTCTAGTGAACTTCCTCTAATGAAAATTGATTTTTGTGTTGCAGAGAGGATATATCACATAGAACCATCCTCATTACATGGTTTGGGCTTATTTTCCATAGATGGTAGAAAGGTCTCTTACAACAAGGTTTTTGAATTGATAGAGTATGTCAGACCTTGCTATGAATACAATAGTTGGATGCAGATTGTTAGATAAAACAAAAAAGTATGTGTAGATATGCACTCGAGGAAAATTATATACAAAAAAAAGTTTGTGAACAAAGTAAAATAGTATCTATATAGATTGACAGAAGGCCAAAAGCATCAAGGGATATTATAGGTTTTATAAATAGTACACGACCTATGTCAACTAAGAAGTGACCCAATTGCATATTTGAGGTGCATGAGGGAAATCATGTATTTGTATGTGTGATAAAATAAATACATGGAGGTGAAGAGCTTCTTATTGATTATAATTTGAATTACATAGTTACAAACAAAGCCACTATCATGGGCGAGGTGGTATGTACTATGCACATTTAAAATCAACTACAATCAATGAATCCAACACACCATTAATTTTGTATATTTTTTCGCTAACTTAGAATAATAACACGTGTTTTAACATATATCAATGATTTTTTTTTGAAATGCAGGGCTACAATATGGATCAAAAAGCACACGATACGCATGGCAGCGATGGTTCTTCTTCTTAATAGGTAAAACTCATTGTTGTTGTACAAATTAGATACCAAAAATATGTTAATGCATATTTTTATTATGTTTTATTCTTCACTACTATTTTGGATTGATTTTAAATATAGATCTAAAAATATTGCTCTCGCAAATGAGTGTTGATTAGGAAAAGGGAAAGAGCCACATGATGACCTAGTTGAATTTATTATTGATTTTGATTCAATCAATGATCCTATGTTGTCATTAAAAAATTTGATTAATGATATAGGAAAAAAGTTATCACAATTGGCATTAACTCAACCTTAGACTCCTGCATTACAAAACTAGATTGATAGGTTGGTGAACCTAGTTTCCACATATACACTAAGAATTAATGTAGCTTTTAATTATAATAAAAGTTTGATAATGGTTTTTATAGTATAATATTTTATTTATGCCATTAAATTAAATGTATGTATTATTTTTCAAAGGATGTTGAAGACATTGAGGGGCGATCCCCCAAAGGATGATACTTCAAGTGGTTCAAGTACATCACATGTCATTCTATCCTACACTTGTGTTTTTCTCAAACAATATTTTTTTAATATCTCTAACAATCTTTTTTTATTATGCTCTAAAAATATCATTTTTTAGCTCCTACCATTGATCCTCTGTTCACTACATTGCCTGCTACAATGACCAAAATTGAAGAGGCAGTGCTGACTACAAATTCAGAAACATGTAGCTCAGTAATAGATGTGGTGGAACTGCCTATTGGTAAATAGATTCCTCTTTTTCTCTCTCATTTTTCATGTTTTTATTTCACTTGAACTATTATTTCTTAGGGGGCATTTTGTAATATTGGATTCATTTTATGTAGGAGGCGATGAGGACCTTCCTGGGTGTTCCCATGTTAGATGTATAGGAACAATAAAGAATTGTGATCAATTGCTCATAATTTCCATATGAGTGGGAAAATCTTAAAAATGATGCCACTAAGAAAAACACATTAGATGATGGAGAAATAGTACCACTCGAGGAAATAAGGCATTTCATAATATTAAGAATGAAATTATGTAATAATTATTCTTAATACTTATGTGGTCTAACATATTTCAAACTTCACATAGGTTGCCTAACACATCAAAGAAAACCAAAGCAAGAAAACAAAAGCACAAGTAACTCAAGCTCGACTTAGGTGGATATTCAAAACTTGTTGCATGAGTTGTAAGTATAAGTAAATAAAAAATTATATGCAAATATTTATAAGTTGTAAATAATTTTGTCTTTGATGAAATTTGATTACAAAAAAATAAATCATGATACCAAGAAAAAATGTAGGTCATCGAGTTTAAAACAACAATCACTGAAGAGGACAAGAAACTAGGCTATAGAAAGGCTATACAATCATGGCTGAACAACACCGAGCAATAAGTGTGCAAGGTTCTTCTATTGGATCTATCAGTGAGGTAAATAAGTCAATTGATTTTTATTTCAAATTAAATACTTTAGCAATTACTGTATTTGATATTAAGTTCCAAAAATATAATTCATTATATTTGTTTTAATTAAGGAAATAATGATTATATGTTTGTTTAAAACTTTAAAGTGAATATATTTATATGTATTAAAATGAATGATTGAGATTTCTTAGTATTTGTATTATATTTATATGTATATATTGTTGATAAATGCACTAATTATTTACATTGGATTGTAGCCTACCAATCCTAATACATTAGCTAAGCACCATAGAGGCGGCAATTCAAATGTGGATCCTAGTACTCAAGGTATATGTTTTCTATTCAATTTTTTATTTCTAAATTATTAATACAAGTAAATATTTTAAATTCAATTTGGTGTAGTAATACAAATTTAACTATAATATGCATTGGGATTAAGAAAATATCTTGTATTACAGTTGTAGGGGATGCTGAAGTTGTTCCTGATGAACGTGTTGAGGTCCAAGCCAATAGGCAAGATGATGTGGTTGGACAAGGTAAAGAGCACTACAATGTTCTTTAAAATCTTTAAAGTCTCAAATTTTTTAAAATATAACACTTTTATTTGTTATTGTAGAGGACTTTTCTTTGCACAGGATAGCAAGTGCACATCCATGGGTGAGAAGAAATATCAAAGATGACATGGATATACCTCTATAACAATATAGGGAAGGACAAAAAAAAAAAAGAAAAAAAATGATTCATGTGATCTTATGCAACTTATTTGATAATGACTGATGTTTATGCATAAATATTTTATTTATGTTCTATTGAATGTCCATGTGAATGTTCTAATGAATCTTATGTTTCAATGTTAATGTGAATGTTCTAATGAAACTAATGTGTTAATGAATGTTACATTTTATTAATAGAATGAATGAATTTTATATGTAAATGGGGAATTTAGATGTTGGGGGGTGGGGCCAAATGAGCTTCCACCTTCATGTGGTTGGCCCTAATTAGTAGAGAATATTAAACTATTCTCCAAACCAAGTGAAGCTCAACATTAACCTATGATTTCATGACAACTAACTGTGTGAATCTTTTAGTTTCAGGGAACGCAGAAGGATGACATAGTCAAACTCATTTATTTATAAAATTTAGTTGCAATGTATGAAGTATTCGAAAGAATGGCTTTCTATGGACTGCCTCAAATTATTCCTCCCTAAGGTATTCTATTGTTTCTATTTATCTATAATCATGTTTGATTGCATTTGATAACTTTTTTTGTAAATTGGGAGACATGAAAAAGAATTTGAATAGTGGAAACAAATGATAGTAGGTTATTACTTATTTTGAGTGTGTTGATATGTTGAATAATATTACAAGAAAGCAGAGGATCCTAAAGTCTGGTCAAATATTTGTCTTCAAAACATGGTCAAATTAGCAAAGGAGGCCACCACAATATGTCGTGTACTTGAACCTATGTTTTATTTTTGTGATCATGGGAAATACTAGTCCCTTTAGAATGGACTCGCACTGTGTTCTATATGACATGCAATACTTAATGGAGAAAGTAGGTAACATTTATATTTCAATTACTATTTCCAAATGCCAAGTTCACCTTTTCATTTTAATATTTTATGATATATCATAATTTTTTGCTGGTCAATTTGTAGGCCATTCTACTCATTCTATATTGTCCATGTTCATTAAACATCTTGATCACAAGAATGTGGTGCAACAACCTCAAATGAAAATTAATATCATTGAAATTTTTGTAGATTAATATGAGAAAGAGGAATCTCGAAGCAAGAGATGAGCAAGGAAGACAAAAATCCCAATAGGAAGAGTCGACATGACATCAGAAGGACCAATGAAATTAGCTTTGTTGATAGCATCAACAACAATAAGAGGAACTTGAACTGTGACAAAAGAAATTGGAACCATCACAATGAGTTCTTGAATCATGCGATCTTATACATAATGTTGTGAGTTATTAAGCATGATTTTAAGATCATACTCGCAATATGTTAGTATAAATTATTTACAGGCAAGTGTTTCTTGGAAAACACTCCACAAAATCACATTCATTGCTCATTGATTTTAGGGGATACTTATATAATGCTATGTATTAAATATTTTCTATTGAAATCAACTATTATAAAAAGAGTTTTAAAAAAATTCATGACTTAAAATTGGATTCAATCCCTTCTCAATTGAAACATGTATGATGAATAATATAGTACACCTTACATAAAAATGAAAATATAATGATAGAAAAATAATTTTTATTAACACTATTTTAGGGACTCCTATTAATGCAATTGAGTTAGATTCTTAGTACATTGATTTTTTAGTACCTCGGATATATTTAGTCTTATATTAGAAAAATGGTGTGACTATCTTGTTCATAGACTAGAGTTTCTTCAAAACACATTGGAGTTATATAGACATGGATGGATTTTAAAATCTATTGTAAAGTTTTCATGAAAGATGCTTTTGTTCCAGAGAGGATACTTCATTGTAATTGGCTTCACTAATAATCAATCTGTTTGGGCTTAGCGACAAGGACTAAGAGGTTTGAGATTTGCAATTTGCATTTTAGTTATACAACTTCTTCAAATATGTTATATGCTGATATAAATGTTTAAAAATGCTCATTTATCAACAACTTGACATCCTTGGTCACTTCACCACCATTAACAATATTTTTTTTGAAAAATGTGCAAACTATACCAAAAAAAAAAATGGCACCTTACTAAAAATGTAAATAATTATACAACAGAGCAAGAAAGTTCAAAAAAACCAAGGCAAATATTTAACCCTCACATATTGGCTCTTAATTTACCTTGTGAGTGTCTGATTTTTTCTTGTAATCATTATTTTTTCTGCCAACCATAAATAATGTCCGGCCATTGAATTTTTAGGTCTCAAAAATGAATTGATTGGGATTCTAATTTCTCTCTAAAGATCTAAAGGATTGTAGTAAAATAATAAGTGGTGCATTTATAAAGAGCATTACTTGAGTTCGAATCTACACATCACAATAAGACCACCCTTGCATAAGGCTTGTTCTGGGAAACATTGCTCCTAGATACCCTTATCAAACAAAACATTAGAACTAATTTGAGAAAAATTACTCTTTCAAACATAAAATTCTCCAAGTCATTTTTAAAACCTCATCTCCTTGTAAATAATTTGACAGGCACATAATGCCAGATATTTCTCATATAGTATCACAAAAATTTATTTATTAATGCTTAAAATGTCTAACTATCTCAATGAATTTAAGTTTCTTAATCCTAATAATAAATGTTCCAAGGCCAATAACCACATTGCTTGGCTAGCTTCCACTTTAGTTAATTTTGCTTGGTCTTTACAATGCAAGTATTATAAGAATTGAGTAGGTAACAGAAAAGTTAATCTTGTTCCTTATCTAAATTGCAATTCCTTATCCCATTTAGTAAGTATAAAATGGAGAAGATGAAGTTACTATTTCCCAAGGCCAATATGTCAGTATGAGACAAGGAATTCACAATTTTGAGGGAATAGAACACTTGACTTTCAAACTAGTTGTTCTGGATAATAGTTTATTATTTATGAGCAAATCAAGAGAGCATTATGATCAAAACAATTGCATTAACTTGTTCTTGAACATATGTATGAAAAAAATTATATAATGTTTGCATGAAACATTTGTTCCTCAATACAATGGCATATGTTGAACTTCAATACAACTAATAATAATATGAAACATCTATCATAGAAGCAATCGATATATTCTCTTTCTTTTTACTAATATAATAGAGCTTTTCTTATGTGGCTTTTTCTATTTACTTGGTTGTTTGAAATTGAAATATAACACTAATGTTTCTATGTGATCCATTGAATATATACACCATATTAAAGAGAACAATGGTTTTGCATAGAAGACTTATCAACACTGTAATTGAATTCATCACTATGACTCAAATCAAAATTTCTCAAAGAAACAATAACATCTCCAAGGTCACAAGAACAATCCATCTTAAGACCCTACAGAGACTGTGATGAAATAGAGGTAGCACTTAGAGAGGGAAAACAAATGTAAGAGGTAGCACTTGGAGAGGGAGCCTGCAGTACAATACATGACTCTCCCTCCATGTCCATCCACTTTCCCAATCTCTTTTTTAAAAATATATTTCATTAGGTTGTCACAATTGTGACAACTTAATCCGACAGAACATCGTTGCACCAACAAAACTATCATCACATACCCATATCCATTATGAAAAATAAATCTGATAGATTTTCATCACACCCATGACACTATTGTCACATTTTTTTGCACATGGGATGACCCTTTGAAATTGTAAGATTTTGTACTTATGACAGTTTCTTGTAGCAATTATGATATTTTGATACTAAACTCTTGGCCTTGTGTTCTTCCAAATTGTGACAACTTTTAGCATCACAATTAGGAAAGATGAGTTTGTCATCACAATGTCAACTCCAAAAGTTTGATGCCTATCTGATGGGAGCCAATTCTTGATACTGTCTCTTATGCAATAGGCAACCATCGTAATTGCGATGGCCTATCATCACAATTTAGGTCTAACTATAGTAGTGTCTTGTTTAGCAATATAGGCTAGTGTTAGTATGACATGTACATAGGTGGTAGAATTGGCCATGGGATCTAAAATGACTATCAACTCCATGGTTAGTTATTGTGTGTTGGACTTGGGCACCTTCACCATCGTAGTGGGTCTTCACATCCTACCCTTAGGATCTTATGCTATTGTGTTGGGTATGGATTGGTTAGCTTCTCACTAGACACATATTTATTGCTAACATAAGTTGGTACAATACGTCAATTACACAAGTAGTAAAGTTGATCTCGTAGGATTCCAAAGACTAGTTTAACTTTGGATGATCTCAATTAAGAAATTGAAATAAAGTGTGAGGCATGGATGTAAGATTTTTGTGGTCTCTATCAGTGACCTTAGTGGAGTTGAGAGATGAAAGTTGTCTCTTGATGATCATCTACTTTTGTGTGAGTACATTGATGTGATTCTACATGAGGTACTTGGTATGTTGCCACAGTGTGACATTAATTTCTACATTAATGTTGTCTCTGGAGAAGAGCCTATTTCTCACACATCTTATCACATGACTACTCAAGAGTTGAGTGATATTTTTTGTAGCTAGATGATTTATTTTCCAAGGGTCATATTCATCCTAGTATATCCCAATAGGGTGCATTAGTCATCTTCATTAAGAATAAAGATGGATTATTTTGTTTGTGCATTGACTAACAATAATTGAATAAGGTGATGGTGAAGAATCGATATCCCTAGTGGAGGATTGATAACTTATTTGGTTAGAAGAAGGAAGTAAGAGTGTTCTTGAATATTAAAATGAAGTCAGAATACCATCAGATTTGTATTTAGGAGGCTAATCTTCATTGATCAATTTTTTGTATATTTTGTGTACATAAGAGTTTATGGTTATACCTTTTTTGTTGAATAATGCACCATCAGTGTTCATGAGATTTATGGATAGGTTATTTCTAACATACCTCAATTGGTGTCCATGTATTCCTTGATGACATATTGATCTATTCTAAGATAATAGATGAGCATGAGGTTCACTTGTGCTAGGTATTGCAATATCTTTACGACAATTAATGATCTTGGGTAAATGTGAGTTATTCTAGACTAAGGTGAAGTATTTGGGGCACATTATATTAGGTGAAGGCATTGTAGTGGGTCCTTCTAAGAACTAGGCTATTATGAATTGGATAGTCCCACCTAGTGTTCTTGAGGTCCATTTTTAGGTGGGTTTTGTAGGTTATTAATCTCAATTTATGAAGAATTTCTATCATGTGGTTCATCCCATCACTTTTATTCAAAGGAAAGAGAAGAAGTACATTTGGATAGAATAGTGTGAGTTAATGATTGAGGTTCTTAAGGGACATTTAACTAGTTCACCTATTTTGGTTGTGCATGATCATATAGGGAAGTTCATGGTGTATATTGATGCATTATTAGAGGGTATGGGGGTAATTCTTATGTAGGATGGATGAATAATTTCATGAGTCCTAAAATCTCAAGGTTCATGATCTGAACTACCCCATTTTTGTTTTGGAATTAGTGGTGGTTGTACATGCACTTGTGTGTTGGAGAAATTTTCTTTTGGGTCACAAGTTTGAGTTGCATAATGATCATCATATTTTGCAGCATATTTTTACTTATCCAAACTTAAATGCATAAAAATTACATTGGATGGAGTTCTTGTGTTAGTATGATTTTGATGTTCATTACATCAAGGGAATAGAGAATGTTGTCATAGATGCCTTAAGAAGGAAGGGGCATGGCATCTCAGTTTTGTCTTTGGCTATGGACTTGTATAGCATTATTTTGGAGGTTTTGCCTAGTGACACAATATGGTATCAAGAGGTTAGAGAAGAAATTGAGTCTAGACATACCCTTGAGGGTTGGTTCATAGGTTATTCTTTAGAGTCTGATGGGCTATTGTGATAGATAGAGTGCATTTATGTGCTAGTGTCAGGGGATCTTGGTTCTTTTATCTTGTCAAAGGAACATTGTGCACGTCATAGCATCAAGAAGATGCATGTCAAGCTTATGTAGTTGTACTTTCTAGAAGGGATGAGGTGTGATGTTGCTGATTTTTTTCTTGATGCCTTGAGTACTAGAGGGTGAAGGCAATACATCAACATCTTGTGGGTCCTTTTAGCTACATTCCATTACTGAGTGGAAGTGGGATACTATATCTATTAATTTTATCAAAGCATTTCCTATATCATCATGTTGTCACAATTCTATAATGTTGATGGTGGACAAGTTGTCCAAGGTAGATCAATTTTCACCTATGAGAGCATCAAATATTGGTACTTCAATAGTTCATCTATTCTTAGTAGATATATTTTAGTTGCATGGAATTCCTTGCAGGATAATTTTAGATAAAGATCCATTGTTCACTTTAGCATTGTGGACACCTTTTGAGCATGCTTTGGGTACACAACTCATTTTAGTTCTTCTTATCACCCATATACAAATGGACAGATTGAATGATTGAATCAAGTTCTTGAGGACATGCTTCACATGTAAATAATGGATTGATAGAAAAAGTTAGAGGGCTAGTTGTACTTGGTTGAGTTTTCAAATAATAATGTGTATCATAATTGTGTTGACATGTCACATTTTATAGGACCTATATGGTAGACCTTGTCATACTCCTTTGATTTGGGATTAGTTAGAGGATCAAGTATTTTTGGCTCTTGAGATTCTTTAGGATATGGAGTAGTAGGTTGTTTGTGTTAAAGAATTTTTTGTTACTGTTCAAAATATCAGCAAAAGAAAAATGTAGATGCCCATAGGCTAGATCATCACTTTTATGTTGGTGACTGAGTTCTTTTAAGAGTATGACCAAAAAAATACCCATTCATTATGGGGAAGGTTCTAAGTTAGCACCACATTTTGCTAGGCCTTTTTAGATCTTAGAGAGGATTGGTCTTGTTTCTTATCACTTGGTGTTTCCACCTAACCTATTGCGCATCCATGATTATTTTCATGTTCCTTCATTGCACTACTACATTTGAGGTCAATTTTTGACCTTTAATTTTGACCAAGGCCTATTTTTGGCTTGTTCAATTCTTTCTTATTTGTTTATGAGCCCAATTTGGTCAAAATTTTGACCAAATCAAGCTCATAAACAAAAAAAAAAAAAGGTGCATTCGAGATTTATTTCACAATTTGGGCATTTTGGGCAGGAGCTAATTTAGAGGTCTATGTTCTTTGCAAGTCTACATTCTAGGGAACTAAACTTGGAGATGCATTTGGTGTTGTTTGGTAGCAGTGGCTTAGCTGATAATTTTGACTCATTTAATCTTGTATTGTGTGGATTCAACACTAGACAAGTCTTTCCATTCAATATAGTTCCGAGTAGGTTATTTCAAATTTCTAGTGAAACCATTATTTTGCAGTATTGACTAATGTGTACCATTTTTTACTAATATACCTTGTTAGGGTGTCAAATTTGTGAGAAGTTTTATACTTGTATTTGAGATCAGGACATGCATGTGAGAAATTTTTTGGCATTATCAGAGTGGCTAAGTAGCTAGCTATGGGAGTAGGTTACCAAGGGTATCAATTCCTATTCAAATTGGGATTGAGAAAATCCATTTGTCAAATTTGGGGATAGTAGGGCCATATGCATATTTGGATCTAGGTTCCTATAGAAACAATGGGTCATATCCAATAGTTTTATTACCAGCAGTTGAAGCTATTGATTCAGTTAATTGAGAACAGGACCTAGTATAGTTTCATAAAGTTTGTTAGAATTTTCATAAAGGTGGATTTCATCTCATACAATTGTTTCTATACCTTCTATGCTCAAATTTGATCATATTTTGATATATCTAAAGGTTGACCTTAGGAGATATTTTTGAAGGAAATAGTGTTCTTTAGATATGACTGGTCTACAATGAGGGCTATTTGTTTTTAAAGATTTTTTTTCTACATAGAAGTTCACTCTAGCTTTCCCTTGCACATCTTTTAATGCATTTTCCTCAACTTATTTCAAATATGTTCTTCATGAAAGTATCATTATTTACCTTACTAATAAATGACAATTATACTTCTTCAAATACTTCTCCTCTATTGCCTTTGCCTCCTAAACCTCAAATTAAATTTCTTCTCTTATCCCTTTAGACTTTGGTGATCCTATTCCTAATAATCCCCACAAGCTTAGTTAGTTGTTCATATTTATCATTCATCATCTTAATCACCATTACACCTCCTTTCTCTTTGACACATGGATCATTGGTATTCTCTAAGTTCTTCCACTCTACCTATCAATATACTTGATTTTTTTTTATGGCTATCCATAGACAATTGTAGTACAATAAAAGAAGAGTTTTTCAAAAAATTATTCTTGAAGATATTGATGCTAGGTAAATAAAGCCCAAATATCATATTCTACATTAAATGTTTTATAAATTACTTTAGTTGACAACTAGATGATAATGACTTGCCTTCTATTATTGGTGCTTTAGCTCTTGCTATTTATCAGATTTGTTTCTCTCTTTGGATATGATGATTAAGGTTCTCTCTTGATATATTAATTCCTAGCTTTTCTCACCTTTTTAAGTGATATATTTATATTTTTGAAAAGCATTTTTAATAATAATGCTTGTTTCATCAGAATAAACAAGTGCATATACAAGAAAAGGTCAATCGAAAACAACTACAAAATGAAAGTATGTAGAAGACTTGAAAAACAATATAGTAGACAATGTCAGACCATCTTTAAATTTGATGGGCATTGATATGCTATTTCCAATATTATGTTAAGTTCATAAATGGCCTAGAATTTGTTTTTTTGTGAAGTTTGTATCATTTTAACACTTGATCATGCTTGTTTCAAAGCTTTTCTAATATTAAGCTCATCATGATTGTATGAAGATTATATGTCAAGTGAGTAGTTAATGTTGTCATGAATCTAACTCTTATAATTCTGATTGTGAATCTTGTTAAATTGAATTATATTTGAGACTCTTTCAATTGAAGAATAGTTGAATACTTGGAATTATATCATATTTGTAGTGATGCTAGAAGTAGAGAGATGAATAAGTATGGAAGAGTATTTGAATTATCTTCTAAGAATTTATGGATACACATAAGAAATTATGTAAATATTGTAATTTTTATACTATCTTATTTCTTGGCTCTCATTTAAACAATAAAAGGATTGTGGCATACTATGCTTATTTTGTAGGGTTGTTCATATGTTTGAGGCTTTAAATGTTGTTGCTCTTTTCCATTATTATTACATTCTTTGAATAAATTAGCCAAGGTTTCAATTCAAATATTTAGCTTGGACCAAAAGCAACACTTGTTACTTGGAGCATGAGATACTCTATTCAATTTTACTTCTTAGCCTGCTTTCCAATAAGGTTGGCTTAGAGTGTCATGTCTTGTTTTCTTCTCACACTATCTTATCATTTTATTGAATTTTTTATTCAAGATCCACATTTTAGAGTGAGAAGTATACTTTGTGCTATGCAACAAGCCCTTTCACTCTCCAATAAAATTATTGCTCATCAATAGCTTATATTATTTTTTGATACATAGCATACATAGACATCATACCTCTTGATTCACTGTCCTAAATGTTCACTTTGAGGTTGTTGAACAAGTCTAGAAAAAGAGATCTTGGGATCAAATACACCTACTTTGAGGTTGTGAATTTTTCTAGAAAAAGAGAGCTTGGGATCAAATACAAATACTTGAAGAGCAAGAAAAAAAACCAATTTGGCTAATAGACAATAATCTCTAAGGCTCATCTTCTTGATAGAAATTTAGAAATAATCAAACATAAATTTTCAAAAATCATTATACACAAGATAATATGTTACTCTCTCTCTCTCTCTCTCTCTCTCTCTCTCTCTCACACACACACACACACACACACACACACACACACACACACACACACACACACACACACAAATTTTGTTCAATATATTTATAGGATTTTCTAGATCCTATTTTATAGGGAATCTCTCCAAATATGAGTTGTTTTAACAACTCTTACTATAGTCCAAACTATAATTACTTCCAATTATAGGATTTTTTGGATTTTATTTTATAGGGTAGAAATTAGGCTAGGGCTTGCTAGAACTGGCTCCATTGGTTGCATAAAACTGATATATTGGTTTGGTGACCTCCTACACACTAAGAATGAACTAATCCATCTAGTAAATTTGACTAACAATCTTCCCTTGCTGATTATTTTCTCAAAAAATGCATTCTAAGGCTATATACATAGTCATATTTAACCTAGGGCATCAATTTTGAAGTGGCTAATGGGGTTTTCCTATCCTAATCCTTTGAAGTCTCAAAATACATCCTACTAACTTGTATTTCACTAAAGGGCATCAATTTCCAATAGTGAAATTGTAAGTTATAGCCATTTCTTGGTTTCAACCCCTTGAAATGAGGGTTTCAAACCCATAGTCAAAAAATTTGCTATAACTACCTCAAAATTTAATCAAATTCAACCAAATCAATTGAAAAATTAAAAGTAACATAGAAATCCAACTTCACATGTGTATCATTTGTCCGTACCAATTTGTACAAAGCCATACAAAAAATTTCTCTAGGAAATGCATTTTTCCCTTCATAAATTTTTTATTCTTCTGTGCAATTTGATGATCAATTATGAAATGGACACAATGATTCTTAAATACCTTTATCCAATTTGTTCAAACCAAATTTTTGTGGTTATAAACATTGGGAGGCCAAAAAGACATTTTTGACAACTTTTTCAAAATTGCATTTTTGCATATTTGCAATTTCTTGTAAAATATGACTTTTTTTGTATTTTTGATCCTAATGGACACCAAATAATCCCAAAGCTTTAGGAATGGTAGGAAATGAATGTCTAAGGTGAAACAAATATGTCTTCCATTATTGAACACCAAAACACTCAAAAATCAAGAATTAGGTGTTTTAGTGATGAAGTTAAAAAACTAGTGAAATAAAACATATTAAAGAATTTACATATTCAAGAAGAGTTAAGAATGAAGTGACACAAAGGGGGATATTAAAAAAGAGCATTGTAATTAAAAAAAATTTATTAATTATAATTTGGGTGAATTTTTGATCAGGGTGACCAAATTTTTCTTTCAAACCCATATGTGCAGATATAAACATTAAGTACAACATGTCCACTTTTTTTGTAGATATACACATTACTGAGACCAAATTTTTCTTTCAAAACCATGTGTAGATATAAAAATTAAGTACATGTCTAATATTTTTGTATATATGCACATTAATTATACCAAATTATTCTTTCAAAACCATATGTGCAAATATAAACATTAAGTACAACATGTCTGATATTTTTGCAGTGTTTTCCTATAAAGAAACACCACCCTTAGCAATATGAACCCAGAACAAAATAATGAGAAAATTGCTAGATTGTGGTCTCATCTCTAAAAAAAAGTTGATAAATTTAATTTTCCTTGTAAAAAGTGTAATGGCTTGAAGAATCAAAGAATTCTAATCATAATAGCCCATAATCATTATATGCAATATGGTCGCATTGAAGGGGGTCATGATTTTCATCAATTGGTGAATGTGGATTTCCAACTAGAGGAACATGGAGGTGTGAATATACAAGATAAGAATAATCCTCCCATGGAAGAATATGATAATGTGTCAGAGAACATGATTGAAGAAGATGTTATTGGCACAGCTGATGAAGATGATCATGATAATGGTACTAGTACATCTAATAATGACGATGAAGATGGTCTTGATATACCTATACTTGAGAAGGCATACAAGCCCCTATACTCCCAAACAAATCTTCTCTCTACTATAGTTTCATTGGTGAACTTGAAGGTTATGAATGATTTATCCAATGTAGCAATGTCACATTTGCTAAGGTAAGTCATTTTTGTCATCTTCAATGTTAGCATACCATCACTATTCATT
The DNA here is from genome assembly GCA_028749045.1 of Cupressus sempervirens. Classification (NCBI taxonomy): domain Eukaryota; kingdom Viridiplantae; phylum Streptophyta; class Pinopsida; order Cupressales; family Cupressaceae; genus Cupressus; species Cupressus sempervirens. Next base: position 473,361,731 of record CM053792.1, read on the forward strand.
ATATTAACAATTCATATTTGTTATTGTAGGTTGATAGGTGATTATTTGTTACCACCATCAAATATTCTTCCTTGTTCATACAAAAAATTATCTACCATTATGAATCAAATTGGAATGAAGTATCAAACAATACATGCATGTCCCAATGATCACATTTTATATCATAAACAACATGAATTTGCAATAGAATACCCTAATTGTCATATTAGTATATATCAATCAGATCAAATGAAAAAAAGGTGCCTCATAAGGTTCTTTGGTACATTCCCATTATTCCACATCTTGAACGATTATTTAGGTGAACTAGCTTGGCATAATTTATGAGTTTTCATGCATGCAATAGAAGTCAAGATGACATTATGCAAATGCCTATGGATGGTTCTTCATTAAAAGACATAGGAAAAATATGGCCACACTTTAAAGAAGAACTTCATAATCTCAAGCTTTCATTGGCAGTGGATGGTGTCAATCCATTTGGATATATGAGATTTGTTTACTTAGTGTGGCCTATTTCTGTTATTAAAAATAACATTCCTCCTTGGATATTTATAAAGAGGGAGCACATAATGGTGTCAATGATTGTATCAAGTATTTTTTTGCTTAATAGTTATCTAAATTAATTTATAAATAGTGCATCAAAATGGTCATAATAATTATGTAATATTTTTGTTCATGCAACTAATAGGTAAGTACCAAGTTAAAGATATGAATGCTTATATTGAGCTTCTTATTGATGAGTTTTTGAAGTTATGGAATGGGGTCACTATGTATGACATCTCTAGACTAATAGGACAAAGACAATTTCAATTCCATACAACGCTTATATGGACAATACATGATACCCCTAGGCTAACTCATTTTTGTGGTGTGTTATATTGTTAAGGTTACACATTTTTGGTCTATTATAGTGCTTACACATTATTTTTGTATTTTTAAGTTGTGCATGATAATTGTAAATGATCCAATTGTACATGATCTTTTAGGTCTTTTGACAAGGAAAATTTGACTTTGTGGTTTGAAGATGAAATTTTGTTAGTCAAGAAATTTAGGAAAGTAGGTGTTTGATGAGTTTAGACACTTTTTCCACAATAATTATAAGTATCAAATTACTAAAAAAAATATTCTTAATGGAAAATAAGAAACAACATCAAGGCCATAAAGAATGAAACCTCATCTATGGAAGTTGGAATACAATTGACAAAATCGCTAAGGTAATGTCTAGTTTGTGGTCTAAAGTTTGAAATTTATATTTTAATATTATTTTTATTTAGTAATGATATAATTGATACTCATGAAGGTCATAATGACATCAATGACCAACTTTCTAGAGGAATAAAAAGTTATCCTACTCAATTTAGTAGGTTACCATACCACAAGGATCTCCCAATTCTACATTTGTTTGATGTTATGCATATTGGAAAGAATGTAATAGAGACAGTATGGAAAATATTGGATGGAATGCGTGATAGAGAAAAAATTGGCAAAATTTGTAATAACATTCATGAATCCAGCCATGCATTGCAATGTTTCATTGAATCAAATAGAAATGGAGACCACATATATACAAGTGCCCTGCTAATCTTAGATTAGTTTTGACATTTGAGTGTCAACACACTTAACCAAATTCTCAAGACAATGCCAAGTATAATACAAAAGCCGAGCTATAGTGTATGCTGAGTCAAAAAAATCAACAGGTGCCAAGTGAACTTTAGGTGTCGAGCAATCTTTAGGTGCCAAGTGAAGTTCATGTGCTGAGTAATGTATAGATTCCAAGAAAAATATAGGTGCTGAGTCACTATAAGATGCCAAGTGAAATAGAGTCACTATAGATGTCGAGTGAGCCAATTTTTCTATATATGTTGAGCATCAACAACTAGTATGTGCCGAGTAACACAAAAATCAGCATATGAGTTTGTACCTTCACAAACTCAAATGTAAACTATTTTTGGATCCAACATGGATGAATCTTAAAGGATCTTGAAGATAAGATCAAATCTTTTGCATTACCTATGCAATCTGCATGTAGCCAATAAGAAAAATGGAGAAGGCATGCAACCAATAGAAAAAGTGCAAGGAATGAGTGGGAAATGAAGATTTAATATGGATCATAGATTCATACCTAATCCTAAGTCTTCAAAATCTTTAAAAAGAGCATGAAACTCCATTGTATGTGTAGAAGAGAGAAGTGTGTGGGTGAACTATAGTGAAATTCAGAGGGAAGTTTGAAAGACTTAGTGAAGAATAGAGCAGCATTGCAAAATCCAGTTAATCAAAAATAAAGTATCAGGACTTTGAAGAGTGTTATATTAGATCAAGCAAGGATCAAACTAGCAGGAGTAGAACAAGGATCTATAATCAACAATAGAAAATTGCAAAGCTATCAGGTCAAAAGTTTTCTAATACTCTCTAAAAATTTTATTAGATATGGAAATCCTATGGGCTTAGGTTGGCCTAGCAGCCAGTTGTAAATCCTTTAACAGGGTGGCATTCCAAGTCAATATATAGAAGTCCTTTAACCAAGCCTACTTTTAGTAGGGTAGTGAAATCCTTTAACCAGGTCACTTTTGACAGAGTTTAAAGTCTTTATTAGGATAGGCCTTTCATAGGGCAGACCATTGGAAGTTGTCAAACATTGTAACCTTGAACAAGTTACACATTTTTATACTAATATTTTGTGGGGGTCACTCCCACCCCAGTTTTACCTTCTCATTTTGGAGGGGTTTTGGGTTACCAAACTTGTGTGTTGTCTGTTTTCATGCATGTCTTTACTTTCATGTTTATTAGATGAATTAGATGCATGTGAATGGTTTTTAGTTAAAATAATTTGAAAAGGTTAAAGTTAGTTACTTATGATTCAACCCCTCCCTGCCACCCCCCCACCCCCCTCTCAGAAGTAAATCTTCCCACTTGTTAATTCCAACAATTGGTATCAAAGCCAAGTTCTCACAAGGAGGAGCCTTATAGCTTGGAGAAAATATTTAGAAATGGAAGTCTACAAACTTGGGAAGATCATAGAGAATCAAGAAATTGACATTCAACTTGATTTACATGCTTTGGAAGAAGCTAGGGGAGAATTGAGAAAATCCTTAAAGAGAAGAAAAGAAATTGCCATAGTTGAGAATGACACATAGTACAAAGAGATTGACACCTCAAAGCTATTTTCAAATGGAGATTCCAAATAGTTTGATGCAATAATAATAGACTTGATGGAGAAGAATAGGGCTCAAGTAGAAGAAATCAGAATACTCAAGCTTGAACAAGAATCACAAGCCATGATGCTCTATCAAGTGACTGAATAGAAGAAAAGAGCCACTGAAGAGAAGTCTATGATAGAAGAAGACAAGAGGAACCTTGCTGACGAACTGGAAGAAAAGTTAATTGAGCTAGCAAGAATTTCAAACATGCAGTTGGACACCCTAAGTTGGATGATGAATGCACATCATGAATTGAATGTCAAGGACATTGAGATCTCTACATTGAAAATGCAAAATGAAAAAATGAAAAATGATTTGAAAAGAGAGAATGCGATTGTAGAAAGGTTCAACAAATCGAATGAGGCCATCAAGTACTTTGAGTAGCTATTGAAATCATCAAGGGCAAGCAATGATACTTCAGGACTAGGTTACATCAGCATTAAACAAGGAGAGTCATCCAAGACTATAGAAGAAAGGAGTAACAAAGGTAAGAACACTAAACCTACTTGTCATTTCTGAGATAAAAAGGGACATACCTCTAATGTGTGCAAGAGTAAGAATGCCCATTAGCATGACAAGCCTAAGAATGCAAGCTATTCTCATAAGTGCAAAAAGCAAGGACATCAAGCACATAACTACAGGACTAGGACTATCAGAACACCAAAATTTGAAGGACACTGCTACAATTGTAAGAAGTATGGACATAGAGCTTTTGAGTGTAGATCAAAGCCTATGTGGACATCAAGTCAGGAAACAAGCAAAGGTAACCATGGTCATCACTATAATTGGGACTACAACACCAGCTATAGTTGTCATTACTATCAAGAATATGGGCACATTCTTGAAAATTGCATAAGGACACATTTCAAAGGTAATTGCAGTAGATGGTTGAGTCAAACCACATGTTTCAATTGCTTAAATACTGTTCATACCAGCAGGAATTGCCCAACCAAGTCAAAGGAACCCAACTCAAAGAATGACAAAGGTAAAGAGAAGGTAGATGTTGAACACATAAAGGGAGAAATGAACAAGATATGGAAGAAGAAAGATGGGAGCAACACATCAAATGAAGAGATCACTTCATCTAATAGGTCAAGTGGTCACACTTAGTCAAACTAAGAAAAAGAAGGCATAAGGGACTGATTCAAAAAGCTTTATCATACATCAGTTCCTAGACAAGAAAGTATTGAAAGGAATAGATCAACATGAACAAAGATGCAAAGTCAAAAGTTCAAAGATTTTGCAAGTGTTGCTTAGTTTCCTTTGGAAGCTGAGTAAAATCCAATACATACCAAGTTGATTGTCAAGACTGTTGGAGCCAAGTTGGTAGACAAAGCCGAGTATAGAAGGAGTTTTAGCTGAAGCTAAGCAAGCAATACTCTAATGGAAGTTGAGTAGTGGAAAGGCAATGGAAGTTGAGTAATGAAGAATCCTTTAGCAGTTGAGTGGACAGTTGTAAACATATTGAGCATTAAATGCAATAAAAATAGGGTATAATATCATATTTTCATTAATTTTTCTTCATCAAGAACATAGAGAAAAAATAAGAAAGAGCGCAGAGTGAATCCAAGGTGAAGAATCTAGCATATAAGAAGATTTCAATAGCATTTCAAGCATGATCTCATCAATTTTAAGGTATTTATGACTATGCCAAGCTATGCAATTTTTTGTTTTCACTGTGTTGAAACCCTTGTTTGAGTATAATGGCATCTAGCTCTAGAAAATTTTAGGAGAAGGAAACATTTGAAGCTCAATTAGTGTCAAAGGAGGTTAGGCAACCCAAATTTTTCCCTATCCTAGAGGTTGCATACAAGAAAAACCTAGTCAGAGCTCTTTCCATCATACCCCCAAAAGTTGTAATGGTCCAAGACACAAGGAAATGTTACAACTACAAAATAGGAGCTATAGGTGATATGGAAACGAGGGAAGCATATGAAAAATTGTGTGAAAATGGGGTATTAAAGGAAGAATACCAAATCATTGAAAATAAGGGTTTAACATGTGCCCTAGAATTCCCCACTATTTTCAAGATAGAATGGATTAGGTTAGTATTGACCTGAATGCATGATGGTAGTTTGTGGTTGGAGGATGGTCCTATCAAGATCACAAAGAGAATTTTTCATTGAGTAATTGGGTACCCAACCCTAGATCAGCCAAAGACTCTAAGGAGTGATGCTAAGGAGGTAATTGAGAAGAACATAGATGCAAAATGGAATAAAAGAGGGATGACAATTCACACAATCCAAGACCCTCTAGTGGACTTTGTAGTAAGGGTCATAGCAAAAAAAATTTATCAGTCTAGCAGACTCAATAGTGTGCCATGTATTGCAATAGATGTTGGATACAAACTAGAAAAGAAGGATCATACATATGATCTAGTAGAGCTACAACTACAATAGATCAATGAAAATCTGGCAGCCATTAGAAGAACAAAAGGAGCACAATGCAAATTCGATGCAATTTTGATATGCATTTTCTTTTATGTACATAATGAATTCCCTTCTTTTGGTAAAGTGGCATGGAGAAATGATAGGTCTATTATAGCTCAATTCAATGAGTACATAGAGTATATGGGAGCCAATTTTGAGACTTTTATGACAACTTATTTTAAGGATTTTAAGAAATCAATGAAGCAAAGGCTTAGAATTCCAGTTTCTTTAGCGGAGAAACATGTAAATGAAGTTTGTTTTCTTTTAGATATTGATTTCACATAAATGCAAGTGGACATACCAAGAGTGAGATGGTTAAGACCTCTTGGTTATGAGATAAATATAGATGAAGCATTAACAATAATAACTGCACTACTTGTAGAGGAGATTGACAAGGATGCACCACATTTTGGAATTTATGATGTGGTGAGATCCAAAGTGGATATGAACTTGAAGACTACCTCCACTTTGAAGAAAAAAGACAAGCTTGTTAAGAAGTTGAAAGAAAAATTTGGAGAAGGCACTACAAAAGAAGCTGAGGAAGAAGATGAAGATGGTGAGGGTGAAGAAGAAGAACAAAATCAAGGGACACTTGCCCTAACCCAAGGTATGGGAGAAGATGTAGATGAAGAGGAAGATTTTGAGCAAGAAGCTTCAAAGGCCAAGCCACAGAAGGGGAAATCTCAAAAATAGTGAGTTGTACAACCTCAAGGGAAGAAGAAGAAACCTGCAAAGCCAAGTCTAGCCAAGCCAACCATGAGGGCTAAAACACAAGGGGAAAAAGGAAAAGAAAAATAGAAGGCAACTGAATAGGTAGGACCTATAGAATATAAAAAGAGGAAGAAGTATCTTGCACCCCCAGAATTAGACGAAGAGAGAACAGAGTCTGATGAAGATCAATTTAGACTAGTAAGCTATTCAACCACTTCTAAATTGGAAAATATTTGCAATAATATTAGAGATAATGCAAATTTGTTTGGTCTAAAGACCATAGATTTCAATAAGTTTTCTAAGGAACAAAAAAACATAGTGGAAGAGTCCATCTACACTATGATGGCTAAGTTCAAGAATACCCCACTTGAACTAGATACTTCAATGCCTAAGGAGCTAAGCTCATTAGTGGAGAATAAATGGCATTATTGTATTAAGATGGAGAAAGAAATAAGAGAGTCTACATTGGTTCATGTAATGCTAGACCTTACAAAAGGTCAAATAACAAAGGCTAGCAAAAAGCATGGGAGAAAATTTGCACCCAAATATAGAGCCTTCAAGATTTTGTAAAACCAAATAGAAGATGTTGTCCAAAAGTCCACACAAATGTGGAAATTGATATATAGTTTGAAAACTATGAAAGAGGGACAAGAAGACCCATTGGAGGGTAGGAATGATGAAGAAGAAAAAGAGAATGAGAAAGAGGAAGAAAGAGAGAAAGAAAAAGATGAAGGAGAGAAAGAAATAGAGATAGTGGAGAAAACTCATGGTGAAGAGGCAATAGCTAAGGAATAGCAAATTGAACAGAGTTTCCAAGACACACAACTACCACCACCAAGTCCTCCACACAAAACACCTATAGAAATAGTAAAATTAAATAATGTTTCTCACACCTCAGGTCAGAACATCAATCCTTTAACTGCAAAGGATCTCAAAAAGATCCTTCACCAATCAACATTACAGGTACAACTTTGCACAAATCTAGTATTGGTGAGTGTTGATGAGTTACAGAAGGCTATAGCAGAAATAACCAAGGAGAAGGATATCATACAAGGGCAACCTTCACAACCTCCCAAGACTACAACAGATCAACCCAAAGGGCAAGAAGAACAAGACAAAATTACCAAGGTTGATTCTATAATAAAAGTGACAGCAACTGTCGAGGAGCAAGAAAAGGAACAAACATTGAAAACTATTCGTGCAACATAAACCCAAGGTGCACCTCCTCAAATTATCATCATTGATCAAGGAAGTAGAGAAGAGGAGAAAGAAGAGGAGAAAACCCCTAAGAAGCAGGAGGCAATACAAACATTGGTAAACTTGCCTACCTCGGGGACTCCTAATAAGATGTCAAGCACTGATGCAATCCCATTGCAAATTTCAGCACTAGGCTTGAGTACTACCAAGGTTGCAAGGGTACTTCACTATAGAGACCCTACACTTGACAAAGAAATAATCATACCAAGCTATGAATCAAGAACCATGAACCTGTAGTAGATAAATGAAGTGCAAGAGGCACTAGAAAGGAGAAAGAGGCAAGAGATACTTAGAAATGTGTATAAGCAGAAGAAAGCACTAGTTGAGATCAAGGACATATTTCTTGATGCATTCATCTTGCAAGTACCTGATGAAACTCAGCCCATAATGGAGCAACTATCCAATATTGTGGACCAGGTACAAAATGAGGACCTAGAGACTAATATCAAATTATTGGAATGGTCAAAAAATAAATTTTAGATGAAAGTGAATGAGAAGATATCAAGTGAAATAACACTTTCACAAGTAGAATTGGCAAAGAAGATTGAAAAAGTGAAGAAGGTACTTAAGAATGTATTCTCATTGTACAACAAGTTGTGTGATTCATCTTATTTCACATAGGAGACAAGCCAAAGAATAATGAGCTTGGAGAGAAATCTAAAGATTTCCAGCACTCAACTGTCAAAAGAAATAGATTAGAGTGAGAAGCATTTTGTAGCAACGCTTCACACATAGAAAGAATTACTTGTGTTGACATCTAAATAGGCCAATATTAAGGCCAAATTGATGCAAACTCAATCCTCCATAATTCCACATTTGGAAGTACTTCATAAACAACAGGCCTATGCAAAAAAATGTTCTAAAGAAAGATCCAAATTTTTCTACTTTGGAAGGCCTTGTTCATCTTGCAGTAAAGACAACAATCTAGCACAATTCATTGGAGATAGCTTTAGACAATTGGGATGCTTCTCTCAAGATGATTATGGAGGTAAATAAGACATTTTTTGAAAAGTATTCTATTTATCCTTAGGACCCTTTGACATAAGTATCAAAAAGGGGGAGAAATAATAAAGGGGGAGAATAAGAATATTCATTTATTGCATCTAATAAAAAAGGGGAGAATATACTTATGGGGGAGTATAAATAATGTTTTGGGAAAGATGTGAATAAGAATGGTTACACAATACATTCTTTGATGGAAACAATAAACAATATACAAAGTGGGGGATATTCAAATTCACATTTTGAAGGAATAGATACAGAGTATAGGAAGCAGAAATAGGGTACACAGATACATCAAAGGTAGATAAGGAAAAGAGTATTAGATACATAAGCATGAGACACATTCAACACAAAATTTTGGTAACAAGAATGGAAATGGCATGTCAGCTGAGGAGGAGTTACAAGATTTTGAGGTATACAAAATTTTAAATAAGTTTTTGAAGTTTTGTACATATGACGAATACATTATGTAGTATACTCATAGAAATCAGATGCATAAAGTTCAATTAAGTGTTTTTTCCACTCATGTCAAAGGGGGAGATTGTTAGTCTCAGATTGGTTTTGACATTTGAGTGTCAACACACTTAACCAAATTCTCAAGACAATGCCAAGTATAATACAAAAGCTGACCTACAATGTATGCTAAGTCAGAGAATTCATTAGGTGTTGAGTGAACTTTAGGTGCCAAGCAATCTTTAGGTGCCGAGTGAAGTTCATGTGCTAAGTAATGTATAGATGCCAAGAAAAGTATAGGTGTCGAGTCACTATAAGATGCCGAGTGAAACAGAGTCACTATAGATGCCTAGTGAGCCAATTTTTCTATATGTATCGAGTAACATAGAAATCAATATATAAGTTTGTGCCTTCAAAAACTCAGATGTAAACCATTTTTGGAGCTGACATGGATGAATCTCAAAGGATCTTGAAGATAAGATCGAATCTTTCACATTACCTATGCAATTTGCATGAAGCTAATAAGACAAATAGAGAAGGCATGCAACCAATAAGAAAAGTGCAAGGAATGAGTGGGAAATGAAGATTTAATATGGATTGTAGATTCATACCAAATCCTAATTTTTTGAAATCCTTTAAAGGAGGATGAAACACCATTGTATGTGTAGAAGAGAGAAGTGTATGGGTGAACTATAATGAAATTCAAGGGAGAGCTTGAAAGACATAGTGAAGAACAAAGCAACATTATAGAATCTAGTTGATTAAGGAAAAAGTATCAAAACTTCAAAGAGTGTTATATCAGAACAAGAAAGGATTAGATTAGCAGGAGTAGAACAACAATCTGTAATCAGCAATAGAAGATTGCAAAGCTATCAGGTCAAAAAATTTCTAATACTCTCTAGCAATTATATTAGATATGGAAATCCTATGGACTTAGGTTGGCCTAGTAGCTAGTTGTAAATCCTTTAACAGGGTGGCATTCCAAGTGAATGTATAGAAGTTCTTTAACCAGGCCCACTTTTAGTAGGATAGTGAAATCCCTTAACTAGGTCACTTTTGACAAAGCGTAAAGTCTTTAACAGGACATGCCTTTCATACGGTAGACCATTGGAAGTGGTGAAACATTGTAACCTTGAACAAGTTACACATTGTTGCAGTGATATTTTTTGGTGTCATCCCCACCCCAGTTTTACCTTCTCATTTTGGAGGGTTTCTAGGTTACCAAACTTGTGTGTTGTCAATTTTCATGCATGTCTTTACTTTCATGTTTATTAGATGAATTAGATGCATGTGAATGGTTTTCAGTTAAAATAATTTGAAAAGGTTAAAGTTAGTTACTTCTAATTCACCCCCCCCACTCTCAGAAGTAAATCTTCCCACTTGTTAATTCCAACATGCCCTTCCTTGGTTATTAATGGAGCAACAAAGTGATGCATTAAAAGAAGTCATAAAAGGACAAAAAATTTCATAGGATGCAAATATAAGTAGTCTTATATCAAAGAAAGGTGATTTTGGGCCAGGGTTGAAAACACATGATTGGCATACCTTCGTCAAGGTAAGTCATGTTCTCTATTTATAATATATTTTTAAAATTGCATGTACTACCTATTGTATTATTTCATAACATATTTAAAAGATCATTTTTTAATGATTACAATATTTTCTAACTCTATCCCCCCCACACCAATTTGACAATAGTATTAAATAATTTATATATGATATTGGAAAGCACGTGAGGTTAGCAGTGTTATTTCTTATATTTGTTGTACATATATTATATTTATGAGTTGCTTTACTTTTTATGTAATTTATTGTACATTTTTATCTAAAATATCATTTATATGTTCTTACGTGTTGAATCTCTTTTAGGTGGTTATCATCTAAGAAATTTGATAAAAAAACATTTTAAATATTGGAAGAGAAAAAATCCATAGCTTATGTGTGAAATGCAAGTGTCTACCTTCAATTTTTTTCAATGCTCAAGAACACTACCTCATACATCAAGTTGAGGAGATTAAATTGTGTGGACTTGTACAAACTAGGTCAATATGGATGGTTTAGAGGCATTTGAAATTTATGAAGGGTTCAACAAAGACAACATCTTGAGGGTTCTATGGTAGAGAGATATATGGTATACTAGACCATGGTGTACAGTAGTGAATATCTTTCTAAGTTTGCATCAAAGATCAATGTAGATTGCATTTGGGATACCAACTCCATTAATATATTCAAAAGGGAGTACTTGATAGGGAAAGGTAGATTGAGGAAAGTAAGAGGTGATTATAAGATGTTATTGCAGTTATTTAATTTGTATCCATCATCAATATAAGTTGTTCCTAATGTTGCCCCACTTTTCATCCTATACCCATTATGCAAAGTGGAAAATGATCCCGTCTCTCAATTAGGTTTAGACATGTCTAAGTCTTTTTCCTTTCCCCCAAGTGAAAAGTCTCTCCATTGGGTTTTCATCTTCCTTCTTCTCCTGCATTACATAGCTAGGTGCATTTTTCTTGTTGTTGTGAGTTTTGTGGGTAGTCTAGGATCCTTTTCAATGGAGATTCTTAGGTCATATCATGCTTTTCACAAATTCATTTCCAAGAATGAACTTTCTTGCAACTCATTATAGTTTTCACATCAAGAAAATGAAGTCAGCAAAAAACCTAGCATTGGCTTCTCCTCGGTAGAGGTTCGGACTGTGAAGACAATTTCTTGCAGAGGTCAACAAATGAGGTTTACAAGCTAAAAGAAGGAAGAAATGAGTTTTTTTTTGGATATATCTTCCTTACATTGTAGTATTCTACCTTGGAGTCACTTAGAATTCATCATAATGGTCAGAAAAGCATCTAGCAAAAAACTTTGAAGCAACTTCTCCGTGGCAGGTTTTCGACTCAACAAGTCAATTTTTAGACAAAGACATTTATGAAAGAGAAAATCAAGTGAGTTCCTTTTTCATTTTTGCAGTCCTTTTTGGATTCTTCGAAGCTTAAAAGCACATTTATTAAAGGGTAAAATGAAAATAAAAGCATAGGTAGAAAAAAAAAAGTTGCCTTCTCCTCAATGGGTTTTCAACCCTAGAAAGCAATTTTTTGCATCTATCAAAAAATCACTTCTACAAGCATGTTCGACTCATAGATATCTCGTAGGATGCTTTAAAAGGATAATGGAAGCTAGTTAATCAGATTTGGGAAGGTATATTGAGGAAACTCTAGCTGAGTGGATTATTCCCCACAAAGTACTCTGTTCTTAATTTTTTGCAACTTCGTGAAAAATGGGAAAGTAAGTCTATAATAAAGGAAAGTTACCATTGAGCCAACAGGAATAGTGAAAAGACATGGAAAAATCCATTAGAAACTACCGCATTTACTAATCTAATAGATTTATCCTTTAATTCACTCGTGTGCCATGAATCTTGAAGATTAATGGTTAGATTGGGATTTCTATATAGAGATGAACATAATGGATTTTCAAACTACCGCTTTCTTATTTGAACTATTATGTTATTGAATTGAATAGTGATTTCAGAATTTTCATAGTTGCAAAGCTCTATTCTCTGTGCTATTTTTAGTTTTAAGGTTTTCAATTCATCTCTATCTCAATTAAGATGGAAACATGATTTGCTGGACTTGATGGACTAAATGGGTTTAAGTCAACATTGTAGAATGTTATAGATACCTCACTCCATTTCTTTGACATGCAAGATTTCCAAAGAAGGTTGAGGACAGAGCCAATCCACCCAATAATAGAGAAACTTTGAGGAAGTAGGCTAGTGGAAGCAACCAAGGTTCAAATGGCAATTCAAGCCCCCAAGTTGATTGTTGAATGTATTAACCATTACAATTTGGACACTAAACAAATTTTGTCGTTGAATCATATAGTTTTGATCTTAATTGACCAGCAAACTATAGTCAATTGCCTCCAGATTCTAGAGTGGGAAGAATTTTCCAAATTGACCATAGGAAGAACCATGTCTGAGTTCTCCTTGAAGAAGATGGTTTGGTGGAAGGAAATCAAGAGGTCCTAGTTCCAAAAGCCATGGGGAGCTAAGAGTAAGGTTCCTAAGACACTTTTTGGCATTGATCTCAAGCCCAAAATTGTGGACATTCTAGTTCTTTTGCATTGGTTGAAAGGTGAGGTAGAAGCACTCAATTTCATAGAAAAATATTTCTTTTTAGTGAAAATCATTTGTTCAAACACACATTATGTTGATTGGGAGTATGAAGTAATTGAACATCTGTCTAGAGCTCTTAGTGCTGCAAAGTTCTACAATACCTTCTACATGTCTTCTTTCCTAATTTATATTTTGACTTCTCTACAATTATGGTCAGGCCTTCCCAAAATAGAGGATTTTCTTGATAATGTAAAAGATTATGAATTTTATCCATGCTTGCAGTTATAGAATAGCTATGCAGAGTATGTCAGAGTTAATGACTCTTTTACAATGAGGATTTGCAAGGAACTACAAGGATACCCAAAGAGGAATTTTAGCATAGAAGCAATGGTGGCCATCAGTTAGTTTGGTAGTTACTTTATTCAATTCTCATCCCTCTAATATTTGCATCTTGTAGCCTTTGACACATTTCCTCTGAAGCTGTCTAGATATCCAAGAAACATGATCGTGCTCATAGAGATCATGAGACAAGCTATCCAAGTGAATGTGTTGAGCACCAGTTTAAGGAAGAAGGGGTATGAGTTCCCCATGAAAGTCAGGGATTACAGTTGTGATTCTTAATTTGATGCCAAAAACACGGTCAAGGCATTCAAGAATAAGTACAAATTGGAGGAATATGAGGTTGTGAGGCCCATGTTCGACCCAAATGGATATGCAAGAGAGGTGCTTCAAATCAGGAGTGTGATCAAGCATGTCACCACTCTGGAGGATTATTGGGTAGATTGTAGGGATGAGTTGGAGACCCAAGATCATGTTTTTTCCAAGCTCACAGTGGAACAAATAAAGACATATGGCATTGATCTCAATGTAGAAGGATTGGAGGATGATGGTCAAAATATGTATATCAATACCAATTTGACTAAATTAAGGGGAATTCCTATCAGTTCCAAGCCATATGTGGATGTGGAAGAGAATCTCAATATCATAATGGCTAGGATAATCAAGAGAACTAGGAAATGGGTTGAGTGGACAACTAGAAAGAGCCAGAGTAAGGGTGTAGCCACTCAAGCTTCTGCTACAACTACAACCCCTACTTCATCTCAAAGTGCTACAATGGGTGTGACCATTGCTTCCACCTAAGGACCAACTAAACCTACAGCTGGAGGTGATCAAACCCCAAGACAAAAATTTTCCTATAGCCCAAACATGTCATGATGGTTCCTTGCTAGTTATAGGAACCTAGACTGGCACTAAAGAGAAGAAAGTGGAAGAACCAAAGGATAGTGGTCCTACTCCAACACCTTCCCTACATACTACTCTCATTCCATCTCCTCACACCACCCCTATTCCTCCTTTGCAAACCACTCCAATCCCATCCCCTCATCATAGCCCTATGTCATCAGCAAGTGCTTCACTTTTCAAGCCAGGTGGTTCCCCTATATAGATAGCAGACTTGGGGGATGGAAAAAGTAGTAGTAGCAAGTCAATTGAGTTAGATGAAGAGATGAAGAATACTTTAGAGATGGAGAAGGTTTAGGCTTCTTCTAGACTCATCTCAAAGGACTCAAAGAATCCTTTCTCTTCAATTGTTATAGCCATGACTCTAGTGAAGAAGAAAATTTTTGGCATTGAATCACTCAGAATAGCTTCCAAAGTGATAGGAACTGATTCTTGGTTAGAAGATACCTTGGAAAAGAAAAGAAAGAGGAAAGATTAAAGTGTTTCTGTGAGAGACATTGTATCCCTCAAGGTTCATTCTAGGATTGCATTAGCAAAGGTCAAGAAGTAGAAGACTTTATCAATAATTAGGCAAGATCAAAAAATAGGGCACTTGATAATGGAAATAGCCAAGCCAAACAAAGGAGGGAGAATTGAGGATATGATACCTGATGATTTTACTCTGCATTCAATCGATCTTGGAGAAGCCAGACATGATACAAAGGTTGGCTTGTGTAGATCAAGTAATGAGGTGATAGAAGTAAAATTAGAAAGTCTCAAATTTTCAAAAATCAAGATGAAATTTGAGATAGAAGAGTTCAATAAATTCATCAAGAAGTTAGTCACATTACTAGCAAATATTTTTGGCATGCTTGTGACCCAAACTCCTAGTGCAACTAAAGTACAAGCCCTCATTTCCCAACTCTAGGAAGATAGGCATTATGGCCAGATTGGTAGAGAATGGATTGAGAGACTCAAATCAAAAGGAGTTTATCTCATAGACCAAATTGTAAATGCTATCCTCAGATTGGAGACAAAAAAGGATAATATATTGTCCAATAGTAATACTCTAGTTGGAGAAAGGGTGAAATGTGATGACTACATATCCCTTTTAAATATGATCATCCAGATGAAAGTGAAGGAAGCAATTGAAGAAAATATTCTAAAGAAAGGGAATGAACCTTTGTTCAAATGGCTCCAAAGTACGTAGTTCAAGCTAGAAATGATATAGGTGGCTGAGAAAGGACTCAAGGAATTGGAGAGTAAAGTAAAGAAACCTCAAGATAGGGGATTTGAGCTTATGAGAGGGTTACACATTGATTCTCAAACTAGTGGTCAAGGAAAGGCTCTCATTAGAGTAAAAGTAATGAAAAGTAACTTCTCTACCTTTTTGGATAATCTGTCCAAAGTGGCTTCCAGTAGTCAAAAAAAAGTCGCAAAACTCCAAAAACTCAATGGTTGTATACATGTAGCCATGGAGGAGTTTTCAAAATAGTTGAATGCTATAAATGAATTGGTGAGGGAACATTCAAAATGGCTCTTGAGATTCACTAATAAACACATGCCTAACCATGAAGAGCTAATCCCAATAATGGTTTCTACTAGAGCATATAGAGCTAAAACTAAAAAGGAGAAGAAGTCCAAGTGATTCATATTATGCCTCCTTTTCATTTTCTTATGTAATTTTGTAATACAACAAATTGGCACCTTGCCATTTGTCATTCTCAGAAGATGAACCAATTAAGCTTCCATTGTAACGGTCATCTCAAAAACTCTATATGTATGAATTGAAAAGATTAATGAAAGGTCAAAAAAATTTTGGTGTGAAGAACTTTTTGTTGCAGAGACAATTGAATGGTATTTTATGTCAATCATTTTCTATTCCAGTTAGTATTGTATTTAGTTCATGCTTTCTCTTTTGTTTGAATTGGGACAAGGGAAAAATAGAGTTTTACCTCCCTTGTTTTGAGGCAATAGATGAATGTGATAAGTATTGTTATAGTTCATTTGAAGAGGAAATCCTTCCAAAATTTCTAGTTTATTAGTCATAGTTCAGATTTTAATTAGCTTAGTTCAGCTTTAATTAATTATGTGGATGAAATTTATGGATTCATAAGATGTGTGGATGCATAAATCTGTTTTGGTGTTGAGAAAATTTTATCTGTCTGAGTTGGATTTTATTTAGGTCTAGCTTGGTTAATCATCTATCATTATCAAGTTAAGAACATACCCCAAAATAATTTAGGAAGAAAAAAGAATTCATTGCAAATCTATTTTAGGGAACTATACCTACTAATTCAGAGGAAAGCTAAATAATCCACAAGTAATCTTTCCAGCTGTTTGTGATTAGATCTTGTTTTGAATTGGGCATTTAAGATTTATAATCTAAAAGAAAAGATCTATTTACTAATAGATTTTTTGTGACTCTACTGGGGAGATGAACAGTCGCTTGACCAAAAAGCCTATGTCATGAGGGAAAATGGTACTACCTCATGAAAATTTTATTCCAATCCTCTAACCCAATCTTGGTTTTCAAGACAACCAAGAAGACATAATTTCATCTCTTAACACATTCATTTGGAGATATAGAAGGAACACTGAACATTAGAAGAATGCTAACTAGGTATTAGAGGAAGAAGAAAGAAGAGTTGAAGCCTTAGAGAGAGCTATTCAAAGGAGAGATATCCAAAGAGTAGAAAGATGATTGAGACAAGAAGCTTAAAGATAAACCTAACCCAACATCCTAGAACAATCTAGGTTTCTCAAAAGTACCAAGGAATAGGGTGGGCAAGACCCTATGTTTGACAAGCTTACGAAGCTCAATTTTCCTATCTTAGACATTCCAAAGCAGAAAAGTGAGAAGAAAAGCTACACTAGACCCACTTCCCCTATTAGGAATCAGGACACCAACACTTCACATTCTGCTTGTCAGGTGTTAGCACTTCACAGAGTTACTACTCCTCCAATTGTTAATTTCCTACCATATACTAATAGAACAATCATGGCTGCTCCATGGGCCATAGCAACAAGGCCATTAGCACTAAATGCTTACCATCCACTCCCAACTAGTTCTAGGCAGAATTTCCAAAAATTCTTAGATGATGGAAAAGTTACCATGGATGAACACATTAAAGCCTTCTTTGCAGCTACTCATATCTTAGCAGTGGGACATGAAGATGTTGCTATGAGATTTTTTGTAGAAACCCTCATGGATAATGTAGTAGACTAGTTTTATCATCTAGCTAATGGCTCAATAATTGATTGGGATACATTAAGAATAGCCTTTCAGACAAGGTTCAAAACTATGGAAGATGAGCGTACTTTTTTAACGTAATTGATCTCAATTAAGAAACAACCTACTATGAGTATGAGAAATTTCATTGCCAAGTTTAATAAGATTATCAACAGAATTCCAACTGTCGATAGAACCACACCTAGTAATTTGAAAACTTTCTTTATTAGTGTGATGCCTCTAGATGTCAATTATGATTTAAGGAGAGCACATCCCACAGATCTAGCTGATGCACAAAAGAAAGTGATTGAAAGTGAGGATGATTTGATTTCTACAGGAAAATGGAAATGAGAACTTTAAGCTAAAGGAAGTTCTAGTAATACCACATCATTTGAGGAAATGATTCAAAAATTTTCAAATGAGCTAGTAGCAATAAAGAAATAGTTACCTGGATTCAATAGTCCCTATCAACAAAATTATCAAAACTCACTGGGAAGAAACAATGAAGGTAGATTTTCGTAGCTTACAAGATCACAACCCAGGTTGGAAATTGAGGCAGTGCGAAAAAAAGGAAATATGTGTGTTTTCCATTTGACCGCAGATCATGACAGTGAGAGTTGTCCAAAGACTGTCCGCATGATGTAGTTGTTATCTACTAATGAATTGAACACTGCAACTCCTTGTTCAGAGCTCAATTCCTATTCAAATGGTGACTCTAGAAACTTATTTTTAGAATATGAATCAGATTCTGAATCAAAAGGTGAATGTTATGCAACTATTGATGGAACCTCATACACAGTGCTCACTTAGGGACAAAGGCTAAAGAATCAATCATCTAGTTACACTCATTAAAATGACTCCAGTCCTTCGAAAAGTAATACACATATTGATCAAGGAGCATCTACTTCAGGAATAGGCAAGGATAAAACATCCTTTGATTTCATTCAATTTTATGAGAAATCAAATATTCAAATTTCTACTATTGATTATTTAAACTCACACCCTTCTGAGTTAAAAAGACTGGTAGACCAATGTAAAGGAAACACATCAGATGTGAATTGTAATGTAACGGTTGAGAAAGAGGATGAAACCTTAACATCTGGTTTGTTTAACCAAGAAGATTCTATAGTCTTAGCAACATCCCTAGGGAAAAAAACCTGAGCCTTTTTATATTTCATTGTATATCAATGGATGTAAACTCAGTAATTGTATAATAGATTCAGGTGCATCAGATAACGTTATGCCTTATTCTGTAGCCAAAGCCTTGGGCCTCAATCTCACTAAAGTGCATGGAAGATGCTACTCAATGGATGCCAAACAAGTTCCCTTACTTGGCTAGATTAAGGATGCTTATGTAGCCTTAGATTTGCATCTAGAAATGAAGCTCCTATTGACTATTCTGGTAGCTAACATTCCAGTGAGTTATGGAATTCTTTTAAGTAGAAGTTTTTGTCAAGATTTAGGAGGAGAAATAAAGCTAGATTGGTCTCAAGTACTGATACCTATTGGGAATAAGAAAGTCAAATTAGAACCTGAAGAAAAGGCAAAGTTCATAGTCTTGAAATCAGCTGATCCTAAAGGTCAGATTCTCTACCAAGAGCTTGAATTCGGAAACTATATGTTGTTTACTAAAGAAATCTTGGATGAATAGATAGATGAGAATCAAAGCAAGAAAGTTTCTAATGAAAGTGAAGATGCATCAGGCATATGGACACTTGAATTTGACAGAAGTTATGCCTCTTTAGGATCTAGAGCAGGTGTAGTATTGATATCCCTAGAAGGAGAAGCTAAACCTATGGCTTTCAAATTAGAATTTGGGAATACAAATAAAACTATGGAATATGAGGCCTTACTACTAATGATAATAATAGCAAAAGAAAGAGGGATAAAGATCCTAAAATCTCAAGGTGATGCAAAGCTTATTGTGAAATAGGTGAAAGGGAAATATTCTGTTAAAAATCATAAGCTAAATAATTACAGAAATAGAGTTTGGGATGAAATAGAAAGCCCGGATGCCTTCTCTATTGAAATAATTCCAAGGGAGATGAATACTAAGGCTGATTCCCTTTTAGTCTCCACTTCCCTATTACTTCCTCATCCAGATTTCAAAGACAAAAAGTATCAAGTTGAAATTGTGTATTGATCTATTGTTATAGATAACATAGAATCATGGAGAGTCTTTAATGATGACAAGAGTTTGCAGACGTTCCTTAAAAATGATAGGTCTAGTTTTGAGCATGAATACAATGGAACTAATCATGAAAGCTTTGGTGAAAATGAGAAATGAAATCAAAATGGAGAAGTTCAGCTAAAAGGTAACATTATTCCTCCACACTTTGTGGCTTTGGAAAAACTGTTTAATAGACGTGATGCTTACATAAAGCAAAAGAGAGTAGAAAAGGGACCTACTACGAGTGAGTATTAGTGAATAAACATTGGAGATATCTATAATCCTTGAATGATTAATATTGGGAAGTGTTGTTTGCCTAAAGAAAAAGAAGCTGCAAGAAATCTATTCATGGAATATCGAGATGTTTTTGCCTAGAGTTATGAAGACTTGAAAAGTTATAGAGATGTGAAGGTAAAATACCAAATTCCACTGAAGCCTAATGCAATTCCTTTCTGATAAAAATAGAGGAACTACAATCCTATAGTCACAGATGCCATCTTTCAAGAGCTAGATAAGATGTTAAAAGCAAGAATCATTTATCCCATTCATCATTCCACCTAGATAGCCAATATAGTACCCATCAAAAAGAAGAACGAAGAAATAAGAATTTGTGTCAATTTTCACAACTTGAATCAAGCATCTCTTAAAGATAACTTCTCTCTTCCTAACATGGATTACTTATTGCAAATAGTGGTGGAATCTAAAATTATGTTTATGCTCGACAATTTCTCAAGTTATAACTAGGTCAAAGTAGAAGAGAAAGATCAGCATAAGATGATATTCACCACTCCTTGGGGTATGTTTGCATATCATAGAATGCCCTTTGGACTTATCAATGCTAGTGCTACATTCCAAAGGTGTATGAGTAAGACATTCACTAATCTAAAGGATCAAATCATAGTCATATACTTGGATGACCTCACCATGTTCTTGAGAAAGAGAAAAGATCATATGGAAGATTTGAGAAAGGTTTTATAGAGATGCTGAGAGCATGGGATCTCTCTCAATCTCAAGAAGTCAGTTTTCTATGTAACAAAAGTGAAACTCCTAGGTCATATAGTGTCCTAGGAAGGCATTAGAATTAACCCTAAATGGTTAGAATCCATTCAAAGATTAAGCTTTCCTTCAAATAAAATAGGAGTTAAATCTTTCTTTGGGCAAGTAAATTTCCTCAAAAGGCTTGTGCCTGATTTCACAAAAACAACTAAGCATATAATGGATATGATGAAAGGAAATTCAAATTTCAAATGGAATGAGGTGGGAAAGCAAGCCTTTCAAGATATAAAGACTACTATTGCTAATGCCCTGGTGTTATGTTATCCAAATTATAAACTAGATTTCATCATTTATTGTTATGCTTTCAAACATACTCTACTGGCTATACTTATGCAAGAAAATGATGAAGGGGTACAAGCCCCAATAGCTTTCATGAGCATACCTTTGAAGAATCATGAACTAAAATATTCATAGATTGAAAAGAATGCTTTTGTAGTAGTTAAGGCCCTCAAAAATTTTCAATTTTATATCCTACATTCACATTTTGTAGTCTTTGTCCTAGATGTAGCAGTGAAGAGTGTATTGACACAACAAGATGTGGGCTGTAATGTTAGCGGAGCATGGGTGGAAAAAATATAGGAGTATGATATAGAAATAAAACCTACCAAGCTGGTAAGGGGAAATTCTCTATGCAAGGTGATTGCAGAAAATAAGATAACTAAAGCATCAGAAGAATCGGGAGAGAAGCAGTTGGTGTTAGCTGTAGGCCTCTATGATTCATGGTTTGAAAATATTTCTTATCTATTGACATATGGTGAATGTCTAGAAGGACTAAATTCAAGAAAAAGAAGAGACCTCAAACTGAAAGTAGCTAAGTATGTGATTTGGGATGGTAAACTATTCAAAAAAGCCATTGATGGCACTTTCCTTAGGTGCATAGACACACAACAGCAAGAAAAGTTGTTGAAAACATTTCACAATGAAGCTTGTAGAGGACATTTCTCATCTTCGGTCACAACTTTTAAGATACTAAGGTAGTGTTATTACTAGCTTGGAATGTTTAAAGATGCCTATGCATAGGTAGCAAAATGCAAGAAATGCAAGATGTTCTCTAGATGTCCTCAATTAGCTGCTCTGCTATTGAGACCTGTTATCATCAAAGGACCTTTTCAACAATGGGGTCTCGACTTCATTGGTCTGATTAGTCTTGCATTTATTGTTGGTCACCAATATGTGATAATTGTGACTGACTACTTCACCAAGTGGGTAGAAGCTAAAGCTACTAAGAAAACTACTTCCGAAGTGGTGTGTGAATTCATAAAGGAGAACATATTGGTTAGGTTTGGTGTCCTTATTAAACTGGTGATGGATAATGCATCTTATTTTTCTTCAATTGAAATTACCAATTTTTACTTTAAGTATGGGATCACCATGAGTCATTCATCTGATTATTTCCCTTAAGGAAATGGTCAAGCTAAGTCAAGTAATAAGAATTTGATGAATATTGTTAAGAAATTGGTTTCATATAATCAAAAGACTCGCCACAAAATGATTCATGAGGAACTTTAGGTAGATAGAGTGACACCTAAAAGGGCAATCAACATATCTCCTTTCAAATTGGTTTACAAAACTGAAGCTAACCTCCCCTTACCTCTAGAAGTAACCACAAATAAACTAAGAACAATGATCAAAGATGATGTTTTTAAAGATGGTTTAGAAAAGAGGATCCTATACTTGAGAAAAATTGAAGAAGAAAGGCAGGAAATCATAGATCACATCACACAACATCAGATGCAAGTGAAGGATCTATTTGACAAGAAAATAAGACCCCAAAAATTCATGGTAGGAGACAGTGTGCTACTCTGGGATAAGTGAAGCGCTCTAAAAAGAATGCATAAGAAGTTTGATACTTTATGGAAAGGCCCATTAAAAATTCATCAGGCATTTGAAAACAATTCTTTCAAGTTGGCATACGAAGATGGAAAAATATCACCCTTGACCTATAATGGCCAGGATTTGAAGCTTTATCAAATTGCTAATTGAGAACAAGTAACCCCTATTTTGTATTATAGTTAGGTTTAGTGTCTTTTTGTGTTTCCTAGTTTTTCTTTCTCTTTTTCTTTTGTTTTCTTGTTCTTTGTCTCATTGTGTTTTTTTTGTGTTGCTTTGCTTTTACCTTCTTTGTGAAACCAAAGATTATGAGTTCCTTGCTTGGGTATACTCAACCTAAGTCCCCAATCAAAGCCAGCTGTTGCCCCACTTTTCATCTTGTACTCATTATGCAAAGTGGAAAATGATCTTGTGTCTTTATTATGTTTAGACATGTTTGAGTCTTTTTCCTTTCCCCCAAGTGAAAAGTCTCTCCATTGGGGTTTCATCTTCCTTCTTCTCCCACATGACATAGCTGGGTGGGTTTTCCTTCTTGTCATGAGTTTTGTGGGTAGTCTAGGATCCTTTCCAATGGAGATTCTTAGGTCATATCATGATTTTCACAAATTCATTTCCAAGAATGAGCTTACTGTATTGGCTCATTATAGTTTGCACATAAAGAAAATGAAGTTTGCGAAAAACCTAGCATTGGCTTCTCCTTGGTGGAGTTTTGGACTATGAAGGTGATTTCCTGCAGAGGTCAACAAATGAGGTTTATAGACTAAATCAAGGAAGAAATGAGTTTTTTTGTGGATAGATCTTCCTTACATTGTAGTATTCTACCTTGGAGTCATACAGAATTCATCATAATGGTTAGAATAGCATCTGGCAAAAAATGCTAAAGTAACTTCTCTGTGGCAGGTTTTTGACTCAAGAAGTCAATTTTCCAACAAAGGAATTTATGAAAGAGAAAAGCACGTGAGTTCCTTTTTCATTTTTGTAGTCCTTTTTGGATTCTCTAAAGCTTAAAAGCATTTTATTAAAGGGTAAAGTGAAAATAAAAGCATTGGTGAAAAAATAGAAGTTGCCTTCTCCTCAGTGGGTTTTCAACCCTAGAAAGCAAATTTTTGCATCTATCAAAAAATTACTTCTACAAGCATATTGGGCTCATAGATCCATCGTAGGATGCTTAAAAAGGATGATGGAAGCTAGTTAATCACATTTGGGAAGGTATCTTGAGAAAAATCTGGCTAAGCAGATTTTTCCCCATGGAGTACTCCGTTCTTAATTTTTTGCAACTTGGGGAAAAATGGGAAAGTAAGTTTGTAATAAAGGAAAGTTACCGTTGGGCCAACAAGAATAGTGAAAAGACATGGAAAAATTTGTTAGAAACCCCTGCCTTTACTAATCTAATGGATTTATGCTTTAATTCACTCATGTGGCACAGACCTTGAAGATTAATGGGTGGATTGGGATTTCTATATAGAGATGAACATAATGGATTTTCAAACTACTGCTTTCTTATTTGAACTGTTATGTTGTTGAATTGAATAGCGATTTCAGAACTCTCACAGTTACAAAGCTCTATTCTCTGTGCTATTTTTAGTTTTAAGGTTTTAAATTCACCTTTATTTTAGTTAAGATGGCAACAAGATTTGTTGGATTCGACAAATTGAATGGGATTAAGTCAACATTGCATAATGTTATAGATACCTCACTCCATTTCTTCGACATGCGAGATTTCCAAAGAAGGTTGAGGATAGAGCCAATCCACCCAATACTAGAGAAACTCTAAGGAAGTGAGCTAGTGGAAGTAGATAGGTTTCTAGTGGCAACTCAAGCCCTCAATCTAATCATTGAATGTATTAACCATTACAATCTGGAAACTAAACAAATTTTTTTGTCGAATCATATAGTTTTGATCTCAATTAACCAACAAACTGTATTCAATTGCTTCCAGATTCCAGAGTAGGAGGAATTTTTTGAATTTACCATAGAAGGAGCCATGTCCGAGTTCTACTTGAAGAAGATGGTGTGGTAGAAGGAAATTATGAGGTCTTGGTTCCAAAAGCCATGGGGAGCTAAGAGTAAGGTTCCTAAGACCCTTTTTGGCACCGATCTCAAGCTCGAAATCATGGACATTCTAGTTCTTTTACATTAGTTGAAAGGTGAGGTAGAAGCACTCAATTTCATAGAACAATATTTCTTTTTAGTGAAAATTATCTATTTAGACACACATTATGTTTATTGGGCATATGAGGTTAGTGAACATCTATCCAAAGCTCTTAGTGTTGCAAAATTCTACAATACCTTCTACATGTCTTCTTTCCTAATTTATATGTTGGCTTCTCTACAACTGTGGTTGGGCCTTACTAGAATAGAAGAATTTCTTGATGATGTAAAAGGTTATGAATTTTATCCATGCTTGTAGTTACAAAATAGCTATGTAGAGTATGTTAGAGCTAATGACTCTTTTACAATGAGGATTTGCAGGGAACTGCAAGGATGCCTGGAGAAGAGGTTTAGCCTAGAAGTGATGGTGGCCATCAATCAGTTTGGTAGCTACTTTATTCAATTCTCATCTTTCTCATATTTTCATCTTGCAACCTTCAACGAATTTCCTCTAAAGCTCCCCAGATACCCAAGTGACATGATCATGCTCATAGAAATCATGAGACAGGCTATCCAAGTGATTGTGTTGAGTGCCAATTTAAGGAAGAAGGGGTATGAGTTCCCCATGAAAGTCGGGCCTTACAGTTGTGATTCTCAATTTGATACCAAAAACTTGCTTGAGGCATTCAAGAATAAGTACAAATTGGAGGAATATGAGGTTGTGAGGCCAATGTTTGAACCAAATGGATATGCAAGAGAGGTGCTTCAAATCAGGAGTGTGATCAAGCATGTCACCACTGTGGAGAATTATTGGATAGATTTTAGGGATGAGTTGGAGAGCCGAGATCATGCTTTTGCCAAGCTCATAGTTGAACAAATAAAGACATATGGCATTGATCTCAATGTAGAAGGATTGGAGGATGATGGTCAAAATATGTATAACAATACATATTTGACTAAATTAAGGGGAATTCCTATCAGTTCCAAGCCATATGTGGATGTGGAAGAGAATCTCAATATCATGATGGCTAGGATAATCAAGAGAACTAGGAAATGGGTTGAGTGGATAACTAGAAAGAGCCAGAGTAAGGGTGTAGCCACTCAAGCTTCTCCTGCAGCTGCAATGCCTACTTCATCTCAAAGTGCTACAATAGGTGTGACCATAGCTTCCACCCAAGGACTAATTTAACCTACAGCCAGAGGTGATCAACCCCCAACAAAAATGTTTCTATAGCCCAAACATGTCATGATGGTTGCTTGCTAGTTATAGGAACCCAGACTAGCACTGAAGAGAAGAAAGTGGAAGAACCAAAGGATAGTGCTCCTACTCCAACACCTTCCCCACATACTACTCCCATTACATCTCCTCACACCACCCCTATTCCTTCTCTACATGCCACTCCAATCCCATCCCCTCATCATATCCCTATGTCATCAGAAAGTGCTTCACTTTTGAAGCCATGTGGTTCCCCTATATAGATAATAGACCTAGGGGATGGAAAAAGTAGCAACATTGAGTCAACCGAATTAGATGAAGAGACAAAAAAGACTTTGGAGATGGAGAAGAGCCAGGCTTCTTCTAGACTCATCTAAAAGGACTTAAAGAATCCTTTCTGTTCAACTACTATAGCCATGACTCCAATGAAGAAGAGAATGTTCAGCATTGAATCACTTGGAACAACTTTCAAAGTGATAGGAACTGATTCTTGGTTAGAAGATACCTTGGAAAAGAAAAGAAAAAGAAAAGATGAAAGTGTCTATGAAAGACACTATATCCCTCATGGTTTGTTTTGGGACTACATTGGCAAAGGTCAAGAAGTAGAAGACTTTGTCAATACTTGGGCAAGATCTAAAAATAGGGCACTTGACAATGGAAATAGCCAAGCCAAACAAAGGAGGGAGAATTGAGGATATGACGCCTGATGATTTTACTCTACATTCAATCGATCTTGGAGAATCTAGACATGATACAAAGGTTGGCTTGTGGAGATCAAGTAATAAGGTGATAGAAGGACAATTGGAAAGTCTCAAATTGTCAAAAATGAAGATGAAAGCCAAGATAGAAGAATTGAATAAATTCGTCAAGTAGCTAGTCACTCCACTAGCAACTATTTTGGCATGTTTGTGAACTAGACTTCTAGTGTAACTAAAGTACAAGCCCTCATTTCCCAGCTCTAGGAAGATAGGCATTATGGCTAGATCGGTAGATAATGGATTGAGAGACTCAAATCAGAAGGAGTTTTTGTCATAGACCAAATTGGGAATGCTATCCTTAGATTGGAGATAGAAAAGAATAATATATTTTCCAATAGTAATACTTTGGCTAGAGAAAGGGTGAGATGTGATGACTACATCTCCCTTTCAAATATGATCATCTAGATGAAAGCGAAGGAAGCAGTTGAAGCAAATATTCTAAAGAAAGGGCATGAACCTTTGTTTGAAAGGCTCCAAAGTATGTAGTTCAAGCTAGAAATGATCCAGGTGGCTGAGAAAGGACTCAAGGAATTGGAGAGTAAAGTAAAGAAAACTCAAGATAGGCGATTTGAGCTTATGAGAGGGTTACACACTGATTCTCAAACTAGTGGTCAAGGAAAGGTTCTCATCAAAGTAGAAGTAATGAAAAGTAACTTCTCTACCTTTTTGGATAATCTATCTGGAGTGGCTTCCGAAAGTCAAAATAGAGTAGCAAAACTCCAAAAACTTAGTGGTTGTATACATGTGGCCATGGATGAGTTTTCAGAGTAGTTGAATGTTGTAAAGGAACTTGTGAGGAAACATTCAAAATGGCTCTTGAGATTCAATAATATAAGATGCCTAACCATGAAGATCTAATCCCAATAATGGTTGTTGCTAGAGCATATAGAGCTAAAATCGAAAAGGGGAAGAAGTTCAAGTGATTCATATTATGCCACCCTTTCATTTTATTTTGTAATACAAAAAATTGGCACCTTGCCATTTGTCATTCTCAAAAGATGAACTAATTAAGCTTGCATTGTAATGGTCATCTCAAAAACTCTATATGTATGAATTGAAAAGATTAATTAAAGGTCAGCAAATTTTTGGTGTGAAGTACTCTTTGTTGCAGAGACAATTGAATGGTATTTTATGTCAATCATTTTTTGTTCTAGTTAGTATTGTATTTAGTTCATTCTTTCTCTTTTGTTTGAATTGGGACAAGGAAAAAATAGAGTTTTACCTCCCCTATTTTGAGGCAATAGATGAATGTGACAAGTATTGTTATAGTTTGTTCGAAGAGAAAATCCTTCTAGCATTTCTAGTTTATTAGTTATAGTTCAAATTTGAATTAGCTTAGTTCAGCATTAGTTAATTATGTGGATGAAATTTATGGATTCATAAAATGTGTGGATGCATAAATCTGTGTTGGTGTTGAGAAATTTTTATCTTCCTAAGTTGGATTTTATTTAGGTCTAGCTCAGTTATTCCTCTATTGTTCTCAGGTTAAGAACATACCCCAAAATAATTTAGGAAGAAATTAGAATTCATTGCAAATATATTTTAGGGAGCTATACCTACTAATTCATAGAAAAGCTAAATAATCCACAAGTAAGATTTTCAGCTATTTGTGATTAGATCTTGTTCCAAATTGGACATTTAAGAGTTATAATCTGAAAGAACAAATCTGTTTACCAACACCTAACTGGTCTAGTTATTTTCTTTATAGTTGGTCATTAGTGGGATGCACTACATTCATATACTGCAAACAATCTTGATTGGATTGTGGTATAGATTCAATAGTCTCAAGAAAATGATTTCTTATTAACATGGGACAATATTGCATCATTGGTTAAAGAAACTCATTGTAATGGAGATCTCAATGTTACACCACTGGTACTTGATCTAGCATATAGCTTAACAAATAGAAAGGTGTGTAGAAGATTACTAATCATGAACCATAAGTTTAATATCAACTCATAGATTGATGCAAGTAATCTTTGATTGTTTGAATAATTGTATATCAAACACCAAAAATATATGCATTACCATGGCCATAAATTTTGCATTGAAAAGTTAGATGAAATGAAGAAAACTTGTGGTTTTAAAATAAGTACAGTCTTCGAGGTCACCAATATTTCATCTAGAAATGACATACATCCTAAAAAATTTGAAAATCAATACTATGGAATTTTGGATGATATATTTGAGTGCAAATTTAATTCATTCAAATTAGTTCTATTTTTCATCAAATGGTATAGGCTATGGTTGAATTGAAATGATCCTGATAGGACTATTATTAAACATGATAGTGGATTTACAATGATTAGTGATCTTTGTAAATATATAATCTAACATGTTTAAAAAAATTTATAGACTGTAGGACACATCAAAAGCTTAAAAAGTGAGACTACAAAAGGTTGGCCAACACAAACTTGGCTCTAGTGGCTATATGAATCTTCACTTTTGACTTGTAAGTAGCAGCAATGGAATTTCATATAAATTTTTTAATATAATGTTAAAAAAAAAATTATTTAATTGAATCATACATGTAAAACTAACTCTATTAAAAAAAAGGGCATAGAATTCAATGTAGATCCCATGGATTAAGATAAAAAAATTGTCTTGAAGGAAAGCTATAAAGTCACAGCTGCATGCCTATGCCAAGAATTTGAAAGCCATGCCCAAGAATCTGGTGTACCAAATGAGACATGGGTATTTTGGTCAAATGAAAAGTAAATCAAATTGAATAGTTGAGAAATTTCTTTTTTGGTGTTAGTTTCCAACATAAATTGATTGCATAACAATGTGCATAACATTTCACTGCAGCCTTCAAATCCTATTACAGAACCTGCGCATGATGAAGGTCATGATGTGCATCATAGTGGTGGAGGTATTAATTTTCTATTGGAAATTAATTACAAAATTATGAATATAATCTAATATATTCAATTGTAATTTGATGTGTAACCTTTTTTTGAATATTTTAGAGCATGTTGAACATCATGGTGAATGAGTGGAGCATGTTTGAAGTGTTCAACATGTTGAGGTGTTGGCAGATGAAAATATTATTGTACATGATGTGGCATTGTTAGGTAAGAAAAAATCATGTTATGTTCTACTAGTTAATGAAATACTTGTAATAGTAGAGAGAGAGAGAGAGAGAGAGAGAGAGAGAGAGAGAGAGAGAGAGAGAGTATGCCAATTTAATGGATTTACTTGTTATTGCAATAGAGCCCCCTTTAGTGTAGTAGCTTTGTGCTCCTAAAAATAGGAGGCATCATAATCTGACATTATATGTGCCACAAGAGGAGGAGAATGAGGAAGATACTATTGCTCCTATCAACCTTTTCCTTGAGAAAGCTAAGAATAACAAAAAGAAGAAATGATTTAAAAAAAAATCTTTTTGATAAACCTTGTTTGATAAACTTTGTTGGATAATGAAAGAATTGTTTTAAGTAATTATTTATGAATGTTTCTTATTAATATTATTTTTATATCATGTTAATGAATATTGTTATGTGTTAATGAAGTCGTGATTAGTATTGTGTATTAATGAATGTTAGGTGATTGTATTAATTGAATGTTATAGTTCATAAATGGATGGATGGATAAATGAAGTTTATAATTAGATGTTAATGGGGAATTTAGATTGATGTTAAGGGAAGGGGGTGAGGCCAAATGAGCTTCCACCTTCATGTGTTTGTCCTTGTTAAGTACAAAATATTAAAGTATTCGTGAAACCAAGTGAAGCTCAAACTAACATACCTTCATTAAATAATCAATTTCATTCATTGTAGGTCTAGAATGATGGCATGATACTCTATGGTAGAACACTTTTTAACATATAGCATGTATTATCTCTATTATATTATGTGAATGATGTGAGATACCTATTGGAGCATACAAAATTTAAAATTTAGAAATATTTCATCAACATCATATGTAGAATTAAAGATTGAGTTGCACAATTTGTAGTATCATGGAGGAACCAACTTTGGTTAGCAAGAGGCCCCTTTATTACTACTAGCTATGACTATGATGCTCCAATTGATGAATATGGTATGTTATTTCTTTTGGATAAGGGTAAAAGATTAATGTTCAATTTTTTTAATGGGGATGTTTTTGTTTTTGTTATTTTTATATATCTTAATAGTTCTTTGCATAACTAGAGATGCTAGAATTCAAAGCAATGTTACTATAGAAAGGAGTGATGAACACTTTGAATTGTATTAGGGAAAAAATGGTAGTATTTACAAGAAAATTTTATTGTAACAAGTCTCAAACCATATACAAGGTTTCAATCCCAATCAGTCTGAGAAGGAGAAAGAGAGAGAGGAGGCTGAAGTTGAGGTTGAGGTTGAAGCTATAGCTATGGTTGTGGTTGATTGTGTGCCTTAGGAAATAGGACCTTCTTCTCCCCTATCTCCTATTAAACATGATGAAGTATTTGTAAATTTTGATCTATTTTTCAATTCACTCAAATGGTTCCATTCCGTTGTGGGCTCCAAATATCAGTAAGTTTTGTATTGTTTTTCATTTCCTTTTTTCATAGTTTACTCCTACTATTTTGGTATGTTTAAGTTATAGCAATGTAGTGGATTCAATATTTTATTTGGGTACACTTTGTTGGATTTATTTCTTGTTTAGTGAACTCAATTCATCTTCCATTGTGAAAGACAATTATGGCTTTGATGCATTATACATTAATGCTTGGGTGAGTATTGTGAAAAGTAGTCAGTCCAATAGTAAAAAACAATCAGATTATTTTATTAGGTTATTCCCCATAGTTGTTTTCTGTAGGGTAACATTTCCTCTTTAACAAGGTTGGGACATATTTGTGCAAAAAAATATAGGTTTGATCCCATCATTGCGGACCAATCCTCTTTTTCTTTTTATTTCCCTTTGGTTGGGTTTGGTTTGTATATTTACCTTTTCAATGCATTCTCTCATCTTGATAATGGATCATGAAGCATGATCTAAAACATTGATGATAAAAAACATACACAATCAAAAATTTGCATATCACCTTATATATTAGATATTTGATGCAACCTGCAAAAATCTTTCATAGCACATAGATGCTAACTCACTTTTGACTGGTTGCTAGTGGGATGGTTGTACGTGATTTGACAATTTTTAATATATCTTGATGAGTGTTTTTGGTCATTATGAGCATTATCAAAACTACATTACAGTTTTATCCATATTTCAATATTTTTAACAAGTCATAATATCAAAAATGCATAACAGTTTCATCCATATTTTCATTATGTAATATGATACATTTATACACATAACAGTTTCATCCAAACCCTACA
This sequence comes from Cupressus sempervirens, assembly GCA_028749045.1. Classification (NCBI taxonomy): domain Eukaryota; kingdom Viridiplantae; phylum Streptophyta; class Pinopsida; order Cupressales; family Cupressaceae; genus Cupressus; species Cupressus sempervirens. The sequence goes on from CM053792.1 coordinate 473,393,756, forward strand.
TTAACTTCTCTGTATATTTCTTCAACTCCCCAATTCACTTGAACCATTGAATGAGCATTGGAATCCATGATTCAACATTTTGTTTAACTGTTAATGAGATTTATTTCACGTAGGCATGTTGAAAACCTCAATCGATAGAAATGTTGTTTCTTCATTTGATGTTTCATATGCCACTATGGTTACATTAATTAGGCTTCATGATTTGGGATACAATAAATCACAGTATAGTTAAAAGAGATTTTGGGTATTATATCTCTCTAGAATATAGTGAACTCTTCTATCGCTATACAGAGAAGGCCTAGTCTTGACATAGTGATGAGCAATGAGGAAAGTATATCACTATGACATGTATTGATCCCTTTTATCACTATGCAAAGACACAAAAAAAAAATATAGCAATGAGTGATAAAGGAGGATAAAAATATAGCGATCATAAAAAAATGGCTAAAAAATATAATCATTACAGTGTTGAGCAATAGAGATGTTGTATTGCTATAAATAATGGCAATCAGTGTTTTCAGTGATAAAAAAGGAGGATATATCACTATAAAATATAGTGAACTCTTCTATCACTATATGAAGAAGGCCTAATCTTGACATAGTGATGAGTGATGAGGAAAGTATATCGCTATGACATATAGTGATCCCTTTTATCACTATGTGAAGAAAATGCAAAAATAATATAGCGATGAGTGATAAAGGAGGCTTCTCACTATAACATATAGTGATCATCGTAAAATAGATAACAAATATAATAATTTTAGTAATGAGTGATAAAGTTTTTGTATCGCTATAAGTCATGGCGATAAGTTTTTTTCGTGATAAAAAAGGAAAATATATCATTATATAACATAGAAAACTCTTCTATCGCTATACAGAGAAGGCTTAATCTTAACATAGTGATGAACAATGAGGAAAGTATATCTCTATGACATATAGTGATCCCTTTTATCACTATGCAAATAGACTGCAAAAATAACATAGCGATGAGCAATAAAGGAGGCTTATCACTATAACATATAGTGATCATTGGTAAATAAAAAAAAAACATAATCATTATAGCGATGAGTGATAAAGAGGTTGTATCACTATAAGTCATGGAAATGAGTGTTTTTAGTGATTGAAAATGAGGAGATATCACTATAGAATATAGAGAACTCTTCTATCACTATATGAAGAAGGCCTAATCTTGACATAGCGATGAGCGATGAGGAAAGTATATCGCTATGACATATAGCAATCCTTTTTATCAATATGTGAAGAAACTTTAAAAATAATATCCCTTGGCATCTCTTTTTCTAGCTTAGGCATGTTCATTAAACTATTTTACACTTTAAAACTGAAGGTTGCAAAGTGGCAATTTCCTCTATCTCTACTTCATAGTGGTTTATCATTCTTATTTACTTATGGCTATGACCATGTGAAATGGGATATCTTCAATGTTTCATGACTTCATTACCCTTTTTTCTAACTATTAGGCCAACCTTGTTATGTTGTGATTCATACCAATTACCACTTCACAACTTTATTTCTTTGTTGACCATGCTGACCCACAAGACTGCAATCTCTTCATTCAAGCTTTAATCACTTCAATGCAATTATTTGTTTTTACACTTTAACATAGTGAAGCAGAAATCAAAACACCGTTAATCATTTTGACAACATCGCTACCTCAAGAACTAACCATATCTTAGCACTTGTGAAGACACAAAACCACTCATTGCAACATCGTTGTTTGCACTCTTTACTATCACTTTCACCTGTGATGTAGTGAAACCTTTTAGACTGACCTTTTCACAACTTCTCTATAGTTAAGGAATTAAAATCTTCATCTTTTTTGATGCTACAATGACTCAAACCTTGACCTTGTCACCTCTTCACAACTGCCAGATATATAATATTTTACACCTTGCAATGATGTGATAGCTTTTTCTTTTAATTGTTAGATTCTCTTCTTGGATTTGCATCTCCAAATTTTAACTCATAGATTAACCACATGAAGTTGTGATTATAAAATTTTTCCACTTTGCTACCTTGACCTTAAGTAAAACTTAATCTGTTAAGAAGTTGTGATAGCTTAAACTTTAGCTGTCCTAGTTCTTTTTCGCTCCTTCGCAACTTAAAATGTCACAAAGGAGGAAATATCACTATAAGTAATGGAGAGGTGTGTTTTTGATGATCGAAAACGAGGAGATATCACTATAAGTCATGGCAATGAGTGTTTTTAGTGATTGAAAAGGAGGAGATATAGCTATAGAATATAGAAAACTCTTCTATCAAAAAGGAGGAGATATCACTATAAGTCATCGTGATGAGTGTTTTCGATGATCGAAAAGGAGGAGATATCGCTATAGAATATAGAAAAATATTCTATCAAAAAGGAGGATAAATCACTATAAGTCATGGTGATGAGTGTTTTCAATGATAAAAAAGGAGGAGATATCTCTATAAGTCATGTTGATGAGTTCTTTCAGTGAGTGAAAACTAGAATATATCACTATAGAATATAGCAAACTCTTCCATCGAAAAGGAGGAGATATCTCTATAAGTCATGGAAATGATTATTTTCAATGATAAAAAAGGTGGAGATATCACTATAGAACTAGAAAACTCTTCTATCAAAAAGGTGGAGATATCACTATAGAACTAGAAAACTCTTCTATCAAAAAGGAGGATATATTGATATAAGTCATTACAGTGAGTGTTTTTGGTGATCGAAAAGGAGGAGGCTTATCACTAAAACATATAACGATCATTGGCAATTTGGTCAAAAATTTGACCAAAGCAAAAATTGGTCAAATTTTTTATGACAAGAATAGAGACAAACAATTTGTCAAAAATTTAAACAACATGAGTGGAAAATTCAACCAATTTTCATCAAAAAATGAGCCAAAATGTACTATGTTGAGATAGTATATTCCTAAGGTGACCCATGTTCTTGATTGAGGTTCTTTACAAGTAGAGGATGGGTAACATTCTTTGGAGCCCATCTACATTGTTTAGCATAAAAGGTGGACCATCAAAGATCACAACATGGATTAGGTAAGGTCCAAGGGGACCTAAGTGATGTGACTTTTGCTACATGGGAAGATACTTTGAGATTGAGAGTTTCCTACCCTTATCATTTTGTAGGCTTCTAGGAGTAAGCCTATACCTAGTAGGGGAGGATGTAATGTTGCTCGTCTTTGAATTTTGTTCCATGGTCATGCTGATCTATGAGATACTTTGTTTTATCATTTCATTGTCTACATGATGAGATGCATTGATGACTATACATTATTTTGATTACCAATATCATAGTTGCTAGATGTTAGATGATTTTTCTATATAATTTTATTGTAATAGCATGATGATGTTAGTGACATGACATGATGTTTTATGATGATATCTAGTTTATTTTGTATATGGACTTGGATTATGGTTAATATTTTATTAGATGTATATTATTGGATTAATTTCTAGTGTTCTTTTATGGTGCAAATATTTGACTTTTACCTTTAGTAGGTATATTTTCAAATGATGAATACTAATTATTTAAATTATTTACTTTAAATGTCTTATCATAGGATTATATATTATTATGTTGTATTGCACACTATTATGTGTGGATTTCATGTGGGTGCTAGTATAAACTAGGAGTGGAGTTGTAGTCACTTCCTTACAAGATCTACATAGTGTCTCATTCTCCTTCACTTGTTTATGTGTTTGTTTGTGCTTTAACTATTATATATTGAGCATCTGCACTTGATGTTTTCTTATTTACTGAATGGATACTAGATACATTCACGTTGATTATAGGGTTTGAATGTATACCTATATCCTTGGCAATGGCACCATAATATAATGACTACGATCATTCATCTTCAGCCACTATCATCCTTATGAGCAACGTATCTATATTATTATTAACCCTCTAGTAATTGGTAGATCTAGATTCGTTATGCATTATTTGGTTAGACCTCTATGTCTCTATGCACATTTTCAAAGAAAATGTTAAAAAAAATATTGATTTAATTAATTTTGGAGGGCTTTTCGTTAATATTCAATTTATTTTATTTATTGACTAATTTGTCATAGTTGAAATCCAAATACCTAAATTGTCTTAATAATTAAGTAAGGAAAAATGGATTTTGATCCCCACTTCTTTTAATTTAGAAGAAATCATGTTTTTCTCCAAAAACACTCTTGAAGCAATTTGGTGTTTTGTTTGTTGAGTGAGATTCATTTATTGGATCTTTGTAACAAGTGACCTGTTGGATTTGGGACATGATTTCTCATATTTCTTGATGATTTTATCCCATTTGATGCACTCAACATTTTCCCCTTCATTTTCCATTTTTTGAGCTTTTACACTTGAGGTAAGGCTCTTGTGATTTAAATATTTGCCTCAAATTTCTAATTTTTGTGATTATTTTAGGTTTTTTGGTTGAGAACTAGTGTTCCACCATTGTTTCATCCATTTTTATTACTTGGTTCTGTGAGGCCTCACCCCAACCCATCATATTACAATTGATACATTGTTATTTTGATACATTATGACTCGATATGTCGAGACATTTTTAGATAGACTAGACATTATTATGTTGTTTTATGTCATGAGATGTTTTACTTTGAGATGTTTAATCATGTTACCTAATGTTTTATGAACATGTATATTGATGATGTAGTATGATAAGTGAATGCAAAATTAGGAGTATGATTAACACCTTGACTATGCAATTTTTTTAATGGTTAAATATATGAATAGAAATGAGATAAGCAGTTAATTATATGAAAGATTTATGTTTTGATTTATGTGACTATTAAGATGAGTTTTATATTTATGAATGTGATTTTTCATGAGCTACTAATGTGTGAAATGAGTGTGTAGGGATTATTAGCCAGGAAATCTAACTAAGAATCAGAACTTGACCCCATGTACCATTTTTGAAAACTAAGGTTGAGCCTAATGAAAGATGTAGACCCCATTGTTTCATTTTTTTTTGTATTGTAAATTGTATGTGTGTATCATTTTGTAATCATTAAGTGTTAATTTTTTGTAATAGTTATTTTATAGTGTTGCTTGACACTCGTGATTCGTATATACATTTCAGCATGATAATTAGGGTTAGCTGAGTAACCTAAAAAATATAGTTGGACTAGGTTAGTAACCTAATACTAATTAATTAGTAATTGGGATTAAATACCCTAATCAGGGTTTAGTGATAAATTTGCATTCTTAGGATTTTTAGAAAGTCCACATAGTTCAATTATTTTAATAGGTCCCTAAATAATCCTCAAGGCCAAAAATTATGAAAACTAATTACCTAGGGGGTATATGTATGGGTTGGGGGCATTTCTACCCCTCTGGCCCCTTTTGTTGACTTTTGTGACCACCCAAATATCTCATTTTTCCTATAGTGCGAAAATTGGAGTTTCACCATAAGTTTGATAAGTTAAACTCCACCATGAAGTTTTCTTTAATGATAGGATTGAGTTAGAAGACTCTAGAAGCCCTTGGTCAAGTGGGGAGTTATTGCATTTTGTAAGTGGTTGAGTTAGGATTCTATTTAGTGGCAGATTTGAGGGTGGAAGATTGTTCACTCAATCTCTAGATTTAGAGATTACAGTTAGGATTGAAGGAAGAAGGAAGGATAACTCTTCTCAAATTTTAGTTTTCTATAACCATTTGTGAAGGTAGGAATCCTTCAAGTTCATGTCTTCATGCTATGTTTCATTTCTTAAAGTAGGTTTTTCCATATGTGTGTTCGTGTGTATGATGAACCTGTTTGGGATGGGATTGTAATGGTTTTTCTTTAAATGTTTTATGTTTCATTTTTGAGGGAAATTGTAAGGGATGTGTTGGCATTACTCACCCTCAAATAGGGCAGAAGTGGCCATGTATGAGAGGAGGGCTTCAGTTGGACTCCAACAATGCAGAGTCTCTCCTCATGATGAGGAGAGGGAGAGAGTAGAGTGTTATGGGCCCCTACTTGTCAATACAAACCATATTTGTGTTTTGAGAAATTGGAAAGTGAAAGACTAAAAGTTCTTGTGAATATATCCTCGAAGGGCATCTGTTATGGTGTTGTGACCAATGTCTTCTATCTAGAAAAATCCATCTTCTCCCTAGTCTAGTTTGATAACAAACCTATTGTACAAACATGGGATGGGATTAAATGGGTTGAATGTGTCTTCATATTAAATTTGTTTGTCTCCCAATCAGTTTCATTATATCCATGGTTACCTTGATGAAATTGTAGATTTTGTAGTGGCTACCTTGTTATGGAGCCAAGAAGGAACTCAAAGTTGTTTTCAATTCAAATGTGTTGGGAGATTTCTCCTCAGGATAATGATCCTATTGTAAAAATATTGTTGTTAAACTTATTTTTGAAATGATTATGATCTCAAGTTTTGTTCCTTGGTTCTTTCTCGAGGGAGTCCTTGAATCAGGTGGTTGAATAAAAATGGAGTAATTTCCATTCATATGATATTCTATGTGATTACATTTGTATGCATATGTTTATCAGTAAATGGATGCAATGATGTTTTAACTTTCCTATGGCATTCCTAAAATTCAAAATTGTATTCATATGTTTAAATGGTAACTAGATGAAATGATGATATATAAAGCCATGTAATTTGATTTTGAACCATGTTAAGAAAATTTGATTATGTGAATGAAATTTTATCTCGTACTTCATAATGATTGAAAGGAGAAACAACCCTACGTGGATGAATAAACAGAAAATAAAACTCTATGTTGTAATCCAACTTAAAAAAATATATAACCCCTTGCCTTGAAACTAAACAAATTAAATATCCAACATTTAGAAAAAAAAGGGTCTTGGAAACAAATTTAACATCTTAGAGCAAAAATCTCTCTACCCTTTGTATGGGGAAATTTAAATCCCCCTTACAACATAGAATATTCCTAAAGATTCCCTTTGTGTCCTTTGAACAATCTTTTAAGCATTATTTATGTAATTATTAAATTCAATAAAATCAAGAAATCAAATAAACAAAAAGAAAAAAATAATCTCTAAGTATCCTATGTCTATCCTAACAACTTATCACCCACTAAATTTTTTAAAATTTTAACTCCCCCTTATCATGACATCACAACTGACATCACTCCCTTGCTCTTCCATTTTGGTCACTGCATGCTTGGGAAGGGTAAAGGTTTAAGTCAAATCATGTATTCAATGTTCCTTAGTTGCTTTTAAAACAACTCCCATCTCCCTCCTTGGTGGTGTATCACCTTTAAATAAACTTGGTTCATGTGAAGGTTTGGAGAGGATAAGCTTGGGAAGTGATGGCATAAAGTATTAAAAATAAATTTTCCTTCCCCCTCCCTACTTTTTCAATATCATGCATAGGATGTTGGAAATGATTGAAATGATCATAAGAAAAGTTGTTGGAATAATATATAGAACTGGTAAAGAATGTCCTCAATCATTGTTTTGTCATTGATGTCAAACTTGCTACTTGCAAGAATGACAATTGCTTTAGTGATCCAAATACTATCAATTAGTTGATTGTCAAGGAGGAGACAATCAATAAGATGTAACCAGAACACCTAGAGAAAGGTCGAAGTTATGATGTTGTAATGAAGTACAAGGATCAGCTAAGCCATTGATGAAAAAGTGTATTTGATGACATACTATAAGATACAAAGAATGGGCACACTAGAACATATCAAAGATTTAAGGCTTTAGCTAAGTCTTTTGTAAAGCTCAACTAAGTTCATTAGAGAGAAGGATCCAAGCAAGCTAGTAAGAGCCGAGCAAATTCCTAGTTAATGCTGAGTAAACTTCAAATGCCGAGCAAGATCAGATGCCGAGTAAACTTCAGATGCCAAGAAAGTTCAAATGCCGAGTGACACAGAGTTAATCAAGTGCCAAGCAGAATCAAGTGTTGAGCAGAACCAAGTGTTGAGCACGTATAGGTGCCAAGTAACACAGAGGTGCCAAGCACCAGTAACTCAATAATGCCAAGTTGCTGCATTATTTTGGAAATCAAAGATTCACCAGATCTAAGCTGACAAGGTTGTTATCTAGAAATATGTGAATTAAAAGGAAGATAAGAATGATGAGCTAGTGGCACAGAACACCATGTAGAACATTTTTAAGGATACAACTAGTGATTTTTTTAGAAGAAAACACGATATGGGGTAGATACCTTATATCCTACCTAATCCATTTTGAAACCCTAAAATTGGAGAGGGAGAATTGAGTAGTAAAGGCAAATCATTTTTCTATTTAAGAAGACACAAGTTAATAAAAAGAGAGAGAGAGGAGAGAGAGAGGTGGTCAAGCATAAAAGTATGAAGTACTGAAGAAGGTGCTAAGGAGAAGAAAGCAAAGGAATACTATTTGGATAGACGACCACAAGGATAATTGCATTGGCAGAATGAGTAAGAAGACTCAAGGAGATGAAGCTTGAGAGGAAGACAAGCAGACAAAGTTGAAGAGGTTGAAGCCAAGCATAAGGATTGAACTGAGAGTGTGTTCTAAAATCTGCAAAGTATGTTGTAAGTTATATCAGATCAAAAGACCATTATCATTACTTTCTAGCAATTGTAACAATAAGTTTAAATCCTATGGACTTAGGTTGGTTTAAAAGCCATAATATAAATCCTTTAACAGGGTGACATTCCAAGAGAATGTTCTAAAGACCTTTAACCAGGCCCATTCCTAATAGTTTGGTGAAATCCTCTAACAAGGTCACATTTAACAGTGTGTTCTAAGCCTTTAACAGGGCATCACTTCAGAAGAGTGAGAATCAAGTAGCATGTTACTGGTGGTTTTTCCCAAATTTGGTTTCCACGTAAATCATTGTGTCATGTGTTGATCTTGCATGTTTTATCTTTGCATGTTGATTTACTGTAACTTGCTTATATGATTGATTTAAGTTTGGATGAATGAAAACTGTATGGATTTATTAAAAGTAGTAAAAAGGTATTAATAGGACATTTGGACCTTGAATAACTAATTCACCCCCCCCCCCCCCCCTACTCTCAGTTATTCTAAAGAATTCTAACAATTGGTATCAGAGCTTAACTGTTGATTCGGTTTAAAGGGACTAAAAGCAGAAAAGATCAAAATGCCAAAAAGAGAAGTCCCCAAGCTCAACAAAGATAACTTTGTTGCATGGAAAAGTTTGATGAAGTTACATCTTGGATCCATAGGAGATTATGCCCAAAATTCAATTGTCACTGAACATGTAGATCCAACAGGTGCTCCTACTATAGAAGACATGAAAAACAAGCAAGAACACAATTAGACAATGCTGGAAATTGCCTCTGCACTCAGCTATGCTAAATTTGATGATATCAAAGTATGTGACACTACATTCAAAATGTGGAAAGCCCTATCAGACATCTATGGAGGAGATCAGAATGTACAAAGAGAAAAAAGAGAAAGTCTCAGACGAAAGTTTGATGACATGAAAATGGAAGAAAATGAGAATACTGCTTAGTATGGTGCAAGAATAAAGGAAGTGGTAAGTGCAATAAGATGCTTGAGTGGTCAACTGGATGAAGATATTGTTAATAGTAAGTTCTTAAGAACCTTGCTCCCTATCTATGCTATTAGAGTATCAGCAATACAAGAGCTAAGATGTATACCAGGAAACAATCTAAGTTTTGAAGGTATAATAGGTAGACTCACTGCATTTGAGTTATCTAACTTTGACAACTATAGACCTAAAAATATTGAATCTACTTTTAAGGCCAAGTTATCACTGAAAGATGCTGAACAGGTGAAATCAAAGAAAGGAAGAAAAATGAAGTATGTATCCAGTGATAGCAGCACTGATGAGGAAGATGTGGAACAACTGGAAGCATTGCTCACTAGAAGATTTCATAGGGGCAAAGGAAAATTCAAAGGTAAGATGCCTATCATTTGTTTCAATTGCAATGAAGAAAATTCTAATGACAATGATGATGAAGTTGTTTATGTAGCCATGAAGGACCAATCTGATGAAGAAGACCCCATAGCACTGGTAACATGTATAAACAAGAATGACAGATGGATCATAGATAGTGGATGCTCACATCACATGACAGAAGACAAAAGTAAGTTTGTTAACTTTACTCAATATGATGGAAATAGTGTTAGATTTGGTAATGATGCTCCATGTCAAATCAAAGGAAAAGGTTCCATTAAGCTCACAGAACAAATTTCATGTGACAATGCATACTATGTTCAAGGATTAAACTACAATTTATTGAGTGTCTCACAATTAGGCAATATAGGTTGCAAAGTAGAATTTGGAAACAAAACTACAAAAATCTATGATACTAATGGTAAACTGATAGGAAAAGGAGATCAAACAAAGAGTAATTTGTTTTACCTTGATATGGATGATGTTTCTTGTTTATTTGAAAAATTTGATGATGAATGGTTATGGCATAGAAGATTATGTCATGTCAACTTTGACAATCTAGTCAACATCAGTAAAATGAAGAAAGTCAGAGGTTTACCAAAATTGAAGAAGCCTGATAACATCATGTGCAAACAATGTCAGCTAGGAAAGATGACAAAGTCAAGTTTCAAAAGCAAAAACTATACATCTAAAGAGATACTTGAGTTAGTTCACACTGACTTATGTGGTCTAATGGAAATACAAAGCTATAGAGGAGATAAATACATAATGCTATTTGTTGATGACTATTCCAAGATGATGACTGTTATGTTTTTAAAACAAAAATCTGAAACCTTTCAAATTTTTAAGTGGTATGTGGCTAGAGTTGAAAAGGAATCTGGAAAAAGCTTGAAATGCCTAAGATCAGATAGAGGTGGTGAATTTACATCAAATGAATTTGAGATATTCTGTAATGATAAAGGAATCAAAAGACAAATGTCAGCTCCTAGAACTCCACCACAGAATGGAATTGCTGAGAGAAGAAATAGATCTGTAATTGACTGTGCCAGAACATTAATGATGGAAAAGACTATTGCTCTAAAATACTGGAGAGAAGCAGTAAGTGTAGTTGTTCATACACTGAACTGAGTACAAGTCAAGAAAGGTACAAATACAACACCTTTTGAATTATGGTATGGTTACTCACCCAATGTAAAACATTTCAAAGTGTTTGGTTGCAAATGCTTTATCCTTAAAGATGTTAGAAATGGAAAATTTGATGCAAAAATTGATGAAGGCATATTTCTTGGTTACTCCACTAGAAGTAAGGCATATAAGTGTTTGAATATTAATACTAACAAAATTGTGGAAAGTGCAAATGTAATTTTTGATGAGCACACAGAAGCCCAAGCTGAAGTACCAAAGAAAATGGAAGAGTGCAGAACCTTTGTGTATTCTTATGAAGGAATGACTATTGATAAGGATGATGTCAATCAAATTGAAACTCAACAACAAACTTCAGTCTCAACTGATTCTCAACCAGTGAATGTTGAGTTGCATTCAGAAGCCGAGTTGCAGAATGAAGGAAATGGACAATCTGACTCTGAAGATAGTACACATAATGAAGAACAACCTGACAACGAAGTGCATAGTGATACTAAATTTGGAAGATCAAATATGGAAACAATGATAAAGCCAAGATTATCCAAATATGTAAAAAGACATCACCCTGCTGAATAGATAATTGGTGACAAAGATGCAAGACCAATGACAAGGAACAGACTAAGACAAGAATCATGTTTGATCAGAAAAACTAAACCCAAGACAGTATATGGTGCATTACAAGATGATGACTGGTATAAAGCTATGGAAGAAGAAATTGATCAAATAAGAAAAAATAAAACCTGGAGTTTGGTTCCCAGACCAACTAATAAGAATGTGATTGGCACCAAATGGGTATTCAGAAACAAACTAGATGAGAATGGTGAGATTACCAGAAACAAAGCTAGACTAGTATGCAAGGGTTATGCTCAAGAAGAAGGAATAGACTATGGGGAAACATTTGCTCCTATTGCTAGAATGGAAGGAGTAAGAACTTTACTTGCATATGCTGCCTACAAAGATTTTAAAGTCTATCAGATGGATGTAAAATCTACTTTCTTAAATGGTATACTAGAAGAAGAAGTCTACATTGAACAACCAAAAGGATTTGTTGATGAAATAAACAAGGATATAGTGTGTAAGCTACATAAAGCACTCTATGGTTTGAAACAAGCACCTAGAGCATGGTATGAGAGACTTCACAAGTATCTAGTGCAAATCGGATTTGAAAGAACTAATGATAATAGCAACATGTACATCAAAGGAGAAGAAGGTAAAGACATTATTGTATCTGAAATCTTTGTGGATGACATAGTGTTTGGTGGTAAGGAAGTACTTTGCAAAGGCTTTGCTAACAAAATGAAACATGAATTTGAGATGTGTGTGTTTGGAGAAATCAAATTTTTTGTTGGGTTGCAAGTACATCAACTCAAACATGGAATATTTGTTACACAATCAAAATACATCAAAAAAATTCTTAAAATGTTTGGATTGGAGGAATCCAAACCAGTCAGCACACCAATGGCAACGGGAAATAAGTTGTCCAAAAATGATGAGTCAGCTGAAGTCAATCAAACAATGTACATATCCATGATCGAAAAACTACAATATGTTGTACATAGTAGACCAGACATAGCATTAGCAGTTGGAATAGTGGCTAGGTTCTCTGCTAATCCTAAAGAAAATTATCTCATAGCAGTGAAAAGAATAATGAGATATCTTAAAGGAACTGATGACTTTGGTCTATACTACAAAAAGAATGGAAAATTTGAGCTCAATGCATATACAGATGCAGATTGGGGAGGTAACATTGATGATAGAAAAAACACAAGTGGAGGTGCATTATTTCTAGGCAAAAGGCTGGTCACTTGGACTAGCAAGAAACAAACATGTACATCCTAGTCCACTGCAAAATTAGAATATGTGGTAGCTGCAGTCAATTGCACAAATATTGTATGGATCACACATCTATTGGAAGGAATGAAACAAGAGGTAACAAAACCTATGATATTGTATTGTGATAATACAAGTGCTATAAACATATCCAAAAATCTAGTGATGCATGCAAAAACCAAGATTGCAATCAAGTATCATTATGTCAAAGAATTGGTAGAAGACAAACAAGTAAAGTTGGAATACATTCACACAAAAGAACAAACTGCAGATATCTTCACCAAACCATTGCCCAAGGATGCCTATGAATATCTAAGAGGCAATTTGGGGGTAATACCCCTAACTCAAGCAGTGTAAGGCAACAAGGAAGCTGCCCTACATCAACAGGAATACATCATTGAAATATTAATAGGTTGATGCAAAGGTTGACAGCAAGAGCAGAAACTCCAAATCAGTCACAAGTATGGTGACAGAGGGAGAAAATCAACAAGAAGCCAAAGCTTATATTTTGCATGATAAAGATGCTACATCTTTGGCATTTATGTCAAAGAGGGAGAAGTATACAAAAAAATAATCAATATAAAGAAAGAGGGAGATATATATGAAAGAGGGAGATATATGAGATCATTGGCAAGACAACGTATACAATCTTGGTGGTAACTAAGTTGATTAATTGATTAGTTTGGTTTGCCATCAATGCCAAAGAGGGAGATTGTTGGACATGATTGAAATGATCATAAGAAAAGATGTTGGAATAATATATAGAACTGGTAAAGAATGTCCTCAATCATTTTTTTGTCATTGATGTCAAACTTGCTACTTGCAGGAATGACAATTTATTTAGTGATCCAAATACTATCAATTAGTTGATTGTCAAGGAGGACACAATCAATAAGATGTAACCAGAACACCTAGAGAAAGGTTGAAGTTATGATGTTGTAATGAAGTACAAGGATCAGCTAAGCCATTGATGAAAAAGTGTATTTGATGACATACTATAAGATACAAAGAATGGGCATGCTAGAACATATCAAAGATTTAAGGCTTTAGCTAAGTCTTTTGTAAAGCTCAAATAAGTTCATTAAAGAGAAGGAGCCAAGCAAGCTAGTAAGAGCCGAGAAAATTCCTAGTTAATGCCGAGTAAACTTTAGATGTCAAAAAAGATCAGATGCCGAGTAAACTTTAGATGTCGAGCAAGTTCAGATGCTGAGTGACATAGAGTTAATCAAGTACCAAGTAGAATCAAGTGTCGAGCAGAACCAAGTGCCGAACAAGTATAGGTGTTGAGTAACACAGAGGTTCTGAGCACTAGTAACTCAATAATGTTGAGTTGCTACATTATTTTGGAAATTGAAGATTTGCCAGATCTAAGCTGACAAGGTTGTTATCTAGAAATATGTGAATTAAAAGGAAGATAAGAATGATGAGCTGGTGGCACAGAACACCATGTAGAACATTTTTAAGGATACAACTGGTGAATTTTTTAGAAGAAAACAAGATATGGGGTAGATACATTGTATCCTACCTAATCCATTTTGAAACCCTAAAATTGGAGAGGGAGAATTGAGCGGCAAAGGAAAATCAGTTTTCTATTTAAGAAGACACAAGTTAATAAAAAAAGAGAGAGAGGAGAGAGAGAGGTGGTCAAGCATAAAAGTATGAAGTACTAAAGAAGGTGCTAAGGAGAAGAAAACAAAGGAACACTGTTTGGATAGATGACCATAAGGATGATTGCATTGGCAGAATGAGTAAGAAGACTTAAGGAGACGAAGCTTGAGAGGAAGACAAGTAGATAGAGCTAAAGAGATTGAAGCCAAGCATAAGGATTGAACTGAGAGTGTGATCTGAAATCTACAAAGTATGTTGTAAGTTATATCAGATGAAAAGACCATTATCGTTACTTTCTAGCAATTGTAACAGTAAGTTTAAATCCTATAGACTTAGGTTGGTTTAAAAGCCATAAGATAAATCCTTTAACAAGGTGACATTCCAAGAAAATTTTCTAAAGACCTTTAACCAGGCCCATTCCTAACAGTTTGGTGAAATCCTCTAACAAGGTCACATTTAAGAGTGTGTTGTAAGCCTTTAACAGGGCAGGCCTTTAATAGGGCATCACTTCAGAAGAGTGAGAATCAAGTAGCATGTTACTGGTGATTTTTTCCAAATTGGGTTTCCACATAAATCATTGTGTCATGTGTTGATCTTGCATGTTTTATCTTTGCATGTTGATTTACTGTAACTTTCTTATATGATTGATTTAAGTTTGGATGAATGAAAAGTGTATGGATTTATTAAAAGTAGTAAAAAGGTATTAATAGGGCATTTGGACCTTGAATAACTAATTCACCACCCCTCTCAGTTATTCTAAAGAATTCTAACATAGGATAGGTGGCCAAGTAAATCAAGCCTAGATCACCTTTTTGTAAAGTCAGCAGGTGTCCTTGGAAGCATGTCTAGGGTTCTAGGAAAGCCACCCAAAGCTTGGTTAAGAAGTTAAGGGTAGTTAGGCAGCTGGGGTTAGGAAGTGGGTGGCTGGGTTTGGTTAGGTGATGGTTAGTAGGGGTAGTTGAGTTTAGTGTTAGTTTTAAAGTGAGGATTCTTATTAAAAGTTGAAGTTAGTAAAGGTTAGTTTTATTTTGTGTTAAGTTATTTTTAATTAGTATGTTTTAAACGTTATTGAGTATAAAGAAAAAGGTAATTAGTTTAGAATAAAGATGATTTGTTTGTGTTAGTTTAAATAAAGTTTAGTCAAGTTATAGATTTTTTTAGTTTAGTTTTTTTTTTTTGTTAGATGTTAAAATAGTTAGTTAATTATTTTAATTTCATTTTTTTGATTAGTTAGATTTAGATTTATTTAATTTTTTATTAGAGTAATTTAATTATGTTGTTAATTAGTATTTTGCTTAATTAATATTATAGTGGTTAAGTTAATATTATTTTAAATTAGTTGTAATTTATGTTTACTAGTAGGTTTAGTGTATTGTTGATTTACATTTGGAATATTGAAAGGTAAATAAAATATAATAAATTGTTTTCAATTAATTCAATTTAATTAAAGTATATATTATTTGTCATGAATATTTAATTAGTATTGGTAATGCTTAAGATACAATTGACAACATTAATCTTATTAATATTAATATAGTGAAATTTAAGATTGACTTTAAAAAGGATGAGTTAGTTAGTAAAGATAGTTAGAGGGAGTGTTATTTTTGGGGTCTAATATAAATTCAAAAAAGTGTTGAAATTGATTATATAATGAATGTTAAAATATAATGAGTTAATCCTACATGTTGGTTATAAATTGAAATGAAATGTCAAGGTATTGTTAGGGGAACCTTGTCTGTCTTTCAACATACCTATACTTTAACTTGTGACACAAATATATCAACTTATGTCAAAATCCCGTGTCATGTAAGTTGCAGTCAACCATATATCAAACTTAGTGGATTAATTAACTTTATAAAAAAAATTGTGTGTTTTTGTCTCATATTTTGGGCATGATAGGTTGGACGAGAATGAACATTTTCCCATTTTCATGTTTAAGGGTTTGGAGTTTTCACCCGTATTATATTGTTGGAATTTGCATGTGTTCCTAGATCTTGTTTTTGTAACATGATTTCTCATATTTTCTAATGATTTCATCCCATTTGACGTACTCAACATTTTTCTCTTCTTTTTCCATTTTTTGAGCTTTTACACTTGAGGTAAGGCTCTTGTAATTTAAATAGTTGCCTCAAATTTCTAATTTTTGTATTTGTTTTAGGTTTGTGTGTTGAGAACTAGTGTTCCCCCACCATTTCATCCATTTTTATTACTTGGTTGGATGAGAATGAACATTTTCTTATTTTCGTGTTTGGGGGTTTCAAGTTTTCACCCCCATTATGTAGTTGGAATTTGTATGTGTTCCTGGGTCTTGGTTTTTAATTGATTTTTGGGATTTTAGGTATGAAATATGAATGGGTTTTTAATTTCAATTAATTTAGGAGTGTTTTAATTTTGGGTGTTTTGATGTCCCCATTTTTTGTGTGCCACTTAGATTTTGTGGGAATTTTTTTTGAAATGTATTTGATGGTGGAATGGATTGTCATTTATGATTCCAACCTTTCCATGCTTTTACAATTTGGTTTTTTGATTTTTTGGTGAATCAATGCTCCCAACAAAGTGCACACTTGTGTTTAACATGTACATGTATATGTGTCATTTTGTCTTATTGTGTTTTGTCTCAATTCTTGATTAGATAAAAAAATAGAATGCATGGTAATGGGGCTTGAAATAATACCATGAGCACATTGAGTGTGCTAGATTGGATTCCTATTGAGCCCATACCCTTGGTTTAGACCAATCAACTTATTTTTTACATTTTGGAAATTTGGGACTTTTAAGTCTATTGATGTTTTGAGACTTTGGGATTGTGTTGAATAGTGGGATGGAGAGGCTCTTCAATGTTTACCCAAGCACAAAGGGGCTACAAAGTAACCATTTTTTAGTTCTTAATGATAACCTTAAACAATAAATTAGATAAAATTTAAGAGAAGATTAATGGATCTTAAGACTACCTTGTCGTTGTTTGAGGACATAGATATAGTATTGAGTAGCCTTTCCATATGTAGATGTTTATATGGATAAGTAGAGTATCCTTGATGAGCAACATACAAATCAAATCCACATAGCCCCTCATGAGTCATATGATGCAACTCCATTCTCGAATCTCCACTTATACTTTGTTATTTGTGTAGAGACCTCTCCTTTCTTGGTCTATGTTTGTATGGCCTTGTCACCTTGGATAATTGTGCCACCCTTGTGTCTTGCACATTGTATGGTGTGTGTAGCTATTTCTTGATATACTCTATGAATGTGGTTGGGTTACTATTTGCATGAGCATGATGGGTTGGGATATTGGGTAACAATATAGTAGGGAGGCGTTGCTAAACTATACCACTACTAGGGATTGGTGAACAAAGACAAACTTCCTCTAACTATATGATTTGGAGCTTGTATGCTCACTTTATTTATTGCATATATATTTTTGGTATACATATATTTTTGGTATTGCAAATATTGATGTTGTAAACTAGCCCTAAATTTTTTTTCTTTCATTTACACATTGATGCAATTTAGTGACTATTACCTCAATATGTGTGTATCTAGTATCCCTTGATGTGGATGTAGTTTCATTTCAATTATACTTTGGTCCCATCTTAGTTTCAAAATTTTTAATTGAATTATCATCTACCTAGTTTTTCATCTGCAGCTATAGGTTGTTGGTTACAAGCTCATTAGACTAGGTCTTTTTCAAACCTCACCTAGCATTTGTGCATATTGATTTCTATGCATACAAATTGTTATTTGTGCATAAAAATTGTCTTATCTTCCTTCTTTTTGTCATCTTTGCCTAGTTTTCATTGTGACATAATATTAGATGGTGGGAGATATGTTTAACCTTTTGGGTTGGTTCTTAAGGTGTTGAGGGATGTCTTTCAGGCTCTGACAAGGATACACACACACACACACACACACACACACACACACACACACACACACACACACACACACACACATTTAGGATGTTGGGAGTGGTTTAATCTTTCTATGAGTCAAAATAAATATTTTAGATTTGGAAGGGTTTTAGGAAATTTTAGACTTAGCCAAATTTTAGGATTCATCATAGCTTTGAGTGGGAAAATATTTGTAACCTTGAGCCCTTGTCTTGTGTAGGACCCTTTGGGGGTTGTTTACTATTTTGATTATATTATGGTTAGTTGTCAATGGACATGTATGTTTATCCATATTAGGAACATTTACTTTAGAATTAAAAAGAACATCTTATTTAGGAAAAACAATTCTACATATCCCTCTTGTGATTCATGAATGATTTTTTATAATGTTTAGAATAATTGAGGGGGGGGGTCCAAATGTGCCAATTGAACAAGCAAACACTTAAACAACTTCAGATCTTAATATTCAATAGCTCAACCTCTATAGTACACTTTTAGTAACATAAACTAGCAATCCACTATCCTAAATATAATAGACTTGTAGAATGTACCCATTAACAATAAATCATCACAAATAACATACATACAAGTTTGAAACTAGGATTTAATGTGGAAACCCAATTTGTGAAAAACCAACAATAACATGTCATGAATCTTTTCACTCTTCTGAAGTGATTTATGTTAGAAGCCAACCCTGTTAAAGATTACAAAACACCATGTTAAATGTAACCTTGCTAAAGGATTTAATCACCTTGTTTGAGGACTTTACAACATTCCATTAGAATTTCACCTTGATTAAAGGATTTACATACGACTATTAGGTCAACCTTAATTAAAGGATTTCAAATTGATACAATGGTTAGAAAATAACACCATATTTTGATCTAACAAATACAACCCACTTTTCAAATATAGATATCAGTTTAGCTCAAAAGTTGATCCACTAACTAGCCTTCATTTTCATCTCAGTCTATGATTTTCTTGGCAAACCTTCAGGCAATCACTCTTCTTCTCTTCTTAACTCTTCTCAACTTTCTACTTAAGTTCACGAATCAATAGCATCAACAACTACTCCAACCTTCAACAACTTCTTGAGGTTAACCCTCCTACCTCCTTTAAAAGGTAATTTTGATATTTTGTCACTTAAACACCACCATAGATCTTAGGGTTATGATCGGATTCAACACATACAATGAATCTATCCACCTTTTTATTCATCTTCTTATTTTCTACAAACTTCTCTTTTAAATTAATCTATTGATCAATTACCTAACCTTTTCCTTACATTAAATGTTCTAGATCATCCATTCTTATCTTTAACATGCTTTCCATATTCCAAGAAATCAACTCAGTCAGTTAGAAATTACAATTTCTCATAAGCTATCAAATTTTTGTCCCTCACCCAATACTATGTTCTAACACTCAATCACCACCAATTTATTCAATCACTACTAAATTTTCTATTTGACACATATACTGATGCTCAATCAATACTGATGCTCAGTCAACACAATTTTTTCTTGGCTTATATTGTGGCTTAGTTGACACTAGCATCATTTGATAGAAACTTCAAGTTCCTTAATCTTCTATTCTATTGCTCAGTTAAGCCGATGCATTTGGTTACTCTTTGATTACTTCTTCAAGGCTTTATTACAATTGTCTTCTCCACTTGTAACATTATTTAGAAAAACACTTTATCTTGTCAAAGTCTAACTAATCAAGTGTTCATTGTAGTCTCTTCTTCATAACTCAATATTTCCTCTAGGTTCTTTTGTTGTGACTAAATTCTCAAACCCTCTTCATCAATCATATAGATATGACACTCATATCAAATAGAAAATTATGTCACCAATAAGGTTTGACATCAATGACAACATAACAATTGTTCCAATTTTAATTTCCAATAATCTTCCTCTTTGGAATTGATGGTAACACCTCTAGTTACCATGCAATCCAAAATATGTATTCAATCAAGAAAACTCCCTCTATGTACAATATCAGATCATCATTAATATCCTTAGTTTCATTGTAATTCTCATCTTTGTGTCTAACAATATATTTCCTTGGTTTCATTATGATTCTCATCCATGCAACTTTTATATGCAACACATGCGCTCCTTTTATCATATCAAATCATGAAATCAATTAGATTCTTCTACATTACTAGAAACATCTTGCTTCTTATTCAGTCTCTTCCTCTTTGACAACAATATCTCCCATAGATTCTTCATGATAATCTATCTTTTACTACATGGGTAACTATCTTTCATCTTCTCCCCATTTGACAACAATGCCAAAGAAATTTTAACTCATGCATCTATTCCATGTAGATATCTTCATGACAATGCTGAATTCCTCATCTGTCATCTATGTATGACTGATACAACATGATTCTATCCTTCTTCATCCACTACTACTTTAGGAAACTCCTAAAGTAGAATTGTCTACATCAACTTGTAAGCTATTCTGATCAACACATTTGGTGCATAGAACCATCTTAGCTTAGGTATCTTTTTCTATGGAAATCACTCCTAATTTACCTCTTAAATATTCATGAGCATCTTTAGGTAAAGCTTTAGTAAAAATAGCAGCTATTTGCTCCTTAGTATTTCACTTCTTTGTCTTGAACTAGCTCTCTCAGGTAATGATACTTGATAGCAATATGCATAGTCTTTGTGTACATTACATGATTCTTTGATATGTTTATAACAGTAGTGTTATCACAATAGATAAAAATTGGATCATTAATATCTTCTTTCATACCTTTCAATAATTGCTTGATCCATATGATATTTGAACAATTTACTACTGCTACCACATATTCAACTTCAACAGTTGATTGAGAAATGCAGTTCTACTTCTTACTTGTCCATGAAACTAGTCTCTTTCCTAGAAAGAATGCTCCACCACTTGTCCTTTTTCTGTCATCAACATTTCTTGCCCAATTAGAAGTAGTAAAAACCTCTAGTTCAAACTTATCATTCTTCTCATAATACAATCCATAGTCTTATGTTCCTTTTAGATATCTCAGTATCCCTTTTACTTCCATCATGTGATTCTCCTAAGGACTTGTAAAAAATCTTGCAACTATTCCAACTGCTAATGTAATATCAGGTCTACTATGAACAACATATTGTATTTTTCCAATCATTGATCTATGTAGTTTCTATTTCACATCAATAGAATTATCATTCTTAGATAACTTATGTCCAATGGCCATAGGTGTACTAGTTGGTCTTGAATCTTCCATTCCAAAAAAATTCAATATCTCCTTGATGTATTTGGATTGAGTAATAAACATACCTTGCTTCATTTGATATACTTGTAATCTAACAAAAAATTTGATCTCACCAAACACAGACATTTCAAATCCCTTCTTCATCTCATTAGGAAATGATTTTCATAATGCTTCCTTACCTCTAAATATAATATCATCAACAAATATTTCAAATAATAATGCCTCATTGTTCTTTCTAGTCTTCAAGTATAGATTGTTTTTATCATTAGTTCTTGCAAATCCAATCTTCACCAAATAATTGTGTAGTCTTTTATACCATATATTAGGAGCTTTTTTGAAACCATATAGATCCTTGTGCAACTTGTACACCATATTCTTCTTGTTGGGGTGAACAAATCCTTTAGGCTACTCTATGTACACTTCTTCAAGTATCTCACTCAAACATATAGATTTGATATCCATCTAGTATACCTTAAATCCTTTATAATTAGAATATGCAAGTAGTGTTCTAACTTCTTCTAGTCTTTCCATAGGGTCAAATGTTTTCCCATAGTCAATTCCTTTGCATACCATACTAGCCTTACCCCTTGCAACTTCACCTTTTTCATTTAGCTTGTTCCTAAATACCCACTTTGTTCCAATAAAATTTTTGTCCTTAGGTCTAGGTGCCAACATCCATGTTTTCTTATTTTCTATATGCTCAATTTCTTTATTCATTTCTTGTATCCAATCTTCATTCTCCAAAGCACCTTTTACAAATTTGGGCTCAAACTCACAAAATAAACATGTTTTACTTCTGAGTCTCTTCCTTGTCATAATGCCACATTATTTATCTTCAATGATTTTCTCAAGTGTATGATGTCTTCCTACATCTTTTTCTAATACAGGTTCTTTCCTTCTCTCTTCTTCTACATGCTCATCTTGAAAATTGATTTCAAGCTCATTATTTCTTTTTAGTTCAAGTTTTCATTCATGTTTTTCTTTATTGGAAATTTCATCTTGATGTTAGGCTCCCTCTTTCTATGAATCAACATTGTTTGGTTATTTATCAACACCCACAATCCATTGCTTGGTAATTGGTTGTTGCCACTCGACATTCCCATTTTGTTGTTGATTTTCAATTTTGTTCTCTTTTTTAGGTGGGGTGCTAGGAGCACAATCATTCACATGTATGAATGTATTGTAGTCTTCAAGTTTTGTCTTACATTAAAACTCATTCTTTTTTGCATATTCATCAACATTCACATTTTCACTTTCCACATTTTTTTAGTGTTAGAGTTCAAACACTTATAAGCTTTGCTCTTAGTGGAATAACCTAGGAATATGCCTTCGTCACTTTTAGCATCATTTTTCCATTGCTATTATCCTTAAGTATATAGTATTTTCTTCCAAAAACTTTAAAATACTTTACATTAGGTGCATATCCATACCATAATTAAAAAACTGTAACATGTGTACCTTTCTTGACTTGCACTTTGTTCAAAGTATAAACTGTTGTACTTATAACTTCTCTCCAATATTTTTGTGACACATTTTTCTCCATCGTCATTGTTCTAGCATAGTCCATGATTGATCTATTTCTCCTTTAAGCTATTCCATTTTGAGGAGGGGTCCTTAGTGTTAAGATCTACCTTTTGATTCCTCTATCATTGTATAATATGTTAAATTCATTAGAAATGAATTCTCCACCTTTATCAGATCTCAAACACTTCAACCTCTTTCCTGTCTCCTTTTCAACACTGGCCAAATACCACTTAAATAATTGAAAACTATCAGATTTTTCTTTAAGAAACATTGTAGTCATCATTCTAGATTAGTCATCAACAACTATAATGAAATATTTGTCTCCACAATATTTTTGAAACCAATAATTCCACATAGGTCAATATGAACCAAATCCAAAATTTTTATTAGATGAATATGTCTTTCTCTTCAAACTAGACTTTGTCATTTTTCCCAATTGACATTTACACATAGCATTATCAGGTTTCTTCAATTTTGGAAATCCTCTTACTCTTTTCATCTTACTAATGCAAACTAAATTGTCAAAAATTACATGACATAACCTCTTTTGTCATAACCAAATATCTTCATATTATGCAAACAAACATGTCTCACTAGATAAATCTAGATAGAACAAGTTACCTCTTATTTGGTCACCACTTCCATTCACTTCACCATCAACATCAAATATTTTGACCTTTCTATGATGGAATTCAACTATATCCTAATTATTTCAACTGTGAAACACTCAACAAGTTATAGTTAAGTCCTTCAACCTGTTAAACATTGTCACATTTGATCTTATCAGTCAATTATTTTGATCATTTACCTTCCACAAGACATGGTACATCATTACCAAATTTAACACATCCACCCTTGTATGGTCTAGTGTTCTCAAATTTACTTTTATCACTAGTTGTGTGATTTGAACAACCACTATCAATTATCCACCTATCACTTTTATTCACATATGAAATTAATACAATTTTCTCATCTTCATCAAAATCTTCTTTCATAGCAACATAGACTGCTTCTTCATCATTAATTTCAAATTTATTACCAGTTTCTTTTTTAATAATATAATAATATTTCTTACCTTTGTCTTTGTATTTCTTGTTTCTCTTGTTGTCTCAATCATATCTTCTTCCTATGTACTTGCTTTCCCTATTTTCATCCTTGTCTTCACTATTAGGAAATCTTCTAGCAATATGACCAACTTTGTTGCATGAAAAGCATAATATAGGAATTTTACCTTTATATTTTCCTTTACCTCTTGGAAGTCTTCTATCCACCAATGCTTCAAGCTCATCAAGTTCATTATAAAAAACATCACTATCACTTTTCACATATTTTCCTTTTCCTTTCTTACTAACAACCAATTGTGATTTAAAAGAAGATTCAATAGAGGTAGGAGTGAAATTATCAATATTTGATATCTCAAAAGTAGTAAGCCTACCAATCACACCTTCCAGAGTTAGATCATTACCTAGAGGACATCTTAGAACTTGTATTGTAGATACCCAAATAGAATAGATAGGAAGTAGAGTTCTCAATGCTGTATTGATTATAATTTCATCATCAATATTTTCATTGGATAATCTTATATAATTTACAACCTCTTTGATTCTTTTGTAATACTGGACTATATTCTCATCTTTTGTTATTATCATGTCATCAAACTTGGCATAGCTTAGGGTTGATGCAATCTAAAACATGGCTTGGGTGTGTTCTTGCTTCTCTTTTAGTTGTTGAGTTGTTGAAGAACTATTATTTTCACATATGTATTGTCCAAAAAATTTATTGCACCATCTCTAATTCATGCTAGATGTAGCCTCATCAAATATTCCCATGTAGGGAAATTCCCTTTGTTCAATCTTGGCACCTCCATTTTTTACATCTTGGTCTTTAGCTTCAAGTACATTCAAAATTTTCTCTACAAGCATCAATGCTCTAATACCAATTGTTATAATGTTTAGAATAACTAAGAGGGGAGTGAATCAATTATCCAAGGTCTAGATGTACCAATTGAATAAACAAAAACTTAAATAACTTTAGATGTTAACATTTAATAGCCACTCCCTCTGCCCGTATTCCCTACAGAAAGAGTCCTAGAGGCTTACACCCCATTTCCCCTAAGCCTGAGCTTCAGGAGGAGGAGGAGGAGGAGGATAACGATGATGATGAGGATATAGACTTAGGGGAAGAGAAGAAGGGGGGCAGGGGGGGAATGATGAGAAGGAGGAGGAGAATTGGAGGGAAAGTGAAAAGGAAGAGGAGGATTTAGTTGACAATTCAGGGAATCCCAAGAAAAGGAAAGCAGATGAGGCTTTTGAAACCAATGACCAGATTCTTGAGATTCCAAGCTCTGGCCCCACTAAGGGGAAGATAGATATTCAAGGGAAAGAAACTGGGGAGGTGATAAAAAAAATAGGAGGAGGTCTTGGAGGAATTTTAATTCAAATATCACAAAATCGGGGATTGTCAGGGAGCTGTTGAATATCCAAGTGATGGAGGACATCGATGGAAAAGCCCACTATGATGAACTCATTGACCTTGCTTTGGTTGTTATCTTTGATAATGAGAGGGAAATTGGGCTTAACCTTTTGAACAATTCTAAGAACAAAATGATAGATGACTTTTGGTCTATCAAATGGCTATTCCATAAAATTGAAGACCTTAAGGGTAAAAGAAGCTAGGAAGGAAGCCAAAAATTTGGCAATGACCAAGAGCACAATGACAAGGAGAGAAGCCAGGTTGGAAGCCAATGACACTTCAAAATCCAAGAAAACAATGTTGACCAGGAGGACAGAATCACCAAGGTTGAACAAAGAGTACAAAGGATGGAGTTCTCCCATCAAAACCTAGCTAATTAGGTGATCGCTACTTTGAATTCCCTAAATGAGAACATTAATAGTCTGGGTGAATCATTGATGAGTGCTAGATTTGGTAGGGAAAAGATGGAGAAGGCTAGCTTGGATATTGGGTAGGCTAAGGATGATTTGAAAGAAATTAGGGACCCAACAAATGCTCAAAACTAGGACCAGGAGGATGCAGATGACAAGATGACCAATGAAGCTACAAAGACCCTGCAGTTTCTTGATAGAGAGAACTAATAGTTAGTGATACTTTGTTGTCTTGTATTTTCCTTGTGTAGCTAGTTTTTTCTTTTTCTAGTGTAGCTAGTTTTTTGTTTCTTAGCCATGGGCCTGTTGTTTAGGTTTGGCTTTTGATAAGCAGTTTCTCTATAGCTGGACTTTTCTTAATATTTCTATTTCAAATATGTTGTAAAAAAATTTTAGTTTTAGGATCCCTATAAAACTTGTTTTACTTAATAAAAAACATCCAATAGCTCGACATGTAAAGTAAACTTTCGGTAACATAAACTAGTAGTCCAATATCCTAAATATAATAGACTTGCAAAATGTACTCATTAACAATAAATCATCACAAATAACACCTACACAAGTTTGACACTAGGATTTAATGTGGAAACCCAACTTGGGAATAACCACCAGTAACATGTCACCAATCTTTTCACTCTTCTAAAGTTAGCTCTGTTAGGAGCCAAGCCTATTGATTAAATGTAACCTTGTTAAAGGATTTAATCACCCTATCAAGAGTGGCCTTGTTAGAGGACTTTAGAAAATTCCATTAGTATTCCACCTTGATTAAAGGATTTACATATGACTATTAGATCAACCTTGATTAAAGGATTTCAAACTGATAAAATGGTTAGAAAGTAACAATAGGTTTTGATCTGACAAATACAACTTACTTTGCAAATATAGATCTTGGTTGAGCTCAAAAGTTGATCCGCTAATAGGCCTTCATTGTCAACTCAATCTCTTATTCACTTGGCAACCCTTCAAGCAATTGATCTTCTTCTCTTCTTAAGTTCACAAGTCAATGGAATCAACAACTACTCCAACCTTCAACAACTTCTTAAAGCTAAATCTCATACCTCCTTATATGGGTAGTTCTAATCTTTTTCTTCTTAAAAACCACTATATATCTTAGGATTATGATCATATTCAACACATATAATGAATCTATCCAACTTATTGTCCATCCTCTTCTTTTCTAGAAGCTTCTCTTTCAAATTAATCCATTGATCAATTGCCTAACTTTTTCCTTGTATTAAATCTTCTAGATCATCCATCCTTATCTTCAACACACTTTCCATATTCCAAGAAATCAACTCTATCGACTGGAAATTATGATTTCTCATAAGCTATCAAAATGTTGTCCCTTTCCCAAAACTATGTTCTAACACTTGGTCATCATTGGGTTACGTTGTCACTATAAATTCTCTATTTGACACATATAGTAACACTTGGTCAATACTAATTCTCAATCAACACTATTTATGTTTGGCTTATATTGTGGCTTGGTCAACATTAGCATCACTCAACACAAACTTGAAGTTCCTTAATCTTCTTATCTTTTGCTTAGTCAATCCAATGCATTGGTTAGTCTTTGATCACCTCTTCAAGGTAAAAATTTCTTCTCCACTTGTAAGATGATTTAAATAATCACTTTATCTTGTCAAAGTTGAACTAATCAAGTGTCCATTGTAGTCTCTTCTTCATAACTCAACCTTAAAACTTCTCAAATCCTCTTTATCAATCATGTAGATATGGAACTTAGATTAGATAGCAAATTGTCTCAACAATAAGGTTTGACATCAATGAAAAATAAAAATTATTCCAATTGTAGTTTCTAAGATGATTATCTAGATCTTTTGTGGTATTATTGAGAATGTGTTTGTTGCATCATGATTTATTGGTTTGTGGCTTGGTTTATTCATGAAAGTTTTAGAAACAATTATTATTGTGTTTATGAGCATGTTGTTTATGACATGTTCCTTGAGATTCATATATTGTTATGTTTTTGGTTGCACTTTGTTACTCTTCTTGTTGTAGGTGACTTTTTTTTTCAAGATTCAGTGCATGTTTTATCCTTTTGTTTCAAGGATTCCCAATTGGGGCATTACACACAACCTAACAAGCTAGTAGAATCACTAACTATGATACCACTAGAATGTCCCTAGAGATTTTTTAACTACTTTTACAATTACAAAAAATAATGCTACCTCCACTAAGAATCACCTTGGAAGTCCAATGTGCTAAAAAATATTTTACAACAAAATAAGTAATCTCATACAACAATATAAGAGTCTTTATATGGTCATGCATAAAATCCCATTAAAGTGTCCATATAGTGACTAATGGTAGAGTGAAAAGTCATATAATGAATTTTCTACAATTGTGTTGATAAGGTTGCACAATGGAAATAAGATGACTTTAGTCCATCAGTGGTCCATGAAATTTGATAGTATGATATCAAGGTTGTATGGTGGTTTGATCTACAGTGTATTACATATGATAAGTATTTTTCTACAATCCTTTTGAAGTTATTTTCCACTCAATACTCCAATATTTGTACCAATGAGTACTCTTTCCTTTAGAATGACAATATCTCCAACAAAATATTATGTTAGGAATAAGAAGTTTTGTATAGTTTCCCAAATATGAACATTGATAGTATTTTAGATCACAAATTCACACAAGAAGGAACACTAAATCAGCTATTGTAGAAACACAAAAGATGTAAATGAGATGAAAGATTTAAATAATTATAGAACTTTAAATTACAAATAATGATAGCAGAATAGGATGAGGAGATACTCCCATTGAAAATTCCAATACCAAATAGGGAGGGTCTTTCACCTCCAAAATGGTATAAAATCAAACTCCAACTTGAATTCATAAAAGAAATTAGCAAAGTTTACATCATACAACAACCTATAATTTGATATTAAATATTCCTTCAAATAAACTCCCAAGGGTTTAAAAAAAGTGTTGACACAAGAAACACCTACAAACAATAAAATAAAAATGGGCCTAGGAGATAATTAAATTAATTGTTGGGACTCCAAACATACAAAATATTATTGTATTAATTTATTAATTGTGTCTAGGATGTCATTTTTGTTAGTCGTGGTATAATATTACCTTGGCCAAGGTTTCACTACATGCAAGAAATATACTTTGTAATGTCATTATCACTACAAATCTTGTATTATTGACTACTTTCACTATAAAATCTCAAAGACTCGTTTACGACTTGTTGTCCATATTCAGAAAAAATAAAAGGTCCATCAACCTAACAGTGGTCACCCACTCACATGAGAAAAACATATAAGTTTTTTGTGGTTTATGACCAATCCATTAGAAGTCCCTTCCTGATTACTACTACTATGTTTTTTATTTTAGAGGCTTTGTTGATTAGGTATTATCCACTACATTACACCATGTTCCAACACAGTAAATAGTGTCATATGGTCATGTTTTTGAAATGGATAAGGTTTACTCAACCTAGGGAATTTTTAAAATTTTAGAATATTATAGTATTATTGACCTATCCATATATCAATAAAAATAAGGTGAATATTTATACATATCACAACTAATGAGGCCTTTCCTTATGTAGTTGTAGGATAGTCTCATTGATAAAATATTAGGATGATTTTGTAATTCCTAACCAGAGTAGCTCTCATAATGATAAGGTACAATATTTACCAATAAAAAATGTAATTACATAATATTTAACTACAAAAGTGCATAACATGTGATCCATTCCATAAGCAATAGAGAACACAACCACAATCATGCACAAGTGAAATTTTTTAATTACTTCCAAGGGTCCTGTGACAAAATATATTATGCACTCATGAGACTACCCAAAAACTAATAATACAATATCCAATGAATCACAAGAGGTTAAGCCAAAAATATCCCAAAACTATACAAATGGAGGAAACTAAGCCATCCTCAAAATGCATCTAAATAGAGATTCATTTTAAGCACAAACGAAGTGTTCCTAAGATGATTAAGCATGAAGGTTCATTTTCTTCTAAACAATAAGGAATAATTAGTATCCCACAAAGTAATCCAATGTTACATAGAAAGAAAAGATACAAAAGAAGAGAATGTTATAGGGAATGGGGAAAAATATCAAAAGTATTGGAGATGTCAATTTGTGAAAGCACCTATTGTAATGTAAATATTTATTTAATAATTCATAATTATAACTCTAAGACAAAAACTCTTTGACCAAAGAGGAAGAGATGTCACTTCATAGGAGGAGATGTTGATTTACACTATTAGCCCCAACTAATGATGCAACTTAGAATGTTGTGAATGCATATAGAAGAGTCATATCAGTTGGTATATTGTCATTGATGTCAATTCTTAGTTGATTACAAATTATGCTAACTCAATAGAGTTCTATATCAAGTTGATTGATGAAGAGGATTTGAAAAAAGTATGTTGAAGATAAAGTTTATAAGTATGGTCCTCAATGGACACTTGAATGAGTTGGATAGTGATAATGTGAAGTTAATTTAATTTTTTTACAATCATGTAATGTGTTACACAAGCTACACCAAGTGAAAAGATTAAAGGAAGACTATGTTCACCAAGTGACTACAATGTTCGTCGAGCAATTAGCTAAGCAAGTGAAGATTTAGTGTTACTCAAGCAAGTTTAGAATTTCCCAAATGATGTTTTACCTAAGTGAAATGTTATGTTCATGGAGTAACAACAAGAAGAACAATTTTTTAAAGATGAAATCTAAGGCTTTTGATGGAAATAAAGAATTTTTGAGAAGTTCAAAAGTGTGAGTCTAAGTTTCTCAGAAGATCAACAATCAAAAAAACACAATGAAAATATGATGATGGAGATTTGAGAAGGATAATGATGAGAAAAAATTTCTATGAAATTTCTAGTTCCAAAGTGGTTATATGCAATGAATATGAGAACAACAATTATTATTACGTAACAATGGAAGAATCTGGAAGCATAGAGACTACTATTTAAGGAGTAGTTGAATAGGTTTTTGGTTGCTAGTTGATCGTTGATTGAATGTTAAGGAAGAAGATCAAAGTGGGAAATTATTAGAGAGGAAAAAGGAGCCAAGAGAACCAAGTATATTGAAGGAGAAGGTCAAAGAAGAGTTATAGTGAAAGAGAGAAAGTGTGAGTCATCTAGTAAATAGATTAGAGAATAGAAATCATAAAGAGATCAAACAGAAAGGAGATTTGATTAGGAAAGGTAGTGCTAAACTTGATAGATCAATTTATATTGTTACTTTGTAATCTTGTAGAAAAAAAATGCATTAACTGAGTGGACATAGCAGGTTAACATTGATTAGTGATGTTTGTAAGTCCTTTAGAGCAAGACACTCTTTAGATAGGATCAAGGAGTGATAAGGTCTAGATGATCATTTGGTGTAAATCCTCTAACATGGTCATATTTTTAATGTGTATGTAAACCTTTTACAAGGTTGGCTCCTATTAGAGATCACTTCATAAGAGTGAAAAAATTTGGTTGATGGTCCCAGGTGATTTCTCCCTTTATAGGGTTTCCACATTAAAAATCTTGGTGTCAAATGTATAATTATTTTTATGTTGCAAGTTTATTTTTATGTTATTTACGTTTTATTGCAAATTGGTAACAACTAAGTTATATTAATGACATTAAGTAATAACAGATACAGTGAATGAATAGTTTGGAGTAATTTGATTGTGTGAGTAAATTAAGAAGTTGAATGAGATCACCTAGTGATTGATTCTAATGTTTATGAATTTTTTTTGGTAGTAAAATGTTTGAAGGAATTATAGGATAGCTTGAAATTATTGATTCATCCCCCCTCTTAATTATCTAATAATTGGTATTAGAGCACAGTGATTGGAGAAATAATTTTAAAGGAGCTTGAGCTAAATATCACAAGATTTATAAGAGAGAGGTACCAAAGCTAAACATGGAGATTTTCTCATCATGGAAAGACAAAATTATGTTACATCTATCTAGAATTGGAGATAATATTACTCACTAGTTCAATAATGAATATACTACACCTTATTCTCCTATGATAGTGAAAAAAATGACTAAAATAAGGAATCATAATAGCTTAATGATTGAGATTGCATCTAGACTCAATGATGTCAAGTTTGATGAAATCAAGAACTACACACATGTTAAACAAATGTGGGACAAATTAAAAACTTGTACATGGTAGAGATCCAAATGTGTTGAGAGCTAAAACTTAAAGTTTTAGAGGTAAGTATGATGACATGAGAATGTCACACAGTATGTGAACTAAATTAAAGAAGTGGTAAGTACAATTAGAGCTTTTGGTAGAATTATTAGTAATAGTGAAATCATAAGTAAATTTATTATAACTCTTCTGTCTATTTATGCTATCAAAGTTTCTACAATTCAAGAAGTGTGAGCTATGCCTGGTACTATTTTGACACTTGATTGTTTAATTGGTTGGTTGAATACATTTGAATTGAGAAATTATGATAATAGTATGGTTACACTTGGGAATTCTTTTAAATCTTCACTAACCATTGGAAGTTCAAAGAAAGAAAATAAAAGTAAGGAAGAAAGTGAATCCAAATATGAAGATGATCTAGATGTACTTGAAGCATTGCTTGCAAGAAGGTTCTCAAGAGGTGAAGTTAAATACAAAGATGAAATGCCCCTAATTTGTTTCAAGTGTAATGAAGTTAGTCATTTTTCTCCTAAGTTTACTAACAAAAGTAAGAGTAATAGGAATGAGAAGAAATATTACAAGTATGCAAGGAATAAGGATTACAAAGACAAAGTAAAGAAATCATGCTACATTTCTAAAGAAGAGCACACTAAGTCTAGTACTAATGAAGAGAAGGAAGTAGTTGAGATGGTATATGTTGCAATCCAGGAAGATCCCAATGGATAAAGGTATGAGAGTGAAAATTCCCTTATTTTACATGTTAGAAAGAATGGTTCATGGATTATAGATAGTGGATGCTCACATCACATGACTAGTAACTTAAAAAAGCTTGATAAGTTTGAGGATATTGATGATGGTGGAGTTTTTAAGCTAGGTAGTGATGTACCATATCCATTGAAAGACAAATGATCACTGATGTTGAATGATAAGATCATATGCATGACGATGCTTACAAGGTGCAAGAACTAAGGTATAATATTTTGAGTGTTGCTCAATTGAATAATTTAGGTCACAAGCTAGGATTTCAAAGCAAGAAATTCAATATCTATAATGATGAAGGAAATCTAATTAGAACTAGAGGGTATGTGCAGGATCATGGTGTGCCAAAAAGTGGCGATCTGAAAAATATGTAGTTCTGAAATATCTCAAACCATTTCAAAATCTATTCCAACTTTTTTCCCACCCACCCTAATACCAAATGAAAAAAATTAATATCTTTATAAGGTCTACTATATCTTTTGATACCAAACCTATATGGTCAACTTTAAAAACATTCTAAAAATGTGCTTTTGGCTTGTTTTTATGTAATTTTTGCTTCAAAAATGTACTTGACGACTTTTTTTCACCAAAATTTGATGAAATGAAAAGGGTTTCTTAAGAATGTTCTTATCTTTCCATAAATGTAAGGTTTGTCAAATTATGAGTTTAGTAAGTAATTATTACTTATTTTCTAATGGAGTTACATATAAAGTGCTAACTAACACACTAGTTGAAAAACAACTATAACTTTCAAATGGTACAATATTTTTAAAATCCAAAAGATGCATCACATTCTATGTTTCTTCTACTATAAGGCAATAAAATAATAAATTGAATTTTGCAGAGTTTTGAATTAGTTAAGGTCGTCAGACACGAGAGTTTTTTATTCCAAAAATACTAAAGTCAAAAATTAATTAATTATTATTTATTTAGAATAAAAATACCCAAAAATATGTGTCACATCCAAGCATGATTCTACTACTTATATCTAGAATATTATTAAAAAATACTATTAGTTGATTTTGATTAAGGTGGTCAGACATACGTCTACTTCTTATTTTTATTTTGAAATTTTTGTAATATTGCATTAAAATTCAAAATTTTGACCAATCAATTTTTTATTTTTTTGAGATAAGTCCTAGTAGTTTAGAAACTAGATTTAATTTTGTAGAGATTCTCTTCTCTCAAATTTTTTATATAAAGTTAATAACAAGTAGAAAATTGCACATCTAGTTGACATAACCACAATTTTCTTATTTTTATTGCCACTTAAGAACATAGTTTGGTTGACTATGATCCTGCACATACCCTGGGATGCAAATCAAAGGTAACTTATTTTATCTTGATCCTACTATTGAGACATGTTTATTTTCTAAAATTGAAGATGTATGGTTGTGGCATAAAAGTTTTTGTTATGTAAACTTTGAGAACATAATGAAGGTTAGTAGAAAGAAAAGACTTAGAGGCTTACCAAATCTGCAAAAACTTGAGAATGTTATGTGTAAAGAATGTCATATTGATAAGTTGAAAAAACCAAGATTTTCAAGAAAGGCAAACACATTAAATGATGTTTAAGAGCTTGTGCATACTAACTTGTATGGTCCTATTGGTACAAAGAGTTATTATGGTGATAGATATTTCATCTTGTTTGTTGATGAGTATTATAGGATGATGATTGTTATGTTCATCAAGGTGAAATCACATAATTTTGATATGTTTAGATGGTATAAAGCTAGAGTTGAGGATGAAATTGATAAATTTTTGAAATGTTTAAGATTTAAAAGAGGTGGTGAGTTTATGTCTATTGAATTCACTAATGTTTGTGCTAAGAAAGGTATTAAGAGAAAATTGTCTACACTAAGGACACCACAATAGAATGGTATTGTTGAGAGGAGAAATAGATCAATTATTCATTGTGAATGGAAATTGATGATTGAAAAAGATGGTGTGCATATGTTCTAGAGAGAAGCTTTTAGTATTGTCATTTATACTCTCAAATAAGTTTACTTGAAGAAATGAACAAAAAAAACACCCTATGAACTCTGGTATGGACATACACCTAATGTAAGTTATTTCAAAAAATTTGGAAGTAGGTGTTATATTTACAAGGATGTGAGAAATGGAAAGTTTGATTCAAAAGGGGATGAAGGTATATTCCTTGGTTGATCATCTAAGAGAAAGGCTTATAAATTTTTGAATTAGGCTACTAACAAATTGAAAGTGAAAATGTAAGGATTGATGAGTTTGTAGAAAAGAACAAAGTGGAAAGAAAGAATGAGTTTAAAGATTAAAAAAGGTTTGTATATGTGTATGAAGAGGCACTAGATACTACCCGAGTTATAACCAAGAGCTACTAGGTATTAAAGAGCATTATCGAAGTCACAGAATGCTTTACTCAAGCACCAAACAGTACAAACTGAATAAGAAGTTGAACCCCTAGTGAGTGAAGAAAATGTTGAAAATCAGAGAACTAGACCTTTAATGGAAAAATATGTGAGAAAGAATTATTCCAGTGATCAAATTATTG
This sequence comes from Cupressus sempervirens, assembly GCA_028749045.1. Taxonomy (NCBI): domain Eukaryota; kingdom Viridiplantae; phylum Streptophyta; class Pinopsida; order Cupressales; family Cupressaceae; genus Cupressus; species Cupressus sempervirens. Next base: position 473,429,181 of record CM053792.1, read on the forward strand.
GTGACATTGGAGAAAGAGAATTGGATTAATGCTATGAATGAAGAGATTGAGAAGATTGAGAAGAACAATACATGGACATTAGCACCACGACCTGTTGATAAGAAAGTGATAGGACCAAAATGAATTTTTAGAAATAAGTTGAATGAAAATGGACAAGTTGTGATAAATAAGAAAAGACTAGTTTAAAAATTTTATGCTTAAGACAAAGGGATAGATTATGGTGATACTTTTTCACCTATGGAAACATTTGAATGAGTAAGAATAGTTTTTTTCTATGCTACCTATAAGAAGTTCAAAGTTTATCAAATGGACATCAAATCTAAATTTCTAAATAGAATACATGAATAAGAAAGCTACATTGAACAACCTAAAGGATTCATTGAACTTGATTAGAGGAACATGGTTTTCAAATTGAACAAGGCATTGCATGGGCTGAAACAAGAACCGAGACCATGGTATGAAAGGTTACATTCATATTTGGTTAAGATTGGATTTCCTAGAAAAAGTGAAAATAATAATATATTTGAAATGTGAATCTGATGATATGGTGTTGATCGCCGAGATATTTGTGGATGAAATTATATTTGGAGGAAATGGCATGTTGGGTAAAACATTTTTTATCAAACAAGTACAAAATTTGAGATGTTTATCTTTTGTGAGATCAATTTTTTTATTGGATTACAAGTTCATCAAACAAGGAATGGTATATATGTTACTCAATCTAAGTATGTGAAATAAATCTTGAAGACACTTGGTATAGATGAGTTTAAGCCAGTCAGTACTCCTATGGTAACCAAAGTGAAATTATCAAAGGAGGACACATCTACAAAATTAAATGAAACACAATATAGATCCATGATTGGAAAACTACAATATGTTGTGCATAGTAGACCATTTATTTCACATGTTGTTGGTATAGTTGCAAGGTTTTCATCTAATCCAAAAAAGACATGCATGACTGTTGTGAAGAGGATATTCAAATATTTAAAAGGAACTGAAGATTTTGTCCTACAGTATAAGAAAGATGATAACTTTAATCTTAAAGTCTACACAGATGTTGATTGGGTTGGTAATATTGATGATAGAAAAAATCACAAGTGGTGGAGCTTTCTTTTTAGGAGAAAGATTGATTACTTGGATAAGCAAGAAACATAGTTGTATTTCACTATCTATTATTGAAGCTGAATATGCTATTTTTGTAATCAGTTATTCAAATATTGTATGGATTAAGAAACTATTGCAAGGTATGAGAGAATAAATACAAAAGTATGTCACTATTTATTGCGATAACACTAGTGCAATAAATATATCAAAGAATATGGTGATGCATGCAAAGAAAAAGAATATTTTAATCAAGTATCATTACTCGAGGGAGAAAGTACTAGAGAAACAATTGGGGCTTGAATACATGAAGTCTAAAGAACAAATTGTAGATATATTTACTAAACCATTGCCTAAGGATGCTTTTGAGTATCTAAGAGGTAAACTGGGGCTCTTGCCCCTATCCAAAATTCACTAGGTAAAGATGCATGTTGCATCAAATCATGGATAAATGGAAATATCTTTGTGGAGTTGATGCAAGAGTTCATAGTTTAGGAACATTTATGAAGTTGTGAAGTTGACTATGATGAAGCTGATATAAACTATACATGCAAGGTACAAGGATAACTACAAGGTTCTTTAAGTTTCACATTGGAACTTATAATGACCTTTGGCAATGTTTTCAAATGGGGAGAGGATATATAGGAAAGAGAATTAGTAGAAAATCAAGGAAGATAACCTATAAAGGGGAGAGAATCTATAAAGAAGAAGGACTCAAAGGGAGAGATGAGATAAGAAAGAATCAAAGAATGTAATGCAAATGGGGAGCAATTCAAAAAGAATAAAATTGAAGTTGAACAAAAGAAGATCATATCATAAGGAGGAGAAACATTGATGATTGTTATTGCTGAAGAAATAGACCAAATTAGAGAGAACTTGATGATGAAGACAAAGAACTGAAAATTTGTATTTTTATCAATGTATACATTTGATTATCTTATGTAGTATTTTGTAATGTAAAATCATATGTTATGTGTTTCCATAAATGCCAAAGGGGGAAATTGTTAGCCCCAACTAATGACACAATTGAGAATGTTGTGAATGTATGTAAAAGAGTCATGCTATCATTGATATTAAGTCTTAGTTGATTAGACATTATGACATATTAGTAGAATGATATATCAAGTTGATTGATGAAGAGGATTTGATTAATGAAGAGGATTTGAAGAAAGTATGTTAGAGATGGAGTTGATAAGTATGGTATTCCATGGGTACTTAAATGAGTTGGATAGTGATAATGTACTATTGGTTTGATTTTTTTACAATCATGTAGTATTTTAGTGTAATGTGTTATAAAAGCTACACCAACTGACAAGGTTTAAAAGGGAAGACTATGTTCACCAAGTGACTATAATGTTCATCAAGAAGTTGACTAAGGAAGTAAAAATTTAGTGTTACCCTAGAAAGTTTGGTATTTTTCTTGAATGATTATTAACCCAAGTAAATTTTTATGTTCACTGAGTAACAACAAGAACAAGTTTATAAAGATATAATTAGAAGATGTCTTTTGATGGAAATATAGAATGTTTGAGAAGTTCAAAAGCATGAGTCAAAGTTTGTCACAAGATCAACAACTGGAAAAATACAATGTTGATCTAATGATGGAAATTTGAGAAGGATAAGGATGAGCACAAATTTTTGTGAAATTTCTATTTTCTAAGTGGTTACATGCAATGAATCTAAGATTGACAATTATGATTAAGTGGCAGTAATTGGAAGAATCTAGAAGCACAAATACTACTATTTAAGGAGTAGTTTAACAAGATTTGAGTTTTTGATTGAGTGTTGATCTAATGATAAGGAAGGAGATAGAAGTGAAAATTTTTTGAAGAGGAAAGAAGAGTTGAGAGGACTAAGAAGAGTGAAGGAGAAGGTCAAACTAGACTTATAGTGAAAGAGAGAAAGTGTGAATTGGCTAGTAAAGAAGTTAGATGATAGAGATCAAAAAGAGACCAAGTAGAAAGGAGATTTGATTAAGAAAGGAAGTGTTAAAGCTAATAGATCAACTTATATGATTACTTTCTAATCATTGTAGCAGAAATTTATTATTAACTAAGTGGACCTAAAAAAATTGTGAAATCCTATATGGTAACATCAATTAGTGATGTTTGTAAGTCCTTTAGAGCAGACCCCTCTTTAGACATGATCAAGGAGTGATAATTTCTAGATGATCTTTTGGTGTAAATCCTCTAACAAGGTCACATTAACAATGTTACGTAAAACTTTTACAAGGTTGCCTCCTAGAAAAGATCACTTTACAAGAATAAGAATTTTGGGATGTTAGTCCTAGATGATTTTTCCCTTTACAAGTTTTCCACGTTAAAAAACTTGGTGTCAAATGTGTGATTGTTGTTATGTTGCAAGTTAATGTTTATGTTATTTTCATTTTACTACAACTCAATAACAAAAAAGTTATATTACTGACATTTGGTAATAACATATATAGTGAATGAATAGTTTGGAGTAATTTGATTGTGTGAGTAAATTAAGAAGTTTAATGAGATCACCAAGTGATTGCTTATAATGTTTATGAAGTCTAGTTGGTACTAAAATGTTTGAAGGGACTATAGGATAATTAGACATAATTGATTCACCACACCCCCTCTTAGTTATCTAACATTTCACAAATTCTAGTGCATGTGTAATGTTGGTTTACATTTTTTCTTAAATTAAGGAAATGAAAGAAACATTCATGTGTCGACTCTAACACACAAATAAAATACAACTAGCTCCACACCAAGAAGTAGTGAATATATGGAATTTATTCCAAACTCATTAGATATAAACATAATGATAATAAATGAAAATAATCTAATGAGCATATAACATGTATAACATAATTATTAAAATGAAAGTACAAAAAGATAGAGAATAAAACATCATCCTTGACACTCTACCACTAGAGTTATGTTGTCACCTATACATTCATCCCTAGTAGTGACATGAAATGTTACATGACTATGCAGTACCCTCAATCCCGCCACTAGTATATTCTGACTCATTTTTGGCAAAAATTGGTCAAATTTTTTATTCATGTTGGTAGAATTTTTGACCAATTGCTTTATCACTATTTTTGTTGTCAAAACTTTGACCAAGTCTTATAGGTGTCATAATTTTGATGATTAATTTTGTTGAAAATGACTAAAAATGGCCTTCCTTGTTATGAAGACCATTGGTCAAAATTTCTACCAAGTTTGGTCAAAATGTAAATCAAAGCATCAACCAGGATGCCAAAGCCACAACAACATCTTGGTCGATGCATTGGTCAAAATTTCCACCAAAGATTGGTAGAAAGTTTGACCAATGTTGGCCCTTGATCGACCAAAATGCCAAACCCATGATGAAATCATGGTCAATGCATTGGTCAAAATTTCAACCAAAGTTGGTAAACATTGGTGAAAATTTTGACCAAAATGTTTTGTTTAAAAACAAATATACTAGAAGATAAATATCCAAAGTAATCACCAACGATAGCCTCATCAATGATTAGTTTGGATATTTATCTTTAGATCTTTGGTGGGTCTACCACCACCTTGAGATTAGATTTCACATACCTATATTGAGGGCACTACAAGTGGCTATAGAGGGATGAGGTTTCCATCTATCAGGATGTCTCATTCCCTACATGTAGACCATGGAGAGGGAGAGAATATATGTTGGGGTTGTAGCATGTTAGCCCACCTATACCATGAGTAGGCATGTGAGTTAAGCTTATCCTATTGATTCTTAACTCCCTTACACCCACATATGTCAAAGGTAAACTAGAATAAACATGATTGAATCCACACACAAAATAGAGGGTACCCACCATGCTTAATATCATATTCATTAAATGATCTACCCACCATAGAGATCCACTAATAAGAATATTCATAAAATATGGATTTTCTAATAACATTGAAAATGTCCACTCCATGGAAACTGAAAGTGTATTAGAGACTACACTAAAGATAATATGAAAATGTACAAATATAACAAAAAGTAAATTAATTTTGACCACTTAACACTTTTATAAAAAAAAAAGTCGCTAGAGTATGTATGTGAGATGTATAAAACTAGGAAGAAATTACACCAATGCCTTTTTCTTATGAAATGATAAAGTAAAAACACTTACAATAGTAGTTGACTTGATGAATTCATCTTTGTCAGGAGTTGAATCACCATTCTAGTCTTCATGAGCAATGAGAACATCAAAAAAGTCTTCCATCTCTCCCCCATGTTTTGGTCATTTCTCCTTGTGCTTCTCCAATATTGTTTGCATATACAAGTCCAAATGTGATTGTACCTTGGTCATTTCCCTCTCATACCCTTGCATATCAACCCACTTCAACTAGGGAATATAATCCCCAATATTATCACACCCATGATACACAAAAGACTCCTCAATTGCCATGGAAATAATCTCCTCTGAGACCCCTGAATCCTATCCAAAATACTTCTCATTAATTATCATAGACATGATCATCTTTAAGTTTAAGAAGGAGAAGAACCTCTTCATGTTAACATTATTTTGCATCTAAGCCTACTTAAACAAAGAAGTGAATCCTTTGTGAATTTGTTGGGATCTCTTGGGAGCAAAAAAATGGATTCTCTTGGGAGAGAGAAGCTCAAGAACATAAATCCTTCGAGAAATGCTCCAGAAGGGGATAAATGGAGCCCAAGAAACCATTAAATAATTGCACCCCAAATTCTTCCCTTGTGAAAGTTGAGGCTTTGATTCCAAAGCCTTATCATTCACTGTAAAGCACTCTCTTACTAACTCTTTAGAGCTTATTATCAAAACAAGGTGGCTACCAATTTTGACATGCATAAATGGACCATAGCTTTTAGCAAGAGAAGCTAAGATCTAGTGAATTAGCCTTTTACTATCAAGAAGAATATGAAAGTTCCCAATTAGGGGAAGACCGCTTGGGCCTCGAGGAAGATAGTTCTTGTTATTAGAACTTGCAAGGATTTTTAGTAGAAAAGGAGAAACATAAATTGTAGCAACTCCTATCACAGTAAGAGGCCATGTCACTATTAGCTCCATCTCAAACATCTAATTTTCTTTTTGAATTCTATTTAAAGTACATTGGAATACAACACTTATATAATCACACCAATAAAAATTGTGCCTTGGGCATTTTTAAATATCTAAGCATCTTTAGTATTGGAAGATAATTGAACGAATTTCATATTTTTAATTTAATTTATCTATCATCCTTTATATTTCCAGAAATTGAGATTCTCACATCATACAACTCTATGTACACGATATACTATAACATGATATTAATTATTATAAGTGAAAATTTTTAGACCAAATCATAGTTAGAGATAATAATGAAACATTTATTCTTGCAATGACCTAGTCTACAATCAAGTCTATGTAATTATCTTTATAAAAGTATCACGTAGACTAAAAAAGAAGTCCAGCTCTCATCTTCCATTGGTTTTACAGAATATGAAAAAAATTTCTAATAACCAAGAAAATGAAGCTATTTCAAATTAAGATATTGTCAATGATTGCTAACTTAAGGTTTCTCTTCAATAGTGCTAAAACCATACATAAAAAATAAGTTGTGCAGAAAAAAAAAAAATTCAAACAATTCTTTTACAAAGAATGAAAAAAGACAACCCATTGTACCACATACCTTTTCTCAATAACCTCCAATCACTCCTCCCTTTTTCTCCCACTTATTAGCTCCAAAACCTACAAAGTAGTGCACATAAGTTTAACTTCTAACCAAATGATGTTGACTATAATCATAAGCTTAGACATATGTAGACTCATTGAGTTTAGCTCAATCCCAAAGAATTACATCATTGTTAATGTGCATTTTATTTCTTACATCTAGACTCACTGCCTAAACATATCAAGAGATGAGGAACCTACCTTTGGTACAAGTACATCCATGGTAGAAACAGTCATGTCATCCTCATTGCATCACATGTAAATTTCCTTGATCATTTTTTGGATAGTTGTACACAATAACTAGCTTTTCAAATATCACCTCAGTTAAATATCTACATCAATTTGGTACTAAAAATATCATACATTTCCCCAAAAGCTGGATCCAACTCTCATGAAAGTGGATAGTGCATGTATAATCATATTTTTTGTCAATGATTCTAGCATATTCCAGAAAAACATATGAGAATCTTATGCTTTGCATACCTTTGATGCTATGATGCTAAAGCAATGCCCCATTCTACCTTGTTCTCAAATTTCTTATCCGCAACCTACTTATTTGCAAATAGATATAAAATTCTCAAGTCCTTATTGGCTTTAAATTTTGATAGGTCAAGAAATATAAGTGATAATATATGCCTATAACTACTTACAAAATAAGTATAACCTTCTCTAAAAATTGAACTGCCTATGTGTAGGCAATACATTCAAATGGAGTTGAAACTAATTTGTGAAGATGATCTATAACAGTTTGATTGATTCTTTGGTTTATGAATTTCATATCATCAAAGCAATTATTGAGCAACTGCTGGCAAAGGAATTTTACATAATCTTCTACATAGTTCATGTCATCTTGCAAATGAGATTACAAAATATTCTACAGTTCAACCAACCATATAGCATTTATAATATTTTATCAATCTTCATCATCCCAATATCATTTAAGATCTAAACTAGTTATTTAAATCAAATTAAAAGATCTATGTTTGTTCATAGTATTTTTTCTTAGGGCATCAATTTTGAGAATCTAGTTTAATATAAATCACATCAAATAACATATAAAATGAGTAGAATAAACCATTGACATGCTCCCCCAACCATACATCTATAAATAAAATTAATGAAAAAGAATATTATTGGCATAGATGTACTAAATACATACATCTATAAATTCCAAACATATATAAGCTTGGAGTTATCTTATTTACTTTAGAGTTTTTATTTATTTTACTTCAAAATTATTTTATTTACTCTATGGACACATAAATTGAAAGACTTATTTTATTTTAAAATATTGTTCTTTTTAAGAGCTATTTTAATTTAGTATGTAAATTTTAACTTTATTTTTTGCAATAGGTTTTATATAAGCCCAGATTTATTTAGTTATCCAATATAGGAGCAAAATTCATACAGTAAACCTCTTTGGTTAAGAACCAAGGACTGAGGGGTATCCATTCCACCAATCTTGGTTGGGACACAATTCCAAGCTCATCATTTATGGTGTTTAGTCCTTGCACTCACTCATCCCTGGTGGGCTCATTTAGAACCATTCACCTTCACAAGAAGACTAAGGGTTCATTCACAAAGTATAATTTTACTTTTCAAAAAGCCACCATTAATAAGTTGGTAGGCTTCCCCTACAAGCTTGTTTGCATATGGAAGCTTGGGTTTTTTAATCTTGCACCACCATTGTCTCACAAAAGTGAATGCTTCCCTGATAATGATTTTTTGATCACAGATTGTGGTGACAATCTAATATGCATGTTGTAGTGTCAAACCATTTCCATTTTCCTACAACATTTCACATTGCATCTCTTACAATGTATATGTCAGAAAAAATCAAGGTGGGGGTGGGTTGGATTTTTTGGCAATGTTAGGAAGCTTCAAAAGTCATTCCAAAAAATTTGTTTCTAAAAATCTTAAACTACAAGCTTCACCTTCTTGCAAAATATGGACAGATGATTGGGTATTCATCACAGCAGAAGGGGTGGTTCTATTACTGATCCAAAATGTAGTAACAACATTGTTAAATCTCTCCATTTTCCCTAACAAGGTCATTTTAAATTTTTGAATCCACAGACTCTGTCAATTTGATATATAGGCCCACAACATTATTTTTTATGTAGGTATCCATTTAGCTTTTGATTGGAGTTTCAAGGAAATATGATCCACTAAAAATTTCTCCTGTGATTAGTGCAAAGCAGGACATTAATTTTGTGTGTTATTTTTTTATAGAGGCCCCGAATGGGACTAGTTTCCATACTCATAACTAAAATAGAACATTAACTTTGAACTTGCAATCCATCTAAATAGAAGTGTTTTTAGCTTTATATGGCTAACTAAAACCTTGATTTGATCAATAATTAAGGGGGATTTTTTTGCACTTGTAGTTCAAGGAATTTCCTAGCAATAGTTTCTCCATTTTCCTAGAGTCATAGAGACTACTTATATATAAATTTCTCTGTGTCTAGTTATTTAGCTGTTTTGGTATGTATATAGCTCTTGGTTTCAATGTACGTGTGAACATGATATGAAGAAATGAAAATCTCCCTAGACTATTGTGCACATACCACTAGAGCGTCTTGCACATTTTGGGTATGTACTAATGGCCTCAAAATATTGAATATGTACCAATTTATAGGAAAATATATGCTCTTCTACTATCTTTCCCATTTGTGGGGTTACAACTAATTTTTAGAAGCTACACTTAAATTAAAAATGAAGACATCATTCATTAAATTGCATTCAAATATCTCTTCTTCCAACGTTGGTGAGTGTCCCCTCAAGAGGATCACTTTTTTGACAAGTTCAAGGAATTAAATGAGTATTGGAATAAATTTTATTAGTATTATCTCTCTTTGTAACTATTTATTTTCTATTTATACTACTCCCCACAGAATCTAGTCACTCTTGACTCTCATAGACAAACAAATTGTTGTAAGGGATTTATGGATGCATAACGATAACACTTACCAAGATAAAATTCTCTAATTTGATCCTCATATATATTGCACATGGCTTCTGCTATTTGTGTCATACTATCATAAATTTGGGATTTCAAGTTAGACTTAATTGAATAAATGTTGAAGGTATAAATTTTGAAACAATATGTCATGCAAAAGAAATTAAAAGGAGAAGGCATAACATACTAACTTTGTATATTTTGGTTCACTTGTTACAATAATAGTATTATGTGTTAAGCATGGGAATCAACATTATATGTAAGATCAAAGTTTAATTGAATTTTGATTCTCTCCTGATCTGTGTGATGTTCTTGATAGAGTACATGCACAGTGGCAGAGTGATTGAAAAGGAAGATGTGTATAGCTTTGGAGTTCTTATCCTTGAATTTTTGAGTGGTAAGTGTCCAACCAATTTGACATTCATAGAGAAAGGGCTGAATGTTGTTGGATGGCTCTCTCTCTCTCTCTCTCTCTCTCTCTCTCTCTCTCTCTCTCTCTCTCTCTCTCTCTCTCTCTCTCTCTCTCTCTCTCTCTCTATCTATCTATCTATCTATATATCTATCTATCTATATATGTGTGCAGCAGTTATATCAACTTACATGAGTAGCACTTAAGGATAATTATGGATATCAACTTACATCAGAAGCACTTGTGTCCTTTGGGGTCATTTCACTTCCAATAGTCATTCTAATTTTTATAAGTGATATGTGGAATGTGTGTATCAGAAATTTGAAATGCAGAGATAAAAATAAGTGATGTAGGTAATGGCATACAATATCCTAGGAACAAGGGCCATTGTCAATAAATTTAAATAAAAAGATTACCTCTAAGCTAAGCCTCCAATAAGTGAGATTACCCCTTTGTCCCCAACATTCAATCATTGAAGGACACCTCTTAGCATGTCGAAGCATTCTTTAGCTCTACATTACCAGTCAGAGTCATATGGAAAGAGAACTGTCTGAAATGTCAATGTTCATAAATAGTATTGGTAGTTGAGAGTCCTAGTTAAGTATTCTCTATATTTTTAAACTTTTCTAGTACACTTTATCTTAGTTTAATATCTTTTTGGTTGGTGTAAAATTTGATTGGACCCAGTGTTATTGGAGACTATGTATGTTCTAAACTCTGACTTCCACAATTATAACTGTATTCCTGCATAGCTTTCTAAATATGAAATGCCATGTCCATGTTCCTATTAGACTAAAACATGTTAAGAAAGGTTTCATGAACCTTAAGGCTCAAGAAATTTTTTTTTTTTTTTGAAATGTTGTTTTAGAACAATAATGATGATAGGAATTTGTCATCCAAAATAATGAAGAGAAAAATGCAAAAAAAAAAAGGAAAAAGGAGAAGAATACTTATGACTCAAAGTGGAGATTATTTTAGAATCATACAAGCATTTGGGAAAATCTAGAGGAGGAGGTTCTATGCTTGTTAATTTACTTGGCCCATTCTCTACAAGAAAAACCATTGCCAATACCCAAGTTATATAGACATTGAGATGGAAATGCATCAACCAAGCTCCTTCCAATCCAAAATAAAAATATCGAGAGTTCCAAACATTATGAAATGTTGGCTACAATAATAAAATTGATGTGGAACATAAGGATAAATTTTCATTTAAAAAAAATATAGAATTAATTATTCATATATATATATATATATATATCTAGCAAAAATTATTATTTTATTTAAATAAGGAAGAAAAAAAAATACTTATTTTATTTTTATTTTTATGACATTGAAAACTCTCATGCCATATTATAGTTATACCATGGTGTTACTCATATTATTAGTAGTTTGCAAGCTCAAGGTGATTTTGGATTAGAGTGTTTTTACAAGAGAACATCTCGTCCTTGTCCAAGAAGATGGAGGTAGAACCCCCACTATGGTTTTCTCTCACAAAAAATGCATGAGCAAAATCCACAAAAGCATTCATGCAACACACTTCTACCATCAGGTTCCCCCAACTTACATAGCTATTAGATTTATACAAGTAGTTGGAAGAAGGTGAATATGGGTATGACTTGAAATCTAGGCTACATTCTTTAGTTTAGATTAAAATGAAAAAAATGGCATTAGTATTCACAAAATATAAAAATTGGAACAAGGAAACTGCAAAAGTATTATACTTTAGTAGAGAAGAGTTGATAAAAAGAAAGTGTTAAAATAGTTAAAATGGGTATAACTAACAGTATTTAAAATATTATAACTGAAGGAATTGACTGAAAACATTTAACACTTTTTTCTAGAAGTCAGTCAGTCATTAGTGTATAATGCTTAAATCAACTAAGTATTAGATATAGTAGAAACATCATGAATTATAAGAAAAAAATTTGTTGGCAATCTTAGAAATTTTTAGTTGTTTATAAGGGTATAACAAAGTATTAAATCCTAAGAACATGCAAAATATATACCACTATTATTATAAGTATCAAAAGTTTTAACTTGGACAATTGAGTAGATGAGATTTTATCTCTCAAGTGCTCCAAGTTTGAGAATTTGTTTTAGCAATACGAAGTAGAAATGGCATTGTAAGTGAAAGGTTAAATTTGTAGTTATATACATGACATCTAATTATACAATTAGAAAAGTTCTTGAGCATGAGTTAAAATAGTTTATCCAAATGGCCATTTAACATTTTTAGCCCACAAAGTGTGATGTTTAAGCCATCTAGAATGGGAGAGATGTATCTAACCATCTATTTACTATCACTAGCTACAAAAAGGAAACCATAATTCCATCTTAACCTAACTAATAAAAACTTTAGACTATTACTATTAGTACCAAATCCATAATTTATATTTCCCTATATTAAGACAATAAGATTAATAAATGGACAAATATTAGTTTGACAATATCACTAGAACTAACCAAGAACTTATACCAAAAAAAATTTAAAAACCTATAGAAAATCATTTGAATTTAGTTATAATCATGTCTAATTATAGTACCATTATATAATTATCTCTCTCACCATAACTAAAGGAAAAACATTAAAAATGATCATGTGCATACTCATATTGTCTGCAAGAAGTCTGTTGGTAGCCCAACCATTAACAAGAAAAACAACAATATTCCACTGGGGAGGTCAACTAAGTTGAATTTTAGAGGATCCCTAAATAGATCATAACTCCTCCTAATCTTCCTCTAGAGATTCATACCTATACCATAGAGTATCATCCCATCATTCTAGACTTATAATTAATGAAATTGGTTAGACCAAATCTAGTTGCATAATTTGAAAGTATTTTGAGTCTATATTACATTGCATTTGATTTCATTTTGATTGGTTCAGTCCAAAGCAAGTTAGAGCATTTTCATTGCTAGTAGGTTCAAAAACCTTTAAATTGAGGGTTTCAAGCATGATGTCACCCTAACCTGCAATTCTATGGTTTTTTTTTATGGCCTTTTGGCATCTATAAGGTTAGGGTATGTATTTTAAGATTTCAATGTTATAGATTTCTCTTAGGTGATTTAGGGGTTCTATGAGCATGCCCTAGACCAGAAATTACTATGCATTTAGCCATGAAAGTGTTGATTTTGTAGATAAAACTTGGAATGGAGCCCTATAACTTAGTGGGTGGCCATTTCTTGGTGAGAAAGTTTAGGTAAGACATTCTACAACAACAAACTAGTCCTAAGTAGCCATCCTTGCTCATTTCCAAGTGATCTAGGCTTGACTTGGCCAATTAGGTCTATGAGGCATGTGTAGGTTTAGGAGTTTGGATTAGGTTGGAGAGTTGGTGTTTTGGAGATTTGTGTAACTTCCAAAAGGGTATCTAAAACCCTTGTTTTTTTTCCAAGTCTAGTGGAGAAAAACCAATTTATTGTCCTAAAATGTTAGAAAAGACTACAAGGGGAATTGGGCCTCTTAAGAGAAAATTTGGAAGGTAGAAGTTGGGGGAGTCAAGTAATTGTAGAAGTCTAACCCTTGAGTTTTCCTTGAAAGTTCCTAGGTGTTAGCTTGACCCAAGGAATAGATTGGAGTCCATTTCTCAGTTTGAGCCATTTTACCATTGTTAATACCTAGAGTCACTAATAGAGAAAGATATGTTGAAACTAAATAGTTGTGTAGGAATTTGGCATTTTTTTGAAACACTTTGGGAGGAATCTTGAAGGGCTCTAGAAGATTGGGAAAGGTAAGTTACCTTAAGTGTTGGATTTGGGGTTCTACCAACATCAGTGTTGATCTTGCAAACCTCTTGAATGAAGCAACAATTATTGCTAGAAGATGAGGCAAACAATACATATCAAGTAAGGTAATAGATGATGCAATAGATAGGATTATGGCTAGTATGGAGGGTATATTAATGATTGATGGAAAGAGTAAGAGTTTGGTGGCTTACCATGAAGTTGGACATGCAATTTTTGTGCAAGTACACAAAACTAAACATCTATTGGTACATTATTGTATTCTTTTATATAGACCCTTCACATATGTATGGACCACAACTTGGAAATATAATTTGAAATAATATATGATATCAATGTGTGTTTTAGAGGCCACTAAATCTTTTTTTGGTAACTATTACAAGGTCAACACAATGATTGCTAGAGATGATCTAGTTCAAAAATTTACTCTTGTTGCTCGAGGACAAGCATGTGGTCTTACATAATTTTTGCCTAGAGATGACCCAAGTCTTATTACCAAGTAGAAAGTCTTTTCTTAGATTGTGGGGGCTCTTGGTGGTAGAGCTGTAGAAGAAGTCATATTTGGTGAACTTGAGGTGACATCAGGTGTAGGCAACACAAATGGAAAAATATGTATTTTTCTCTAAGTGGAGATTGTAAAGTATTCCCAAATGCACATAAAACCTGGAGCTGAATTATGTTAATCAATAATTATAGAATTAATTTTTCTAAACATGAAATTATATCTATCTATATATAAGGGTAGAATCCCTCCAATATGTTGATGCTTGCGGGTCTCAATAAAGAGGAGAAAAATACAGCCTTATAGCTGATTAGTGATTCATCTAGCTTCATTATTTATGAGGGAGAGAGGAAAGAAAACAAGATTATTTAGAGGCCTATGAAATGTATAAGAGGAGGATTGGTTCATCATGAAAGGCCAATTCAAAATGAAGCATGCTTTTGATCTGCACAAACTAGTTGGAGAAATAGAAAGCTATCACCATTAAAACATAGGAATTACAACATGCTCAAAGTTAAAGGTTCTCTACCACAATATGGATAAGCGCAATTGTAAACAAAGAAGGAACAATCTTGGTATTGTACATGAATATATCATGATTTGATGGTTTTTAAATGATGCAAGAAAAGGATTTGTAGGAATATATGGATATTTCAAATGTATCACAATTCACACCTATTTCCTTCACATTCCATAATATTCTACACTATGCAAAGTTCTTATTCAATAGAAAGAAGCAAATGAAAATTTAGAACTAAATCAACACTACATCCATGATATACTTCATTGATGATAATAAAAGAAGGTCCATTAGTACCATATTCTTCTAAGTTTATTTTAATACCAAATTCATAATATAGCATTAGCAATTAGTACAATGTGGTACTAAAATTTATCTCATTTTATTGTTGGACTCCATAACATTCACATAATAATTATGATATACTAGTATGTAGGTGTCAATAAAATATAATTCTCTCTTAGTAAAATCATAATATTCACATTATATAAAACTATTCAGACTACTCTTATCTTTTATGTGGGGAATCACCATCTTCCACATACATGTGCAACAAGAATGTAATACAACTAACCAAATGCATCCATTCTCTCTCAAATTTGAGATGGGCCATGCAAAGGAAACTAATTAGTACAAAATACCTACCTATAAAATGAAAAAATGTGTATGCTTGACCAATGGTGATCATTTGTACTTCAACCAACCCTTCTCTCAATTCTTAAAAAGTAGACTATTTTGGATGGTCAAAAATATGAAATTGATCATTAACTCTCTGGATTCTCTAAAAATAGCCTATTTTGGGGGGTTAAAAAAATACAAAAATTGATCATTAATGTTTGCTTCAACTATTTTTACAACTTCAATGCACTCTTCCATATACAAAACTACTCATTTTGTTCTTTCTGCTACCTTCCACAAACTCCCAAAAATGTCCATTGGAAGTAATGCCTTTTTCCCCAACCTTCACATTGCGAGGAAACATACCAAACAATACCATACAACATCATGCATATTGATTACCTCCATGTCAATTAATTTTAAAAAATTTCATGTTCAAATATTTTGATTCTTTATGTATGACATATAAAAAAATAAAACTAAATATTGATCTTTAAACATGCATTACCATCCAAATCCAATCACAATTCTACACTTTCTATAGTAACATAAACAAGGATTCTATGGTATCAAGATTGTATAGTATTTAATGTATTACTAAACAAGGATTGAATCTAATAAATAGCAAGACTTACACAGCCGTAGAATCAACGTATTGGGGAAATTTCAGCTATTCATATGGATCCCTTCCCCCATATTCTTGAGCTATTGTATCTCATCAAATAGAATCTCATTTTCAAGAAATGCTTCCTCAGTCTAGCAGTGTTCCTCTGATGGAAAAAAAGCTTTGTCTGGTTTACAAGCTCAAATGGAAAGGCTTAAGAGTAGAGAAATTGAACATTGAAAAAAAGTGCAGGTTCTTTTACTACAATAAAGATTTATGGAGCACAAATATGTTATGAATGTTTTTTTTAAGAAGCCTTCAGAAACTTTCAAGTGCTACTGTGGTTATGGAGATGAGTTCGTTGCAGTGTATACATGGTGTACACTTGAAAAATATAAATACTTAGTAATCAAATTTAAATCTCACACTGTATTGGAGGTCGCAGCTCAATTTTTTTAATCAGTGTGAGCACTAGGAATGGTGCTTATTTGTAAGCTAAGTGATTTGATAGTCTCATGTGTTTCCAATGCAATCTGTAGATTAACATTTTTTATATTATCATCCACCTCAGAGTTTTGATCAAAATATCATGGTAACATGGCTACAAGGTTGGGAAGGTTGTATAACAAAGATAATGGTTGAGTTAGAACCTTATGGAAGATGTATAATTTTTAATTCAATTCAAGTAAGACTTATACTGATTTTCACATTAACAATTATAGATGATTTTTCAAACTTATTTTTGAAAATCTTTTTTAGGTGCTGAGGAACTTTCCTAATTGCACTTATAATTTTTTATTTTTTTTATTTGGTTCTAGTAAGGCTTACACTTATTTTCACATTATCAATTTCATATGACTTTTGAGGCTTATTTTCAGGTTTAGAATGTCAATAAGTAGTTATATTTTGAGCCCAAAACTTATATCAAAAAATTTTAAATGTCATGATAGTTCAAATCTTAAAAACTTCTGCAATGACCAAGGATTCTTCACATTCAAAGATATAGTCTTATACATGGAAGTAGTTATTTGAGTTCATCTTATATTGATTTTCTTTCCATCTTAAATTTATGAGGATTAAGATGGATCCATTGTTCATGGTTGAGTTTTATACTATTAAAATTTTAAAACTCATGGACCTAAACCAATCTTAGTACATCACCAAAGGGTTGCACCAAGAGTAGAGGGTCTAAAGAAGTCATGTGAAGGACTCAGGCCTACCCCCTGTTCTCTACAAACTAAAGCTTGCTCCAAAAAAATTTTATTACATTATGATTTCTAAGATAGAAAGGGAAATCTTAGGGCTAGGATCAAACTAACAACAATATATGGGCCTAGGAACAACTATATGTTCACCATAGCACCTTATAGAGGTAGAGGTTGTGCATAACCTTATTAAGGACCAAATATTTTCCCATGTTCTTTACAAATATGAAGTACTTTCTCCATAATAGTTCAGCTAGGATGAGAATACTAAAAAAATTTCCTAGTACTCCATCCATCGTAAACTTCCAAAAATGACACTTCAAAGAGTAAACCTAATGTAGAATTGGCAGAGCTTAGCTATTCATAGAGCATCAATGCCTCAAGAAGTGAAGGGAAGGAGGGCCAAAGTGACCAATTGAATTTCTTTGAATGTTGAAATCAAGGTGTAAGGCACCCCAAATAGGACTATTGTAACACCCAATTTGCCTCAAACTTGATAGAGATGGACCATCAGAAATATTTACAACAATTCATTAAGGTAATTGTTAGACTACGAGTCTAGGATGTTTCCTTGTAAATCTCTAATTTAAGTGGATAGTTGGAGGAGGATATTTTCTACAAATTCTATGTAAGAAGAGATCATAGCAGCTATAGTTGATGATGACTCTAGTTTTTAATAGAAATGAGACTATTATTGAGCCATAGCCCCATCTTTTCTAAATCAAGATTTCCCAAAAAAAATTCTAGCAATAAAATGTCTAGGACAATAGGTTTCCCCCTTGCAACCAAGTTAAAGCCAATGTATAGATAAAATGGACACTAAAAAAAAGGACATCTCTCACTAGTGAAAATATTCCATAGGAAAATTGATTTGATGAAACCCTTTCCAAATAAATTATATGATAAGAAAAGTTGCAGATTTTTACCACTTAAAGATACACTCGAAAGGGCCTAAGTTTAAATCCCAAGAAAGTCTTCTAGTCAAACCACCAATGAAGGAAGTGCCCAATAAAGCTTCATTTAGTATTTTGACATCCTCTCCCTTCCCCACATAACTAGTGAAGGTTACAGAATTCATGATGTTTAGGCGGTTAATTCCTCCATGAAAAATTTCATATAAATAATCTATCAAACATCTGCAATGGAAACTCAAAATACAAACCATATAATGGGATTGGTCAATAACTTGTCAAATGTCTACAATGGAAACTCAAAGTTTCATATAAATAACCTATCAAACATTTGCAATGGAAACTCAAAATGAAAACCATATGAGAAATTTCATATAACTATAAATTCCTTCCAAATGTGGATGGTAAATCTCCAACGACAACTCAAAATGAAAATGTAAACAACCATATAAGGGGATTGATCTATGCAAAATGCTAGCTCTTACCTCAAATGGCTCCCATGCATGTAGACTACATCCAACCAGCTCCTCCAGCCAAAAAAAAAAATTTGATGCCACTTTTTTTCTTTTTTTGATTATGAATCTGATTTGGTCAAAATTTTGATCAAATCAAACATAAAAAAACAAAAAAAACTATAGGCCAATATGGCCTTTGGTTGAAAATTTTGATTGAAGAACAAGGGGAAATGTACTAGTGCATCGTATCATGCTTGCAGAGATCATCACATGGTATAAGAAATCATAAAGCACATACAATTATTTTTTATAGTGTTTTCTCACACACATGCCTTACAAGAGCAAGAATTTAAGGGATATTAAAGAGATCCTAAAGTAAATTCTCAATTGCAGATAAATAAGTACAACATGGAGAATACTCAACATATATATAAAATTAATGCATATACACCCAAGTCACTACTCATCATTAAACAATGTTTTGGTGTAGGGACTCAAGAATAGTGTTATTAGATGGCATTTGGTGGCCCATGTAGCCTTGAGCCTTTGATTAATGTCTACAAATTAATAGACTTAATATGTATCTTTGATAAACATCCATAGATAACCAAAATTAGTATTGTTGAAGTTGATGAAATCTCAACCCCACAACTCCCGAGAATCACCTACATGTAAAAATCTATCCTAGAAAGAGAGAAGGAAATGTTGTGGAGGATGGAATTCCCAGATCCACGGATGAGACATTCTTGATGAGAAAAAAGAGAAATTGCTATTATCAAAATTGAATGAATAAATTACAAAGAGAGATCATCCTTATAAAGGAGATCAAAACCCTAACAAGGTAAAATCTATGTTGCATGATAATAATTAATAAAAGAATTAATTATTATATGCCTAAAGTTTAGCTTAAGTAAACTAGAGATGATAAGTGACTTAATAATTAAATAAAAATGATTTAGATAATAAGGTAATATGTAATGCCCTGCCCGAAGATCCTTGGAAACAAGGATGAAATACAAGCCAAGAATTTTTTTTTTACAAGTATGAATGCACATGACAACATCATACAGGGATCACAACAATCGCAATGGAAGACTTCACCACCATCCCGGCAACCAACGAATCTCCAAACGCCACTACCAAACTGACACACACAAAAAAATCCAACAACAACAACATACTTGATGAGGGCACAAGAAAAAACTACTCATTGACAAAACACCAAGCTGGGATAAAATGCAGAAATCTGAATTTTGGCTAAGCCTGAAATCCTGAAGCCCTGAAAATTGGCTAAGTCTGAATTTTTGAAGCCCTAAAATTTCCTAGAATCCATAACTTATCTCTGAGAGGTCTGAAACCTATCTCAAATGATTTTTCACATATATTAAAATATATCTTAAGTATAAGAAATTACTTATACTTAAACGATATATTTTAAACCCTAAGAGACTAAAACAGGAACTCGAAAACTAGATTACAAGAGAAACTGACAAAATACAAAATACAACAACATAGGGTCGAAGAATACCCAAAAGGGTATCCAAAACAACTCACAAAAAGATTAGATCACGAAGAAAAGTGCCCGCTGATGGCACGTGCAAGTTTTTCACAGAAACTATGCGACACTTTTTACTAAAGGAGGGTGACACTTCTCCCTTAGTACGTGCGACACTTCTCAAGAAGGCGTGTAATACTGGAAAAGTATCGCGCGACATTTCTCATGAAGCCGTTCGACACTCTTCCAGTGTCATATGATACTTCTCTAGTAATGCGTGCGATACTTTATAGTATCGTACGATATTCTTTCTATGGGCGTGCGATACTTTAACAGTGTCGCACAATGCTGAACAAATGTCACCCATAGAAGACAAAAACACTTCAAGAAACTTGAAAAAGGCCAAACACACAGAAAAAGCTCCACACCAAGGAGTACCAGATCCACATTCTGAGGCGAGAGCACTTGAACAATAACCGAGTAACTAAAAGATGGAACACTAGAATCTAACCATCTACCAAACACAGAAGGGAAAAGTAAAAAAATGAAACATCACAAACGATTGAAAGAAACATCACAATAACATAGTTAACATTGCAATGTAAAGAAATACATCTCAGAACTAAACAACCAAATAAGTGCGCAGTTCCTCCCAACCATCAATAGCATCATAAGACCATTGTGGGTCCTAGCCATCCCCCACGCATAACATCCCAAGCCACCGACCAGATCATCGGTACTATTGTAATAGGGATGTCACTACTAAAAACATGCAACAATATAAGCACAAGGAAATCTAACATGCTAGTAGTAAAGCATAAGATAATCTTACAGTAGATAACATCACCTATCACATGCTAAATAGCAGTAAGCAACAGATATACTACTAAATCAAATAACATCATCTAATCATATGCTAAATATCATAATAAGGAAATGCATCAAATAAAATAACATCATCTAAACATGATATACAAGCATCCCAATGAAATCATAAATCACAAGAAAGCATACTTCAAAACCCAAAGTACCAAGTGAAATATCTAGCAACGGTTGCACTAGGAAAAAGATCGTCTCTGTACATCGATCCCTAGTAGTGGTGAAGGTAGCTATGCCTCCCAACCATGTGGTACCCATAGGTCCACACCCACTATGCTAATGGAGATAATGATCCAACCACAAACACACATAAAGCACAACATCGAGGGCTAACACTCATGCCAGACAGTATGATGGCTAAACCAAGAACCTAAGACAATGCAAGGAGTAAAGGTCTTGGTCAAACACTCAATAGGCTGCTAAGTAGGGGCTGACATCTTGGAGAGTCACTTGGCATTGAAAAGCCCAAGCTCGGATCGTGTGTCCTCAAACTTAAATGGGTGCTCACACATTGTGTCCTCGAACTTAATCGGGTGCTCACACATTTTACTTATCTTAAGTTTTATTAACAATCACACATTTTATTTAGTTATCACTTGCTTAAAACTTCTTATCCTTCATCAACCTCTGGCGCCATGAATGCCAAGCTGCGAGATAGAAGCCCCCTCCAGATGTTACCCTACCCTACCCATGCTCATCCTACAAAAAGTGCTCGTGGGCATGCATACTCCCATCCCAACCCTAATGATCATAACTTTCGACTAATCCATGAAAGATCAGGCCTCGCAAGTCACCCAACAAATGTACGTGCATGTACTCGTGTGTGGCGCACCACCATCATGAAGATCATAACAAAAGGACAGGAATGAGAACACAATGCAAACAAAACACCCAATTGAAAGCAACACAGGAAGGATGGATTCTACACGAATCCCAAAGCCAACAAAACCATACATCATGAAATCACTCAACCGGCCTCAATTTGAGAGTTTGGACTCTACACGAATCCCAATGATGTAACAAGACCAAACATCATGAACTCACTCAATCGGCCTCAATCTGCGAGTATGGATTCTACACGAATCCTAGTGTTCACAAAACAAAAGCAAAGGTCCAAAAGAAACCATAACAAGTAACAAATCACTCAACCGAATACAAAGTCGGGAGTATAGGTGCAACACGCATCCCAATGCAAAAAAAGGTGCAATAGTGGTCTGACTGATATCCAAACGGATCATCCAGGTCCACGACCCACATTGTGCCAAGAAAACTCAAGAAAACAGGGCGGCACACAAAACGAGATAAAAACCCCAAAAATTTGGAAAATTTCAAAATTAAAACCCATTTGGCTTTTGGGTTCAAAAACCCCAAAAATCCAAAAATAAATGGAATCGAACACCATATGAAAAAATGGCCAGCATAACGGTGCAAAATCCCAAACCCTCATCTTGAAAAATAGGGAAATTTTCATACCCGCCCAACCGGGTAGATCTAACATACAAAAATGGAGGGGAACACTAGTTCTCAGCCTCCAAACAAATGGCTACCAAAAGTAGAAGCAGAAATGGAGCAGAAACAATAAAACAGGAAAGCCCTACCTCACAGCCAAAAGGGCAAAACGGGAATCTGAACCATAAAATAAATATCCTGCAGAAGTAGCTGAAAATTGCAGCAATCCAAGATTTCCCCAAGCTGGATCCAACGAGCCCAACCTCACGACAATCCCACGCTCGTAGCTCCCACAACAAACAAAACAGTAAATCCTCATGAAGAGGATTTTGGGTTTTACTCTCCAACTTTCCAATTTGAAAGTGAGAAGTGAGGAATTAAATTCCTCTTTGGATACTTATTCACTTTTCGAGTGAATAATCGATTAGGGCAAATAACCAGCCAACCTAGTTAAACCCCGAATCAACCCAAATGAAAATAGGCTATTCCTATAAATAGGAATTCATCTATGGAAAGCTTCCATAAATTAAAATAAATCAATTAAAAAGCCCAAAAACTCAAAAACACATAAATCTCCTTAATAACTTTCGGGACAATGCGAACCTGTAAATGCACAGACACGCTTACTGGTCTAATCACATAATGAAAATGAGTTCGGATTTAATAATCACCAAAAGGTTGAATTTAAACATTTAATAAAGGATACGTCGACCATATAAGGACGACATTGGTAAAATATGAATGGTTGAATCAATAACTCCATGTGCCACTGCCAGGGATATAAATCTTGCACACTAAACAACACGATCAAGTGCAATTGCATATAATAACATAGCCGAAGCAATAAATGCATTAAATCACCTAATTTAACCATTTATTTAATTGTATTAAAATAATCTATTTACATCACTCACGTTTGCATAAAGCATAACAATGCAGGAATGAAGTAAATAACCATAGCATTAATTCCATCACATAACAAAATCAGAGGTATGTCCAAATACCAGATAACCAGATATCATCATAAAACACACTGTCATCTCAAAATGGCATCATCATGCAATATGATTAACTGAACAGCATAGTAGTCTAAAATCTATGATACTGAAATCAAAGTGAACATCTGACCCTCAGGTCCTCTCAAATGTGAACATAACATGAGTAACAAATATCTCTCTAATCAGAAATATAACAAGGTAAATGTCCGCAACACATAACTAAATAATCTCACATGAACAATCCATTTAATTACTTACACATTTAATAATGATTGTTTACTCTCCATTAAAAAGGCATTTAAAACACAAAAACAACCATAGTTATAAACATGACTAACCACTGCTACAGGAACCTAGTCCAGTGTAGCATGGTAAAAAGTACACAATGCAATCTTTGCACACATCTCAGGGTAATCATGGAACAACCTCATGATACCACACCGATCTTGGTAACCACTGGCACAAACTTCAGTGAACCAAAAATCACATCATAATCTCAAAGATCAGTCAAAAGCATAATCAAAGCAACTGATATAGAAACATAAATCTGAACACCTCGACGGTGTAGACCACTCAGGGTCAAAATCATGATCCCATCACAACAAAAGATCATCAAGGTCGCATCCATCAGGATGACTTACAAAAGTCAAATGGGAGAGACACTACATAATATCTTATCACTCTAATACACCCCTCCCCCCCCCCCCCTCTTAAGATAAACTTGGGGAGTAAATAAAAAGCTAGAGACTACTGAGGAAAGAAAATTTGGGTCCCGACAATAAGGGTTAATGAGCTACCCAGCTACCCAAGCACAACCAAATCTCTATAAAGAGGAGAAATAGAGAAAACCACATGAGAAAAACCCTACTCCAAAAAGAGATGGAAATAATGTTCCAGAAGATAGGAATAAAAGATGATCATGAAGAACACCATTGAAGCATGAAGCTACAAACACTACCAAACTACTGATCTAAAGAACCTCCATTATATAAAACATGACCAATTAGAGAATACTAAGTCTAAAGAGATGATTAATTGAAGATGGAAGTTATCTTCATGGCCTCCAAAAATAGGAATGAAATAATGTCTAAAATCTCAATCCCCCAACTCCTGAGAATCACCTACATGCAAACACTTGTCACAAAAAGAGAGAAGGAAAAGCTATGGAGGCTAGAGTTCCTAGATCCATAGATGAAACATTCTTGGTGAGAAAAAAGAGAAATTTTTATTTTCAAAATTGAATGAATAAATTACAAAGAGAGATCGTCCTTATAAAGGAGATCAAAACCCTAACACGGTAAAACTGAGGTTGCATGATAATAATTAATAAAAGAATTAATTATTATATGCCTAAATTTTATCTTAAGTAAACTAGAGATAATAAATGACATAATAATTAAATCAAAATTATTTAATTAATAAGGCAATATCTAATTACTCTAACAAGTATGTGATGAAGGGTGCTCCCCTTAATACCATAAACACATAACAAAAACAAAGAAACAATAACATATGTAAGAGAAACATATGGACTTCTTATCATCACCACAACTGTAGAATTATAGAATTCATAAATACAATATGCTAACACACATGGGTGCTTTCATTATAGTAATTTTCAAGACTAAGCTACGATCTACCACCTAGAGTTTTCCTAGAGAATGTTTAGATCTTTCTTAAATAGGTAATTTATGCTGCTCAAGAAGGTTTTAGAAATTGAAACTTAATACCTAGGGCTGAAAAAACCTAATAACACATATTGAGTTGGCCAAATACATCTTTAACATTTATTTTGGAAATTTTGGGTAGCCCAAGTTTGGAAGACCATAACTCTCAAACTGTTGCTTTGATTGGCCATTATAACCACTTTTTAGAAATGCTAGCTCTTGATCTATAGGCTCAAAACAATGCTATCACCCTTTCATCGAGTTTTTGGACCTCATCTAGAGCCTCTAAGGCCTTCAAAACTAAGCTCAAAGATTTTTCTCCAAAATTTTCCACCGAAAATCTACAATAACTTCTCTAATACTTAAGCTGGAGAATTGAAATTTTTATGGTAAGCTTATAATTCTAAAATGAACCTTCATGTAGAAAATCAGAACATTCTAAGCTCATATGAAAAACTTACTAAAAATAGCAAGTTCCCAAAATAGTAACCCCCCCTATCTACTAGTCCTAATTAAAATTAAAAAGGCTGAAAATAAAATTATTTTTGGTTGATGCAAGATTTTTGTTACACCCAAGATGCTCCTACATCAAACACCTAGGGTAATTTGAGAAGTGACTCCTTCATGTCTCAAGTGTTTAGAGGAAAACCAAGATGGTCAACCTCCTCCCTTGCTAGCCATGTTGAATCCTCTACTGGCCTCTATTTCCATTTGACCAAGTATTCCTCATAAGTTTTGTTCCTTGTACTTTTGTCAACATGACTATCTAGTATCTCCTCAATCTCCATTGTAGCCAAACTAGCTGCTAGAATCCTCCACTGTGCTTTTGCAACTACATCTCCATCACTTCCTTCATAATACTCTATCAAATTTAAAATATTAAATACTAGTGAAATATTCAATTCAGTAGGCAACTCTACTTCAAAAGAATTTCAAGAATCATGCTTTTTCATTGTCAAATACTTTTAAAATATGGATCAAATGCCCTCCAATGTCTTAATAAAGATCAAAATATCATCTAGGTAAACAATAAAAAATTTACCTAGAAACTCCTTCAGTGCCTCATTCATGAGCCTCATGAAAGTTCTTGGTGCATTGGTTAGCCCAAAAGGCATGACTAACCACTTGTACAATCCTTCCCTTGTCTTAAAAGAAATCTTTCACTCATCACCTTCTATGATTTGAATCTAATGGTACCTGTTGTCACCAAAGTTTGCACCATTGCCTAAAGTTTTTACTTAAAGAAAACCTTTTGAAATATGAAAACAACCTCCAAGTTGTGAGACTTGAAAAATGAGGTTGAGTCTCTAGAGAATGTTGGCTTCCTTTTCTATTATGATGCACCTAACTATTTCTTCAAATGAAAAGGGAGAAGGAATGCATTAAAGAAAACTACCTAATCTAATCTAAGATGAGGTGATGCACCAAAATAGAGTGTTTAACATAGTCTCTACTCATAAATGCACAATTAAACTATCATGACATAAAAAATATACAGATTCAGGCTTGTTTTAATCTAGCAATCATATGTAGATTGAGTAACCAAATGAGTGACACAAGGAAGAAGAGTTTCACTATATATCATTCATAGGCCAAGAGAGATATAGTCATGTAAATGGAATACAACAACAATACATTGACAAGAGGCAATGAATCTCACCCAGTACATCAATGGCTGAAAGAGAGAAGAGTAGAATGTCATGAAGTCTAGAGGCGAAGGGAATTTATAATGTGCATGCTAAAGCAATGCCAAAGAAGTAGAGAAGAATTGACTATTACAAGGGTTTTGAAATGTGTCTTTATAGCTTAGGAATAACTCATAGATTGCTTCACAACTTCATCAATACCTTTAAGGCTATCAAAGGGTGATAGGATGAGATCTAGATGATAGATTTGATCAGGTACTTCTTAAGAGGCATGAAGATCATCAAAACCCTAACTGGAAGAAACCCTAAAGATGTTAGAAATGATGCTATTAATCATTTTGATTGGGTAGATGGATAACTATGTAGTGGAGGGAATGTTCATTGCATTTATCAGGCATGGCATTCATTCAAGAGTGGTTGGAATCAATCATGGAGATTAGATTGTGTAGAAAACAACTTTTTGGTTTGACAAATCATCAATAATTAGTAATCAACTAGGTCAAGGAACCAAAATGAGCCATGTGGACCAATGATAATATTTCCTTTCATCAGCTTGCAAAGTCTTCATGAGTTGACCGTCCTATACTCTTAACCACACCACCTTTTAAACTTTAACCACAATTGTTCAATGAGACCACAATTTAACCATGACCTAGCTACTATTGTTACTTTCTAACTAGACCTACTGGGACACGTGCCCATCTGTCATTATGTCACATGAAATAAAGTCTTTACATCTTTGAAAAGTGACATAGTGATAACTATGGATCTTATTTCAAGAATTTTGTTTTTTGCCAACTCGTATTACACCTTTTCCACCCTGCCTATGACCCACAAGAAAATAGGACCCACATGTCAACGTGTCACACTATTGTTATCTTGCTAAGGAAACTAAATGTACATTTTCTCATAGTGAGATAGTGATAATTTTTTATTTTCTTTGATCTGATCGTGGACAAAATATACTGATGAAAGTAACCCACATTACCAAGCATGAATCAGAACTCACCAGTTGTAACCCATATGACAACTTCACTAGCTGTAAAGAAAGGAAGGCCCACCTTGGATATGTGGCACATTTTCTCTTTGTCACATGAAATAAAGTTTGTGCTATTCTTCAAAGTGACAAATTGATGGTTGTATATCCTAGAAGATCAGACAATGGATACAAAACCTCACTGATGACTGCACAAAACCCTAAAAAAAGGGGCCCATTATGCTACGTGGCATTTTATCACTTTCTCGCTATGAAAAGAAGTCCTACATTTTTTTATGGTGAAATAGAAATGTTCGTTGATTCCTTTCATCTGACGCATGAGAAGATACAGGCCCACAAAAAGTATTAATCACGAACTTGACTTTGGGGCTTAGGATATAATGCATATAACCAATGTTTTAAAATGTATTTTTCACATACCATAATACTTAAATCTTCAAATATTTGAATGTCAACTATGTTTGAATTCAAATAATTCCATTTTGGTGGGAGGGAAAATATAACTAACATTCTAGCAACTAAGGGGGGATGCAAGCCTGCTATGCATACAACCAGTAACCTTTAGTATCCATCGGGCTATGGAGTCATAAAAAACATGAAGATCTACTCTATAAAACTAGAAACACTAAAGAACTATAAGTCCTTGTAACTGCAACTCAAGAATCTTTGCCTCTTCACAACTCTTTGAAACTTTCATTCTAGAGGAACAACACCATGTGCACCCTACACTTCTTGGAAAATAGGAAAGAATAGAAAGGAAACTACTCTTACTAGAATAGGAAACATGTCACCATTAGGCCTGCTCAGCTAGAAAGTATTTGATTTCTTGCAATAAACTATCACATAGGGACCACTCCATATTGCAAAAATTTTTGAATGTCTCCTTAGTTTTGCTCTATCTGCATCCCATTTTAGCACAAGATCACCCTCTTTGAAATTCTTGACCTTAGCCTTCTTATCAAAGGACTTTTTCATTTGCTACTTATCTATTTCCAAGGTCTACATGGCTTGATTTCTCCTCTCCTCCAACTCCATCAACTCTATTATTCTCATTATCATAGTGTCATTTTTAGCTAACTCAAGTTGATGAACCAATTCAAGAGTAGGAAATTCTAAAGATATAGGAAGCCTAGCTTCTCTACCATAAACCAACATAAATGAAGAATTTCCTATGGCCCTCTTAGGTGATATCCAATTAGCCCATAGAGTTTTTTTCAACTTCTAATGCCAACACCTCTAGTTATCTTCTATGGTTCTTTTCATTAACTTGGTCAAATTCTTATTGGATGATTTGGCTGATCCATTACCTTGAGTATAGTAATTGGAAGATGTACTCAAATAAATACCATGATCTACTACTCATGCACATATCTGAGCTCCTACAAAAGATTTAGCATTATCTAAAATAATGGTAGAGGGACTACCAAACATTGTGATGATTCCATCTAAGAACTCAACAATTGAATTCTCAGTAGCATCCTTTAATGCAATTGCCTCTGTTCACCTAGTAATGTAATTTATATTAGCTAGAATCCATTTATAACTAGAGCTAGATGGAGGGTTAATAGGACCTATGAAATCTAATACCCATTGGTAAAAAGGCTGATCCACTTGAATAGGATGAAGTGGAAGGGTTGCAATCCTTTGCTTACTTGAGAAGAAGGTACATTTCTCACATCTCCTTACATGTTTATAACAATCATGGAATAGAGTTGGCCAATAATAACCAGCTCTCATGATCTTCATTAGTTTTTGTTCTTGTTGAAAAGTGACCACTATTAGGACCATCATGTATTTCTTTAACCATTCTCTCAACTTGATCGACATAAATACATCTTAACAAAGCTCCATTGAAGTCCTTCCTAAAAAGAATACCATCAACCATGGCATAAGGGATTAATTTCATTCTAAACTATCTTCTTTTAGCTCTATCCAATTCCCAAGGATATCTATTTCCTACTAGGAAGGTCATCATGTCATCTATCCAACTCTTTGGATTCTCATTTCTTGCCTCTTGTTGATCTATCAATATGAAGGAAACTTCTTCATCTGATTCTTGAGATAAGACCATTTTCTTGCACAGTCCTTTCCCTCTTACCAATTTTGTGATTTGGATGTCCACATCATATTCCATCACTTTAGTAATCCAACCTACTCTTTTCTCGCTGATGTCTTTTCTCAAAAGGAAATCCTTGACACTTGCATGGGGCACTAGCAAATGGATCTTATTTTGGGAAAGAAGATGTCTAAATTTCTTCAGGGATCTTATGACTACAAGGGCTTATTTCTCCACATAACTATACTTATCCTCATACCCCTTACGTGCTTCACTAAAGAAGGCAATAGACTATTCTTTATCCTTATTATTCAATTGAGTGGAAATAGAAAAAATACTTGACTCACCCCCTAAGGTATAAAGAATGAAATCTCTCTCAAAACTTGGATTAATGAGAGTTGGGGCTGAGGCTATGGCTGCTTTGATCTCTTCAAAAATTTCTTTCCCTTCCTTGGTCCTTGCAAAGACCATGTTCTTCTTGAGCATAGTTGTAAGAGGTTTCACAATGGTAGCTAAATTAGGAATGAATCTCCTCACAAAATTTATCCTACCAAGAAAACTTTGCAACCCTTTCTTATGGCTAGGAAGGGAGAGAGCAAGAATAGCCATAGTTCTTTTTGGATCAATAGTCAAACCATCCTTAGATACAATGTACCCTAACAACTTCCCTTGGTTAGTGTCAAAGACACACTTACCTATATTCAAAGATATCCCATACTCTCTACACCTTAAGAAAACTTTCTTGAGTTGGCCAAAATGATCTATCACATTCTCTAAATATACTGTAATGTCATCAAGATAGACCAATACAAATTTTTCTATCATATTCTAAAAGGCCATATCCATTGCCTTTTAGAAAGTGGTACTTGCATTCATTAGCCCAAATGGAATTTTACTGTAAGCATAGGTGCCCCCCTTTGTGGTAAATGTAGTCTTGTATCTATTAGCTTCCTTGACCAACACTTGATTATAGCCCAAAAATCCATCTAGAATTGAGAACCTCTTTGAACCACTAACCTTGGATGGGATTTTTTCCATGGAAGGAAGGGGATGATGATCCTTAAGGGAGGCTTGGTTAAGGTCCCTAAAGTCTCCACATAATCTAATTTCTCCACTCTTCTTCCTAATAGGGACAAGGTTTGTTACCCATGAAGAATGCTTGATTGGAAAAATAATATTGCCTCAATCAGCTTAGATAGCTCCTTTCTCATTAATGGTTCAATTTTGAGGATTTAGTGACTTTTCCTTTGGTCTTACTAGTTTAGCATCTTATTTTAGGTCTATGGCATGTTGAAATAGGATTGGGTCAAAAACCTTTAGATCATCATATGTCCATGCAAACACATTGCTAAATTCTTGACATAGATGAATGAAATTTTTTTGTTCAACTTTAGTACATACATTTCCCATGTTTAAGGTCTTTCCATCAGAACCCATGATTGGTATATGATCATCCTTACTTGCAGCAAGGTTCATGCCTCTATCTCTTGCTTGACATCAAGAATAAAAGCACTTTGCAAGGTAATCATACCCTTAAGAAATTTGTTGGAACTAAGATTAATGATCTGATCCCCATACTCATCATGCAATATTGACTAAATTCTACCTGAAAACTTTGCTTCATTCTGCAAGAAACTCACAATTTGTGCATCAGATTCAAACACTTGCCAATTGATATTATTATAAGGGATAGTAGGCCTAACCACCACTCTAATTTGCTGCTTCTTCTCATCTTTAAGGCTCCTTGGCACATCATAAGATGCACCAACTTTTGCAAGTCTATCAACATTTTTATTCTCTCTTCTAGGGATTCTTTGAGTATTAAATGCATTGAAACCTTCAAGCAAATCCCACATTTTATGTTTATAAGACTTGAGCAAACAATTCTTGGTGACATTCTGATTTCTCACTTGATGGAAAATCAGCCCACTATGTCCATATACACTTAAGGCTTGAATTCCTCTTTTTTGAGCAATTAGAAGACCTTGAATCAATTCCTCATGCTTTGCTATGTTATTAGTACAACTAAATTAAAGCCTAAAAGAGAAGTAATACCTTTCTAGTGTAGAAGAGACAAACATCACACTAGCCCCTAATCCAGTTTTGTTCCTTGATCCATCAAAAAGCATGCTCCACAATCCATCTCTATCTTCTTCCTTCTTCATGAGACTATGAATAGGAGCATCCTTTTCTAATATATAATATGTGTCAAGGCCTATCTCTAGGGTTTCTAATATAGGATCAAACTGATATGCATTAGCCCATTCATCTAAGAGAAAATCAAGTGTCCCTATTAAAGAAGTTGTAGGCTCTTATACAATATCATTTTCATCTACCTCTAGGATAGTGCAATGCATACTGATGAGATTAGGAGTGTAGGGCTTGATATGATTGAGGGCTAAGGGTTTTACTCTAATTGAATCTTTAGTTCCATATATTGTTCTAAAGAATATGTATGATCAATCAGAGGATATGTAGCCACCTATTTGGGTAGTGAAATCTCTTGAGAGATAGATGGAAAAGTGTGGCTTAACTTCAACAACTGATATATCTTGAATTACAATACAACCAGGGCATGCATGTGGGCCATTGAAACATTCTTAAGGATTCCTATAGTCTTGATAGTACTAACATTCAACTGCAATACATCCCTAACAATGGGCTCATATTTCATTCCTAGGACATCATCAACACTTTTAGGCATCACTAAACTACTAGCATCTAAATCAATCATACAATTATGTACTAGTTTATCTCCTATAATTAGAGAAACATAAAATGGAGGAGGTTTAATCTTCTTTCTCATTTCTCCTTCCTTTGATGGTTGCACAAGACTTGTGGTACTCTCCATGCTAGGTGGCCAATCCTTCGGTTCAATGCTCCCTAATTCTTATTATAGTAACCTGTTTTGCATGGGTATAGTAGCAACAACATCCCACATGGAAATTTTCACTTTTTTTTCCTTTTATCTAATCTACCACATTGAATGACACATTAGATGCTTTGGTAGAAGAATTGGGAGCTACATGCATAGGAGGTTGAGACGGAATAACTAGAGGATCAACATTCTTGCTACTCACATTCTTCCTTTGCTAATGAGGGGCATTAGATTTATCATTTACTTTTTGTACATGAGGTATTACATTTGATGTTGAGGCCTGATTACAAGGGGGATGGGTAACATCTTCAATGGCTCTTCTCTTGCTCCTAGTGTTGTGAGTAATGGGGTCCTTATTAACATGGCAATGTTATCCTACTTGAAGATTCATGAAGGATAAATCACTTTGTTTTTGCAAATGTGAGGCATCATTGGGTTAGCTTAAATTGTATCATTTCCCTACTATAGGTTCTTGAGTGGTTAAAGATAAATAGGATTAGCCTTTTGACACATACAATAGGCATAGGAGTAATTGTAGGAGGGACAAAAATCCTGATCTTGAGCCATATTGTTTTAAGGAACTAAAGCCCCACTTTGATTTGCATTTGAAGTAGAAGCATGACCATTCTACCTATTTTGATTGAAAGAAATATTTCCTTGATTCTAGTTTGGAGGCCTACCATTCAAGGGAATTTTATATTGCAGTTGAGGAGCCCTATTACCTTGAGTTTGCTACCTCTTTAAAGTCATCACTCTGTTGCTCACCTTTTGAATCACAAAGAACCTATCCTCCAACCTCTTATCTTGAATTTGCAACATTTTCCAATATCTTGCATTAGGGCCTTCAACTCTCCTAGCTCACTAGATGATGTGGAAACTTGAGGGGTTAGAACAAGGGGTTGTGATGTGGAAGATGTGAGAATAGGGGTTGCTCTTATTTGGTGATTTGGTATATCAGGGAAGAAGGGCATAGGAGGCCTTGGAGCTAACTTATCTCCTATATAAAAATGTTCTCTACCCTTATTTCTATCTCATAATCATCAGGTAATGTATCCCCTCCCATGGTTTGGATTATAATGGCAATATCACTTTTTAGGGCTATTAGATAATGCAAGAAGGCATTACTAGGGGCAAGCTTCACTAGAGTTGATATTCTATCCCATTTTTTTTGGAATCTATAGTTAAAATCATTCATGTATTCATGGGGTGCTCTTTTGATAGTTGTTAGATTCTCTAAAAGTGAAAGATAGTCACTTTTATCTTTAAAATGTTTGCATAGGGCTACTCCTGACCCATCCCAATCTGTAATAGAGTTAAGGGGAAAACCTCTATACATTGTAATGCTTTTCCTTTCAAGGGTGAGGCTATAATCCTAACTACTACATCATGTTAGTTGTGGTGACTAATCAAGGAAGTATTATACATACTTCATAAATTCTCTGGGCAAAGCTAAATTCCTCTTTAATGTGAACCATGTACTATACATATACATGATAATCCAATAGACATGTTTAAAAAGGTAGTGACAAGGGTGAAGTTGAATTCTTCTTTAGCTTTAGATGGTCTTCTAGACTAAATAGAATAAAAGAACAACAGATTCTAGGGTGGTTTGATCTAGTGGGAGCCCCATGTGGTAGTGGTATTGCTATAGGATCCATCTCCAAGTGGGAGATTGTTGTCTAGTGTGGAGTTTGATCAATCCCCAAGTGGGAGATTGTTAGTTTGTGGTGACTAATCAAGGAAGCACATACATACTTCATACTATTTGCCAATGGTGGGCTAATATTTACCAATGGCTAATATTTTCCAATTGGTTATTGTTTATATCCACCAGTGATGATGGGCCAGACCCCCCGTACCAACTCACAACCAAAAATGAAACAATATGGAGATAGAGATGACAAAAATGCTTCATAAAGCATCCATTAATACTTGAAAATTCACTACAAGAGCTTACACTTGAAGAGCTTCTATTTTTTGAACTTAATTACAAATGATAATAAGCCTTCCTTAAATAGGCACTTTTAACTCAAGACATTACAAACACAACCAATGTGGGATAAAAGGTAAATACAACTACCTTTAAATAAATATTAAATTCCCACCCAAATACAACTAAGCACCCAACAAATATTAAATACATGATTTATCCAAAACCTTCTAGAATTTCCACCTACACACCTCGATTAATGGAATGACAACTATTTTTCTTATTTTTCTATTTACGCCACCTATGCACCTTGAAAATAGAAATTCCTCTTTTTCTTTCTTTTCTCCTTTTCCCCCTTTTTTTATTTTTTTATTATTTCTTCTCTAATTTTTGTCACTTTCTCTCTCCTCCACAAATTTTTATTTTATTTTTTAAAATTTATTTTTTAAAATTTTACATTCAACATGTCTCCCCTTTATTTTGGATGCAAGATGCTCCTGCATCAACCAGTTTATGGCCGACATGTTGTAACTAATTTTAACCCTAAAGAGGCAAGAATACTTGTATAAAAGGTATTAGGTTAGGGATTTTTTTATAAGGTGTGATATGAAATTGCTTCTTCTAGTGATATTGAGCTATAAGAGATTATAGATTGTAATCAAGTCATAATCATTGGATTGTAATAATTTTGGACTTGCTATTTGGTGGATGTAGCCAAGGGATTGGGTGAACCATGTTAAATCTTGGTGTCTTTTGTTCTTTTCTATGTGATCTATTATTTTTTTATTTTTTTTATTTGCATGTAATTTTTATTTCTATCTTTGGTTTAAATCCTAACACATCATCTTCAATAATTCCATGAATATTGTAGACATTAGATATTTCTTGAATGTGCTCAATAGGAGAAGTAGAGGTCTCACCAGTTAAATCATGGATGTTGTTTAATGTTGATATTGGTATGTCATTTCTTTGGGCTAGCAAAATAGGACTTCCACCATTGAAGGTGGCAAAGGCATGACCTCTAGGTAGAGCCATATGAAACAATGGTCTATTGAGATGAGGGGATGGCAACATAGTTTGTGGCCTATCAATAGGAGGGTTGGAAAGAGACCTTAAAGGTGAATGATTTATTTCAGCACTCCTAACTAGTAATAAAGACAAATTCTTTCTTTTCCTTCTAGGATTTGAGAATGAGAGCTTTGAATACTATAAGTTACCTCTAGAAGATGCCCTTGTATGAGTTGTGGGCATGAATTAGCAACCTAGTATTGAAAACCAAATGTGTTTGAAGCTTGGAGTTGCCAAGTACTTGAACAAATGAGCCTCTTAAAAGCTTGAATACTAAAGGTAATACTATCTCCTTAGCATGAGCATGTAATCCTTCTTGACACCAGTGAACTTGAGATCTTCTGATATTTGTCCCACCAAGCATGCCAAAAAAATTTATCACAAAATCTTGTACCCTTGCCTAAATTTTTTACCTAAAGGAAACCTTGTAAAACATGGAAACAACATCCAAGTTGTGGGACTTGAACAATGAGATTGAGTCTCTAGAGAAGGCCAACTTCCTTTGCTATCAAGATGCACCTAACTATTTCTTGAGAGGAAAAGGAAGAAGGAATGCATGAAAGAAAACTACTTAATATAATCTAAGAGGAGGTGATGCACTAAAATAGAGTGTTCAACCTAGTCTCTACCCATAAATGCATAGTTAAACTATAATGATATCAAAAATATATATATTTGGGCTTGTTTTAATCTAGCAATCACATGCAGATTAAATAACCAAATGAGTGACACAAGGAAGAAGAGTTTCACTATATATCATCCATAGGCCAAGAGAGATACAATCATACAAATGGAAGGCAACCACAATACATTGATGGGAAGTAATTAATCTCACACAACACATCAATGGCTAAAAGAGAGAAGAGTGGAATGTCATGAAGTCCAAAGGAGAAGGGAATTTATAATGTGCATGCTAAAGTAATGCCAAAGAAAGATAGAAGAATTGACATGGTTCACCCGATCCCTAGGCTACATCCACCAAATAGCAAGTCCAATGTTATTATGATCAAGTGATTACAACCTAATTATAATCCATAATCCCTTATAGCTCAATACCACCACAAGAAGCAATTTCACATTATACCTTATAAAACAATCCCTAACCCTAACTCTTCTTCCTTGTATCACTCATTTGGTTATCTGATATGCATGTGATTAATAGATTAAAACAAGCCCAAATCTATATATTTATGATGTCATGATAGTTTAACTGTGCATTTATGGGAATATATTGGTTTGAACACTTTATTTTGGTGCATCACCTCCTCTTAGATTAGATTAGGTAGTTTTCTTTCATGCATTCCTTCTCCCTTTTCCTCTTAAGAAATAGTTAGGTGCATCTTGATAGCAAAGAAAGCTGGCTTTCTCCAAAGACTCAACCTCATTGTTCAAGTCCCACAACTTGAAGGTTGTTTCCATGTTTCATAAGGTTTCCTTCAGGTAAAAACTTAATGAAAGGGTGCAAAATTTTGTGATAATAGTACCCACTCTTCATATCTATCTTTGTGAAATACTTAGCCCCATTCAAATAGTTCATAATATCATCCATCCTTGGAAATAAATTTTTTTACTTGATTGTGATCTTGTTGGTAGCATGAGAATTTGTGCAAATCCTCCATTCTACATTTTTCTTTGGTGCTAATATAGTTTTTATAACACATGGACTCAAACTCTCTCAAATCAACCCTTTCTACAACAACTCATGAACTTGTATGTTCAATTCTTTACTTTTTGTTGGTGTCATTCTATGCATTGTCTTGTTTGGAAAAATAGCTCCTAGAACCAAATCCATCTAGTGACTGATCTTCCTCATTGGGGGTAATCCATCAGGTACATTATTTGATAGAATATTAGAAACCTATCCCAACATATGTCAATAGGTATGATATCACAAAGTACCTCATCCTAGTAGCTTCCAATCTTTAACTTCACTGAGTTGTGTTCATTGACCATGACCTCATGGTCATCTCGTACCCATGAAATATAATATAGATGCAAGTTTTTATGCCTCTTTAGCTTCATCTTTGTGACCATCATTTCTTACATTAGATTGTCAATACTTCCACTATCAATGATCACATCAAAACACTTATCTTCACATTTTCACGTGGTGCAAAACAAGCTCCTTCTTTGAGTATGTTCATTCTTATCACTCAACAGGACTCTTTTGTTAACTAGGACTTCTCCTCTTTCTACATCTTGAGATTGTGATGATTTGAAATCTTCATCAACATGTACAACTTTGGCTTGGCCTTCTATTCTTTGATCTGTCCTTCCTTGGAACTGGGAACACTAAAATGCTCTATGTCCTTCTCCATAGCAAATAGATTTCCCATGGAAGCCTCCTCTTCCAGATCCTTGTCCTCTGCATCTTCCTCTCTAATCTCTATTGTTTTGATCATGGAAATGATTTGAATTTTTCCCCTTTGTTTCTAACTGCTACTTCCATCCTTGTCCTTGTTCTTCTGATCATCATTACAGCCTCCATAAGATTGTCTGCTAGATCTTCCACTATGACCTCTTCCACTATTCTTGTTATCAAACTTTTACTTAGTTTCTCCTCAACTCTTAGGGAAAACTAGTATACCTCCTCAATACTATTCATTCAAACCAGACTTAGCTCATCTTGAATAATCAACCTTAACCCATTAAGATAATGGGCTACTTTCTCCTTATCATCTTTTGCATGGTTAGTTCAAATGAGAAATTGGTAGAATTCTTCAATATACTCTTGAACAAATTTTCTCGCTTGCTTCAACCCTTGCATTTTCTTGAATAAATCTAGCTCATAATCCACAGAAATGAATTGTCACTTTAGTTTACCTATCATTAGATCCCATCTAGTGATCTTGTCCTGTCCCTTTCTATTTCACTCCAACTAAATCTCCTACCACTAGATCTTTGCATGTCCCTTG
Organism: Cupressus sempervirens; assembly: GCA_028749045.1. Lineage (NCBI taxonomy): Eukaryota > Viridiplantae > Streptophyta > Pinopsida > Cupressales > Cupressaceae > Cupressus > Cupressus sempervirens. The sequence goes on from CM053792.1 coordinate 473,467,864, forward strand.
AGTTTTTCCCTCCCAAGCTTGACCCTATCAAGATCCTCAATATCTTCATACTCAAAGTACTCTAATTCATTGATCCAATCAATCAAATCCTCTAGGTTAAGGTTTCCTAAAAATGTGGGAACCTCAAACTTGGGTCTCTTTCCAATCTTGGAGATGGCCTTAAAAAGCCTCTCTTCCTCTAGGTTTAGAACTGCCTTTGATTTGGCATTTTCTTCTTCTTTATCCTCATCCACATTTTCATCTTTTATGAGAAGATTTATTCCTCTACACATTTTTTCTTCCAATGCTTGCATTTGTCTTTGGAGGGCTCTAAAATCCTTAGGTGTAACACCTATAGCTCTTCCATCATGCTCTCTTTGTGGAGGCATTTTTGTGCTTTCACTAAATCCCTAGTGCAAACTACCTCACAATTGGTGATCTATCTACACACTCAATCCAAACCATAGTCCTAGTATGAACTGCCTCACAGTCGGTAATCTATCCACATACTCAAGAACTTTAGCTCTAATACCACTTGTTGAAGGGTGCTCCCTTTAATACCATAAACACATAACAAAAACAAAGAAACAACAACAAATGCAGAATTACAAAATTCACAAATACAATATGCTAACCCACATGGATGCCTTCATTACTATAATCTACAAGACTAAGCTCTGAACTACCCCCTAGAGCTATCCTAGAAAATGTTTAGGCCTTTCTTAAATAGGCAATTTTATGCTACTTGGGAAGGTTCTAGACATTGAAACTTAATACCTAGGGCCGATAGACCCTAACAATACATATTGAGTTAGCCAAATACATATTTGACATTCATTTTAGAGATTTTGAGTAGCCCAACTTTGGAAGACTATAGCTCTGAAACCGTTGCTTTGATTGGCTATTATAATCACTTTTTAAAAATGCCAGTTCCTGATCTATAGGTTCAAAATTGTGCTAGCGCCCTTCCATTGAGTTTTAGGACCTCATGTAGAGCCTTTAAGACCTTCAAAATTGAGCTCACATCTTTTTCTCCAAAATTTTCAACCAAAAATCCACAATAACTAGTCTAATACTTAAGCTGGAGCAATGAGATTTTTATCTAAGCTTATAATTCTAAAATGAACCTTAATATAGAAAATCATAACATTTCAAGCTTGTATGAAAAACTTACTAAAAATAGTAAGTTCTCATTAATAGTAACCCCCTTGTCTACTAGTCCTTATTGAAATAGAAAAGGAAAAAAATAAAAAATATTTCTGGATAATGCAAGATTGCTCGTACACGTAGGATGGTCCTACATCAGTATGTGTCTCTACAAAAGGAAAGATACTATGCATTTGATCTACATCCTCATATGGTCAGGCAATGTGTCTTCAATCAATATTATTAGACACTAGACATTTTTTCTTTAATCACATCCTTAGATGGCCACACATTAACTTACCTTTAACCAACATCTTGTGATAGCCAAGTAGTCATATTAATTCTTGCTAATGCAATTCACTTTATTTATTAGCTGATAGGATTTTTATTTTTATTTTGGGGAGGAGGGGGTGGAATTACCCCTAGAGATTGTAATGTCTTGTGGAATAGAAAATACTTTTTAAAGTGTTGTTAGTAAGAAAAATTCAGTGGACTTTGACCATGTACATGTTTTCAAAGCTGGAGGTAAAGGATTTTAGTCCAAAAAAATGGAGCTAGAAACCATGTGGATTTTCATATTATGATTCTATAATTATGGATTAGAAGAAATAATAAGAACCTCATATATTGTTCTCTTAAATTGTGTTTTTTCAAAGTTTCTACTGTGTATTGTGGTATTAAGGGGAACACCCTACACCATCTCATCAATTGTGATGTGAAACCAGGTGATCGAAGAGGTCAAAAGAGTGTTGGAAAGAAAGAATTTGCATGCATTACACCTCAAGAAAGGTGGAAGATTAGAAACACTTTATGTTAGAAAGTCGGATGTACAAGGATATTAGGTTCAAATTTGTGGATATTATATCTAGAAGCTCTTGGCACAACTTATTCAATGAGGAGAACATTGAGAAGTTAGGTGGGCTCATCATTAGCTTGCACAAAAAAGAATCAAATTCTTAAAGTTGGTTTAATTGGAAGGCTATCCCATAGGCTAGACTTAGCCTTGTGGACATTAAAAATCTATCTATGTATAATTTCACCATATATGTCCATCAACAGAAATAAATAAAGAGGCATCAACGATGTGATTGCCATAAAAATAAATAAAAAATCATCCACTAAATGAAAGTCCAACATAGTGCTTCCACCATGATAGATATAAATATTCCTTTATATATATATTGTATATTATATATATATTATATATTATACATATGGTTAGTTATATTATTTTATACTAACTAATGGTGTTTAAACCTTGGAGACATGTCTCTTCAAAAGACATGTCTCCTTCTCTCATACTTATATGAGATCCGAATCTACATTTGAAATATATCTATAACATTGGAAACATTATTGCATTTGCAGACATGATCCATGTTACTCAAAAAAAATGGCAATGAGGGCCTATCAATGAATTGGCTCATGAATTGAACAAAGATCTATAAATGCAAAGTGAGTTGTACTTAACAGATCAAAACCCTACTATTACTTTCTAACCATTGTAAATAGTATTTGAAATCCTTTAATCAAGGTCGACCTAATAGTCATATGTAAATCCTTTAATAGGGTGACATTCTAAGGGAATATTCTAAAGTCCTCTTAAAAGGCCACTCCTAATAGGGTGATTGAATCTTTTAACAAGGTCACCTTTAACAATGTGTTTTGTAACCTTTAATAGGGTTGGCTCCTAACATAGCTCACTTCAGAAGAGTCAAAATTAGTGACATGTTGCTTATGGTTTTTCCCAAATTGGGTTTCCACATTAAATCCTAGTGTCAAACTTGTGTGCATGTTATCTATGGTGTTTTACTGCTTAATGTTTACATTCCACAAGTTTTTTATATTTAGACCTGGTAACAGGAACATCAAAAATAGAAATAACTCAACAAAAATAATCAATGATAAAAATAACTACAACTCACAACAATTAATTAATTCATGATATAATTCATATGAAATATCATTATACAATAAAACATAAATATGGAACATATAAAATAATATAATATGATTAAATGCATATCATGTAACACTAAGCTAATTAAAATACAAATGGAAACAAACTCAAATGCACTCCATACATAAATGAAAAAGAATCATTGGGTAACTTCAAAGTGGGCCAGCCTCCTCAACTACCTAGTGATGAAGAAACGATTTAGTTTTACTACTTTGTAACCATGTACAGAAATATGGAATTTATATTTTAAAATGATAATAATTTCTACACACTATTTAGTGTTTTGTATATATATATATATATCTCCTAATGTTGTCTCTTGTTGCTTATATATATGTAACTTTTTATGACCTCTTTGATATGTATAAAGAATTACATATTTAGCATGTTGCAAAAATATTGTACCTGCAAAGAATAGGTCATTTTTTGTTAACGATCCAATAATATTATTTCCTTCATCTATATTTGTTGAACCATGGTTTTGAAATGTTTTTATTGTAGCCAAGTACAAATATAGAGAGAATCTAATCAATAGGTTACCTATCCATGTGATTCATGGAAATGAATCTCAACTACAATATATTTTCCTTACTTATTGACACCCATTACATATAGAATACTCAACAATAATAATGGATAATTTTTGGGCCAACTTTATTTCCATCCTTTGGTATGTAACTCACATTCATAGCCTTTCCATATATACATGCCTTATGTATGAGGTCTGCATCAATTATTGAAGAAAACAAAATGTGTCTCCATGATATCAAGAAACAACATGCAATGCAAATTAAGGCTTGTAGTCTTCCTCTTTAATATTATAACCATCACTAAGTAATATTTCCATCAAGGTAAGTATGTGTTATATATTTAAAAGTTGATGGAGCTTTGTATTAGTGAAATAGTGATAGGAAGATGCATAGTAGGTGACAAGAAGACCTACAACTTATAATCAACATGATAGATAAAGAGAATCACATCTATTTATTCACATACTTTATCTAGTAACTAAATTAAATATTACTTACATATATTAGATCATATGAAACATAGAAAGAGAAAATGAAATATTTAAATGGGTATTGAAATGAGCATGAAGGCTAAAATATGTCGTAATTTGGGACATATATAGCTCTCATTATTCCCCCCAACTTAGGATATTGTACATCCTCATGTAACTAGTATAATCAAGAGGATTTTGGTGTGAATTAGAGACACTTGTATTTATGGCTTTAGACTTTGTCTCCATCCTGAACCATGATAACTCATTTATAAACACAAATCCCTTTCTTTGCTTCACATTAAAAACTTTATTAATTTTTTTTCTTCTACAATAGGGATATATTTTTCAAGTTGTTTCTCTTTTCTCTTTTCTTTTTCTTTTCTTTTCATGTTTTGTAGCATCATGGTTCAAAAGGTTACATATACGAGAAATTTATGTCAATGTGCACAAGAGGAGCTTAAATGGGTGAAATAGGAGAGATGAGAGACAAAACAAAGGCTATTGTACAATGGATATAATAGATAGTATGATGTAATTATTAAGGGCAATGGATGGAAGATAACACGATGACATTCCTCCACCCAACTTAAAGGTTGACCATCCATGAGAAACAAGGATAGGACAAGGAGGAGTGTTGCATAGTGATCAACATAATAAGAAATATAAATAAAGTTAAGAGAGAAAATAAGGAAAAATAAAATTGAATGTTTTACCAACATGCATATGCAAATAGACCAAGGAGGAAACATAGAGAAACTCGGCATCTGGCACCTCCAAAATGGATGAATCAACAACAAGGAATGAAGAGAGGCATCCAAAACTACAACACCGCAAAAGACCTCCATCAAACTAAAATCACTAGAGAGTATACCACTAGAAGAAACCAAAATTACAATAGAGACTGCAACTCAAGGAGCTACCATCATCAAATGGAAGTATTGTAGAACAAATAGTGGGTAGCACATTCCACTAAAACACCACAATTGAACATGCAACACATAGTATGGGTGATCAAAGCTGAGAAGACCACACTGAATAGGAGCTATAGAGTGACATGAGGTGCCAGAACCACAAAATCCAATGAGTGTTTTTGAGAAGAATGATGAGTAGAAAAGCCAAGAACACCATTTATTGCATTTTCTAAATTTTATAATTATAATTTTTTTTTTCAATTTTTTTAATTTTCTCAAATTTTGATAATGACAAGTGATCATTGGCAAGCTAGTTTTCAATCACTCATCACTTAACGGTGTTGTAAAAGTAGTTTTCACAATTTTAATTTTAATTTTCAATTAATATATGCCAAAAACTAGTTTTCAGATAGTAACTAGCCAACAATGCCTGAAGGTTTTTATTGTTGGATCTTTTATTGCTTTTTTTTTCAATTTTTTTTCATTTTTTCATTTTTTCCTTTTTCAATAACTACATAAAATTACCAAAGAATAAGAAATGCTTACATGGATGATGAAAAATGATACTATTCAAAACTTGAGTTTTGTCCACAACTTCACAAATGGCACTATTGAAACTTGATTGCATAATGAACTTGAAATGATAACTACAAATAATCTCAACAAACTTGGAAATACTGAAACGCTTCACAAATCAACCTTGACTCATGTATCTCATGCCACAAAATTTTAAAGCTTGTTGGAGAACTTTAGAACACACTAGGACACTTGGATAAGAGAATTATCCATAAGAATGATGATCCTCACAAGACATAGTGCTCCAAAAATGACAAACTGTGATCCTCTAGCATGAAGTTATGTTATCCAATCCTTTTGATAAGTAAGAGATATTCATATCATGGAATAAAAACACCTTCATTATCAAGGAAAAGTTCATAGAGTGAAATACCAATGATAGTCTCTAATGTATCCATAGAACTTTAGAGAGGAAAAGACACAACTCAAGGAAGGAGTGTGATGATCTGCTATGTCTTCAAAGTTTTTCTTGATGTGAAGCTCAAAACTAATCATGAATCTCATATACCAAGTTGCATATGTTCATCCATGTGATAAATAACCAAAGAAAAGAAATCCCATCTCAAAGGTGGTGAACACCTTATGCCAAAATTTGCATGTAATCTAGAACAATGAAGCACAAGTGAAATGGACATGCACCAGATAACTAGCAAGCCCACACAATGTTAACAAAGCTAACATAGTGTGTTATGCAATGCCTATGTAGAGAAGTATCATCAAATGGTATTGTATCTCACCTAAACAATAGACCTATAACCATATTCTCAAAACCAAACATATCAAGTGTAGTAAAGAAATATCACCCATTCAATAACTCTATCATTAAGTAGGTAATTTAAGTTTACAAATGATAGATAGAGTTATTAATATGAATAGGTACTTAAGAGGATAGAGAAATACAAATAAACCCTTGTGTTCATATAATAGCAATGCTAATTAACACTAGAACACATACCTTGAATTGTTGAGGTGTCACATGTCGAGGTTTTGCTAAAAGGGCCAACAAAACAATCAATGAAGTTTGGTTGGAAATCATCCAAGAAGCACAAAATTGAAGGGATTCCTCCCACCCCCACCCCCTGCCCCCACACACACACACAAACTTAACTTCATGGTACAACTTAAACCAAAGAGAGAGTAACACATATAAAATATTTTGTGAACCCGATCAAATATTTCAATAATTCAATGAATGGACTCCCAACTTGACATTACAAAATCATAGGGAATTTGATTAATCCAAGGAATGAAGAAATTAGAACTTGTTATGAATTAATTCTCATTTGAAGATACAAGAGCCAAGAATGAAAAATATAAAGATATTAATACCTTGATCCTTGCTAAATAAATGAATCATCCATAGTGTATTTGGTCATTTTAGGACAACAGATAGATTTAACAATGGCAAATAATGCTCATCCAATTATAACATATTTTGTTTGGTCTTATGATTGTGCTTAATAAATTATTGGTACCAAATCAAAAATTATGTGAGGGATTCACATTTTAACCATAGGCCTCCAAATATCAATATGTATAAGTGTAAAATTAATAAAATATAGATCCTAGAGGATGTGACAACAAATTTGTGGAATGAGGAATGTATATGGTAAAATATTACTTAGTGAATGATTAATATAAACATGCATTCTTATGAGTCCAATAATTAAAATTGATGCAATTTGAAGTATGGGATCATTTGTGGGTATTTGGAATTCACTAAGTGGAATAGAAGAACAAAGTTGATTATAACTCAATGAATGATATTGTTCTTCTAATTTAAGTAAACCAAAATCATATTCCTTAAGTGCATTAATACACTCCAATATTGATTTAATAAATTCAAGCACATTATTATATGGTAAAGGGATCCATGAAAATTTAGATGTAATATTAATCACCTTATTAGGAAGTGTTGTATGAGGAAATATAGCTGCCTTTGGTGGATAGGGTAGAGTGCAATGTGAATGGGATAAAGAATATGGTAATAATGTGAAGGAGATAAAGTAGATGGGAATAAGTAGGATGGGTGGAATGAAGATGGCAAGGAGGGATATAATGGTTGTTGTGAATATTCATGATTCCATTTATCATGCATATCCTATAAAGAAGTGTGTTTTGAAGAAACATGTTGTGGTTGCAATATAACAGAGTGATGATTCATACCTTGATCCTCTTGATTTTGTGCTTGAAATTATTCATCTAGTATAAGGAATACTTTTTCACTTCCACCATTATCATGTTAAGGATCACAAATATCTTATATCTCATCCACCATGTGCTTTTGGTTATTTGGGTATATGCACTGATTGTCTTTCTTGTAGTAATTAGAACAACAAGTGATTAAATTTTTATCCTCAAAATAACATTGTTCTAAGAATTCATCAATGATTTTCTTGTGTTCAAACATAGGGATAAAACTCTTGCATACTTGTGATAATGGAAGATCAACATTTTTTAAATTGTATTCATTAGGTAGAGATGGTATTAAAACATCACCTTTGGTTGACACAATTTCCCCACCAATTTCTTCTTTTGTACGTAGGGGTCTGGGGGTGGCAACCACTAGTGGGGTCAAGGGGAAATGCCCCTTGCGAGGTCCTAGGGTAGCACCCAAGGTATGCTCATTGTCACAATATAGGGTAGGGTCGAGGGGCAATGCCCTTGATGCCAAGCATAGTTTTCCTCTTGTGTTCCCTTCAAATTTTGCATTTTTGAAGCAATTTTCAACCAAAATTAATGGATTTCAACAACCTTCAAAATGCATCTTTTTAAACATTTTTCTTCAAGAGTGTCTTTTCTTTACCAATAGCTCACAACAACTAATGATAATGTAAAATTTAATTAACTTATAAGATCTAGTTTTAAACTCTAAAGCAATGCATCTATATGATTTAAGCAATGCAAATTAAGATTAAATTAAGCAAGGCTAGCAATTGTAAAAGATTTCACAACTCATCAAAATAACATGCCTTTGACACCTTTACCCAACAACGATGCCAAAATTATAGGCCAACACTGGGGCAAATAATTAAGAAATAATTAACAATTTATGATGAAGTTCAACTGGTCTATTTGTGTCAATTTGAGAGCATAAGCTTGCGAAAGGTGTCTGAGCAGTATGCCATCAAGGGGTGTTAGTTGTGATTTGAGAGATTATGGATGTAGCTAAATCATGAGAAAGAAAATCTATGAAAAGCCAAATAAATCCTAGTGACAAGAATTGTCACTTCTTGGTGACAGGAACATCAGAAACAAAAATAACTCAACAAAAATAATCAGCGATAAAAATAATTGCAACTCGCAACAATTAATTAATTCATGATATAATTCATATGAAATATTATTATACAAAAAAAATTGGATATGGAACATATAAACTAATATAATATGATTAAATGCATACCATGTAACACTGAGCTAATTAAAATACAAATGGAAACAAACTCAAATGCACTCCATACATAAATGAAAAAGAATCACCAAGTAACTTTAGAGTGGGTCAGCCTCCTTAGCTACCTGGTGATGAAGAAACAATTTAGTTTTACAGCTTTATAACCATGCACGTGAATATGGAATTTATATTTTAAAATGATAATAATTTTTGCACACTGTTGAGTGTTCTATGGAACTGTACATATATATCTCATGATACTATCTTCTGTTGCTTATATATACGCAACTTTTTACCACCTCTTTGATATTTATAAAGAATTGCATAATTAGCATGTAACATAAATCTTCTATGTGAAAAGAATAGGTCATTTTTTGTTATCGATCCAACATAATACTATTTCCTTCATCCGTATTTGTTGAACCATGATTTTGAAATGGTTTTATTGTAGCCAAGTACAAATATAGAGAGAATCTGGTTGATGGGTTGCTTGTCCACATGATTCATGGAAATGAATCTCAACTACAATATATTTTCTTTACTTACTAACACCCCCCATTACATAAAAAATACTCAACAATAATAATGGTTAATTTTTGGGCCAACTTTATTTCCATCCTTTGGCACATAACTCACCTTCATGGTCTTTCCATACATACATGTCTTTTGTATGAGGTCTACATCAATTATTGACGAAAACAAAATGTGTCTCCATGCAATCAAGAAATGAAATGCAATGCAAATTAAGACTTGTGGTCTTCCTCTTTAATATTATAACCATCACTAAGTAATATTTCCATCGAGGTAAGTATGTGTTATATATTTAAAAGTTGATGGAGCTTTGTATTAGTGAAATAGTGATAGGAAGATCTTCAACTTATAATCAACATGCTAGATAAAGACAATCACATCTATTTATTCACATACTTTCTCTAGTAACTAAATTAAATATTGCTTACATATATTAGATCATATGTAACATAGAAGGAGAAAATGGAATATTAAAATGTGTATTGAAATGAGCATAAAGGCTAAAATATGGCATAATTTGGGACATAAATAGTTCTCATCACCAGCAACAATGTTTTGGATAGAGTCAACAAAAAAATAAGGGACAACTTTAACATTTTGAACCAAAGCTACCTTAGAGAGACAACATCTGTATTATCAAAGACAACAACAATATCATATGCCAAAGAAAAATTATTATGAGATGAGCTATCCACCCTATCCCCTTGGAAACTTTTTAAACCATATAGTGATGGTTTGAAACCCCCCAACAACAAAGAAGGTGAATTCTTTGATCTAAACTTATCAGAGGAATACCACACAATGAGATGGCCCATCTTATGATATTTATTGCACTTGAAATGAATACCCTCATAATCAATAATTTGGGTCCAAGAACCATTTGGAGAAGCCAAAGTAACTTGTTCAAGGAGACCCTTGGAAGCATCAACCTCCAAAGGAATGCAAGCATGCGTCATCTTAAACACATTAGAAAACTCTGAATCAACCATCTAGAAATCCCCATGGCCTTCCCCATAGCCTCCAAGATTGAATCTAGCCAAAAGTTAAGGGGAAGATTTGACAATCTTACCCATAAAGGTATCTTATTAAAGGATTCAGTAGCTAGATCAAATTTTTGATACCAAGGTTTGGCCATCAGGAGGAACCTCTCCTCCAAGATAGACAACTAGACATAATGGTTTTCCTATTTGCAACATTTGTAAATTTCACAATAAAAAACCCCTTGCTATAGGGTAAATTTGAACTGTGTTAGTTATGATTGGTTCCCAATGTTTGGAAATCCAGGCATTTAAATCCAAAAGAAAGGGCTAGAAACCCCTAAAATGAAAAATAGCAGTAGTAGAAGAGTAATCCTCCACATATTTTGAAATATCATCAATAGTTTCTAAATCTAGATTAATCACAATGGAGCCACTTTCAGAGATAGGAACAACTAATGGATGAAGTCACCCTCTCCTAGCCAAAGTAGGACCACTAAAGCTTGCCTCATAAGCAACCACATCTGCATAAGAGATCGCATACCTCCCTACAACAACTTGAGAGCTAGAGAGGGTCATCTGAGATAGCCTAGAGGACCCACCAGAAGATGTAGTAGGGAACCTCTGACGAGCAGCAATAGGAGGATGATGAGAAGTCATAACAACAATAGGTGGACACTTGGTGGGAGCATCCGTATTTTGAAAATCATTAGCGGGAGCAGTGTGAGCAGGAGCCATAACAAATTCAAGATCCTTTCCAATCAAATGCTTTTGTCAATTATATATGTTAATTGTAATTAATTATTACAATAAGTTCAAAAAATATTTTTTAATGTTTTCTAAAATCATAAGCTTATCATTTATTAGTTACAATAATACTACATCATTTAGTAGTTCTTATTTAATTTTTATATGATTGTCACATTTTTTAAATAACTAATTTCTACTAAAAATCTATTGAAATTTTATAAATAACTAATTTATTCTTATAATAACTTTGTAAAAAATATCAAACAAACTTATATTTATAGTAATTTTAAAATGAAAATAGATTTCAAACTATTGTACTTTTTAACATCATAGAATACTCTAAAACATTTTCCAATATTCTATAATATTCCATAGACTTGTTGGGTTATTGTCTCATCGAATGTTAGTCTTAGGTAAGTTGTGATTAAACAAGTATAATTTGGATCTGAGTTTGGGATACTTGAGATAAAATGCATTAGAATAAAATGATTCATTATGATTTATAAATGAAGATTGTTTCTAAGCATCCTTTGGGAAAAAAAGAGTGCCATAACTTCATAAAAATTCTAGTACATAGAAATTTCAAGTCACTCTAATTTTTTACAACTAATTTGTAACTCTTAGCCTCTTACTTATAACTAAGGGCCCATTTGGATTGTGGATTTGAGAGGGAATTAGAATTTGGAATTCTAAAAAATTTCCAATCCATTGTTTGGGTGTGCAAATCATGAATTAGAATTTGGTAAAGTATCCTTGTTTATACTCTATTTTGTAGATTTTGTCTTCCATTCAAATACTTGGAATTGGTGATAAATCTATTTTAATTCTAATTTGGAAGAAAATGGGCATTCAAAATTTATTGAAACCAATAATTTTTGGTATCCACCACAACTCTATTTGGTTTCCTGCTTGAAAAATTTCGTTGTTGTTACTCTTTTGCTCTATTTTCTTGACACACTTGTGGGTAGCTTCATAATTCATCTTCCATGAATACTTGATGCTGCCATTCCTGCTAGCTAAGTAGGATATAATGACATCGGTAGAAATTCCTTGATCAACAATTGATTTTTGAAGGAATTTCATGTGGTTCACATATGCAAAAGATAATTGGGCATCCTTCAATTCTTCCCTAATCTCATTGATTCCTAGTTTCTCCCCAATGTTGCTTCTTTCCTTGGTAATGGAAAACACATTAAATCCTCTTCTCATTAACTCCAACACAATAAATTTTCCAATGTACCCAATGGATCCAACTACTAAAACATTCACATCCTCAAGATATTTTCTCCTAAATTCTTGTAGAGGTATTTGATTGCTTGAAGCATTCACCTTGTTGTTGTAAAGCCCTCTTTTATCATAAACTCACTTGCCTACACCCTGTTGTAAAGCCCTCTTCTATCATAAACTCACTTGTCTAGAAGATTAAATGGTCACACACCTACTCTTAATGAGATCCTTTCAAACTTGGGAAATCCCATGCATGTTGATGCAATTCCAAAAATGTGCAACCAAATGAAGGAAATGTGTATTCCATAACAAATTCTTGCTAAACCAAATGGTCCCAAATCAAATCCCCAAAACCGTAAACTGGATTTCAAGTTCCAGAATCCCAAATCAAGGATTCTGAATGCCAATTCTAAAATCATTTTCCAAAAACCAAACAGACCCTAAAGTTTGAAGATCACATCATCAAATATGATGTTCAATAAACGTAAAAACTAACATCATCCATAGATTTTTGACATCATTCAATTTGTCCTTTTATAGATCTAATATAATGTATAGACTCTTAATTCAGGTTTGATCACTCAATGACTATTTTATCATAAATAAAATTCCAAAATTAATGTAATGTTACTTTATATCCCTACAATTCCAAGTTGAGGCCAACACCGAGTGCCTTTCGTAATGAATGATACTCAACTTTCACAATGCCATTGACACACTGCCAAAGTTGGCAAATAAATTTTAAAATTAAAAGCTTAAGAAAATAAATATGGAAAAAAATTGATGATGAATGACTTTGGATATTGTTCCAAAAATATTTGTGAGAATTAGAATCAGGAAGTTACCATATCTTTAATGAATTATCTTTCATCCAAGTGACAACTACAGGAAACATCTCACTTTTGGTATTAAAATTAATCTATCAATTATATGTCAATGTCTATCCAAACCTCAAATATATAAAGGGCTCAATATGCAGAAAACATATGTGGTACAGAAAGTTGATCTCTAGAGTCCATTAGTGATGATTTGATGTAATTTTGAATCATTGTCAAATCTAATACATCTCCACCATATTAATCAACATCTAATTAAAAAGGCCACATGGACCCAAAAGTTAAAAAAATGAGATACTTGATCCCTAAGAAGGACAAAGGAGGAGAAAGTGAATGCTTATGCCCATGAGAGTGCATTTCTTTCAAAAAATTCATCGAATGCCTGGCATGAAAATATTTTGGGGTCTAGGCTCATTGCAGAACTATCACATTGTTAATGAAATTGGACCAAATTGTAAGATATTTGCAGCTTCCCATTTTTGTATCAAGCAATTTTCATTAGTCTATTAGCACTAATTTCATTTTTTGAGATTTAAGTGTTGTTCCCATTTTATATTAGGAAAAGGGTTTTTTCAAGAAGATAGCATGACAAATTAAAAAATTAAAATGATAGATAGTGAAGTTGCACAAACTATTCTATGCCCCTACAAGATAGGTGGTACTTTTCTTTCAACGGAGCTTTAGAAGTTTTTTTTTTTTAATTGTATTTAATGTTAGTTATATTATTGTTCACAATGTTTGCCTTCAAGGTATGAAAATTGGTATCATCAAAGGCAATCTCTTACTTATTTTCTTCTACCTTTAGCTTATTAATTTTAGGTACATTACTCAAAGCATTCACGCCCGCTTCTTTAAACCTATCTCCAACTTATGTGGATCTTCAATAATCCTAATAAAAGATGATCTACAACCAAATGAGAATCTTATTTTTTCTCAATTGTGCTTGCTTGATGCATTTGATTAGGCTTTTCTTATAGGGTAAGATTTTGGTATGTCATTTTTTCAAATATTAGTGCATGAGATTCAAAATAAAGTCCACTGATTGATCTTCAATAGAAGTGTATGAAACTACTTGTCAAAGTAGCACAAATGCATACTATATAAGAGTATGGAGCACCCAATAATTTATGTTAACACATCATTGCACAACTCAAACCACTTCTCGTGATGTTGGAGTATCCTTGGTGTAAGGGCAATCTTGCACCACCCAAAATTATTTCTATTTCTAGTTTTGTGTCTCCAATAAGAGTTATTCATGTGTAAAGTTTATATTTGTGGGATATTTCTAATTTTAGTAATTTGGTATTATGTGCTTAGATTATTCTAATCTCATATGTGTGTTGAAACCAATTGGTTAATTGTGTATTGTCTTTGATGTTATACAAAATGTCATATCAATGCTAGTTAGTGTATGTTGAGATCACTTGGGTGATGAAGATGATTTCTTGTATTTGTCGAGCATTCTAGAGTTTTCCAAATTCAAAAGACAGTGTCTACCAAGTTCACTTGGGTGACAAAGGGAAGATCACAGAAGTTAAGTGTTAACTGAGCTCACTCAGTTAGTGAAGGAAGAGTTGGATGGAACCAATGTTAACCAAGCTCACTTGGATAGCAAATGAACTTTTTGAATACATAGTGTTAATTGAGTTCACTTGGTTAACACAAGAAAATCATTTCTAAGTTAGTGTCTACCGAGCAGGGTTGGCTAACAAAGGATTTTCTTATTTTGGTATATTGAGTTCAATTGATTTGATTGTTGGTTCCAACTGACTGAGGAGATGAATATTAAGTATTCTAAGTTGTATTCAAGCTTACTTGACAATGTGTAAGATATAAATATAAGTTCAAGATGAGAATTTAATGTGTGGAACATAATAGAAGATTTGAAGATGCTTAGAGGAAGCGAATTATAAGGATAAGCAGAATATCCTTGTTGAGCTGCAAAGATATATTCAATAAGAAAGGATGAAGTATACAAGCCAGAATTGAGATCTATAATCATAAATTTAGTTGCATCAAAAATTAGGTTATCACATTGTTACTCTTCAACCATTGTAGTAGTAATATAAATATCTTAACATAGTTGGCTTAACAACTATTTTTAAATCCTCTAACAAGGTGGCATTTCTAGATTGAAGTGTCTAAAGACCTTTAACAAAGCCACTCATAATAGGGTCATTAAATCCTTTAATATGGTCACACCTAATAGTGTGTTTTGTAACCTTTAAAAGGGTTGGCTCTTTACAGGGCTCACTTTAGAAGAGTGAAAATCAGTAACTAGTTGCGATTGGTGGTTTTTCCCAAATTGGGTTTCCATGTTAAATCTTGGTGTTACTTGTATTCATGCTATTTCTTTTATGTATATGTAACTAATTTAAGTAAGATTAATTATAGATAATATCTTAAGATTTTCATGTTAAGTAGTTACCAAGTTATTTCAATGTTTACTGATTGATTGTGTGTTTATCGAGTATTAGTATTTTTAGTAAAGTTTATTTAGACATCTAAGGGATCTAGGATTTAATTTTGTGGTAATTGATTCACCCCTCCCCTCTCAATTAATCCTCTTATATTTCCAAAAATGTGAATTTTCATCTTTGACATATTAGCCTATGAGATGATTTCTATTGTCATATCATATGTATTGGTGCAGTTATTGCAAATTTTTTATATGAATTACTAGTTTAGAGCGCGATAGCGCACTATATAAAGGTGGACATCAAAAAGAGCATTGGGGAACCGAGGCGATGACCTAGCTTTTGGCTAGCTACTAATCCCAAGCCCTCCCTTCCTTAATAGCCAAGACCGCTCTTAACTGACTTGATGAAGACTCTTCTTCATCTATGTAACACCCCCCCCCCCCCCCCTACCTACATTCGGTCGGCAACTAGTCTGTTGTTTTTTGCAATTTTGTTGTGTGACGTTAGGATATGGTGCAATTTTGTTGTGTTACGTTAAGAACTAGTTCTATAATTATGAGTAAAAACCCTATCCAACTTTAGGTCTAGTGATGAAGACCTAAATAGCTCTGAAATAGGGTGAAACCTCAACTAATAAGCACTTAACAGTAACAGATTTCCACAATCCATTTGTAAAATACTAAGTTTTCTGGATTTGATTGTGTTTGTTTATTTCATCAATGTTTCGGATCACACTACATGATCCATCATCAGGATAAGAAAGTGCAGGGTAGTAGGATATGTAGACTGGACCTTTCTCAAGAATTATAAGAAGATAAGGGGGAAGCTCGTAAAACTATGCAATACCAAAAAATAGAAAAAAGGTACACCCACCAAAAAGTATAAGAAAGAAGAAAAAATAAAAGAAAAAGGTGTGAGAAAGTGATTTGTATATTAATTGATATAAGAGATGAAATATGTAAATTGGTACAAAAATATATACACATAAAATGTCAACAAACAAAAGTTAAATTGGTCAACCCCCAAACAAAGGGTAACCAAGGTGACAGAAAAGCCTAGCACCAGCCAAAACCAAAGATCTAGCTAGAAGGGAAAAAACCAAACTGAGAGCCAAATATTACAATGGAGCTCATGATTTTCCCTTTGATTTAGAGCCTCCCTTGAACAATCAGAGGTTCATTTCTAAAGGAGGACCATATGGCTTAGATTTCTTTCTTTTTACTGCAGTCCAACCTTCCTCCACCTTAGCTGCCTCAGTAATCCAATCCCTAGAAGAAACTGAACAATGAAGCCTAGGGGAATTAGAAGCAACAATGATCTCCCTAAAAGAGATTGTAGCCAGTTGGCCCCCATAGGACTAGGAGGAATGTCCAATACAGGGGCAGGGGCAAGAGAGGGTACAGGGTCTTGGCCCTAATAGGACCAAAAGGAACATCTAATACAGGGGCAGGGGTAGGAGAAGGAATAGGGACCTGACCATGAGTCCAAACATCCTCTGCTCTCTCTAGCACCGAATGATCATTAGCACAGGAATCATCCACTAGATCCAGAGGTACATCCATGGACTTAACCATTGTATAGTGTTTAGAAGAGGCCCCTGACCATTAGGAAGGTGTTTGCCTTGATTTAGTCTTCATAGCATCACAATGAGCAACAATGTGACCTATCATATGACATTTTCTACAACAAAAAGGGATACCTTCATAATCCAATATTTGGGCTCAAGAGCATCTCGAGGATTCCAAAAAAACCTTCTTAGGGAGGCCCTTTTAAATATCCATCTCTACAATAATTTGAGCATACGTCAAATGGAGAATATCTGAAGTGTTTGAGTCCACATATAAAAAATCACGGATGGCATCCCCAATAGCTTCATAAACAGAATCTAGAAAAAAGATGCATTGGGAGAGTTAGAATTCGGACCCAAATAGGAACCTTGTTAAAAGATTCTATAAGCGGATCAAAATCCATATGCCATGGCTTGGCCATAAGTGGAAATCTTTCGTGCCATGAAAAACTATTATCACACAAAATAGTCTTCCTATCTTTAAGAATTTTAAACTTTACTAGATGAAAAATCCTTCAGCCATCAAAAATATGTGGACATCACAATCTAAAATTGGTTTGCAATGCTTGGAGATCCAAGCATGAAGATTAGCAAGAGCTCTCTACCTTTGCTGCTATTTAGAATTCGGACCCAAATAGGAACCTGTTAAAAGATTCTATAAGCAGATCAAAATCCATATGCCATGGCTTGGCCATAAGTGGAAATCTTTTGTGCCATGAAAAACTATTATCACACAAAATAGTCTTCCTATCTTTAAGAATTTTAAACTTTACTAGATGAAAAATCCTTCAGCCATCAAAAAGATGTGGACATCACAATCTAAAATTGGTTTGCAATGCTTGGAGATCCAAGCATGAAGATTAGCAAGAGCTCTCTACCTTTGCTGCTATTTTTAATAAGCACTTGCATGATTATCTATTGTAGATCACTAGCCGAGGATTTTAGAGTTGGGTTATAATAACCCATCGAGTCAACAGTTTGGTAGTAATGGTCTCCAGAAGTGGACCTATCTAAAAATGTAGTTTGTAAAATGTCTTGAGTTGATCCTATGTAACAAAGTTTAATGGAATAATATAATATGAGGTTGGTCAACCTGAAGGCTTAGAGCTTAGTGTCTAGATTCTTCTAGGGATGTAAAAGTGCCTATATAAGGAAGACCCATAGGTTATCTAGGGAAGTTTTGGGTGATAGTTGTAACTCTGTCTTGTAAACTATTGTAAGGAAGGTTGATATCAATAATGAAACTCATGATCATATCAATTTAACTAT
Organism: Cupressus sempervirens; assembly: GCA_028749045.1. Classification (NCBI taxonomy): domain Eukaryota; kingdom Viridiplantae; phylum Streptophyta; class Pinopsida; order Cupressales; family Cupressaceae; genus Cupressus; species Cupressus sempervirens. The sequence goes on from CM053792.1 coordinate 473,486,410, forward strand.
AACTACAAACTTAAGAGTCCCTCTTAGTTACGAAGGATTGATATAACACATATTATGTTCTTGAGTATATGAAGAGATATTATCTCAGTATGATATTCCTAGAATGGCATATTTAAGGATATCATCATAAATCCATTAATACACACATATATTATTTGTGGAATTTTCTACAATTTATAATCTATAATAGATTTAAGTTATGGTGTCTACCAATATCCGACCTGAAGAACCATATTAACAACTTTTATGGTGTCTAGAAAGATCTAGCCTAATAGCAATGACACCAATAATTTCCATGGTGTCTAAAAAAAATTGGCCTAATAACCATGATGGATATCAATGTGTCTGGTAAAATTTGGCCTAATAACAATGACACCAATAATTTTCATGGTGTTCGGTAAGATTCAGCCTAATAACCATGATGGATATCAATGTGTCTGGCAAGATCCAACCTAATAACAATGACAACAATAACCTTCAATATTTTTGGTTTTAGAAGGTTGGTCATTTATTCATAATATTGTCACCTTACAATAGTTACCTTCTATTTGTTATCATAACTTTTGGCACACTAGGACAACAACTTAATGTAGCCTATTATGATAACAGGTCCAATTATTGATAAGATTGTCACCTTTCAATAACTCCTCTCTAAATTTATACATCAATAAAAAATCATCATCTTTCATGACATAATTACATCATTATGTAGTAACTCACATGATATCCAGCATGAACCAAGTCAAAGGGTAGACCCACCATACTTTCTAATAGAGGGTGGAACAAAGGGTTTTTAGTTCATACTTCTCTCTCATAGAGAAGAGTGCATTGCAAATAATTTCTCTTATTACTTCACCTCATAGAAAAATATCATCTACAAAGGATTGCATCTCAAAATTTCTCCCTTTGAACATCAATCCTGGGAAGTTAGGTTCTCTAGTTACTTCCACAAAAACCCTCTTCACACAAGGATGTTTGTTGAACTCACTCTAAATTTGATATCAATCTTTAGATTTTCTAGTGATAAGTGAATACTTCCTCATAATATACATAGGAGTAGGCCCATAAAAATCCTACAGTCACACACATGTATTTCTAGACTCCCTCTGAGTATCAATCTTCAAAGCTCCTCTATTTCTTTAGAAGAATTGTCATACTCCCTCTTAATGTAGAAGAATCTCATAATCTCAATCATCAAACATGTTTTCTTCAAGAGCCTCTTTTTATTGATCTTGATCATTAGGGTCTTTAGAGCTACTATCATTAGATTGAGTCTGCACAATATTAGGTAGCATATGTAAAGTACCAACTTTCTTTTCTCGTAAGAACATCCTCAAACATAAAGGAAAAGATCAAGGAAAATAACCTTTATAGTATGTATAAAAAATACATATAAGAGAGAAATAAATGTAAAAAATAAGAATACTTATCTGCACATGACAATTTAGAAATTGTTTTAGATTGTTTGAGAATGGAACATTGACTATCATTCCTCCCACAATGTAAAATTTTCACTCACCCTCATATTGTTGAAAAATTTTGTATCAAATATCAGAACTAATTTCTATGTTCCATCTTGCTCTTTTCATCCATTTTATCTTAATGGTATAAGCGAACACAAACTCATCCACAATATGCCAATATCTTGATTGAGTATGATTGTGCCACTTGAATGACTCTACAACTCATACATCAAATTTCATTTATCATTTATCATAGATGGTTGAAGTCACTACTTTCTTATGATGTAAACAAGGGGTAGGCCCATTAAAATCACTTAGTGGCATGAAATTGAAGTCCTCTTGATTGTTACAATTTATCAATTAGTAAATATTCCATCACAACATAGTTTACTCCCTCTGAATCAATGTGATCACTGAAGTTTAATGAAATCATATCCTCTATCTTCTCCCTCTCTTTCAAGGCTATAAAAGATGAAATGTCAATGTTCATCTCCCTCTTAGTCTCAATCTCCTCTTCATGTAATAACATTCTCAGAGAAAAAGATCAAGGCAAAATAGCTCTTTATCACATTTAGGATGTATTATCTACTTCAATTGGGTGATTTGTCACCTTTGACAAGAAATTGTATGCATTTTGGTCCCTTTTAATTTCCTTTTCAATGCTTATTGTCAACATCATTCTATTGAGTTTTGTATGATGAATGATAATACATAGTCCAGGCTGATTTTATTCTTACCACTCAAAATTCACAATCGCTCACTATTCTATCTAGTTGATTTGTAGCAGTCATATCTAGAGAACCAAGGTTATTTATTTTGGGTTGAGATATCTATCATGTGATGTCTCTCTAACTTCTTCCATGTCTTTTCTACTGTGATCAAATTTATTTTAATTTCTATCATTAGTATAGAAATCTCTTTTCCCTTCATTCTCCTCAAGGATAATCCCATATCCCAAGGTTACACTAAGGGTGAAGGTGTATAATTTTCAAATTGATATTCATTGTAGATGTTACCATTTTAATTTTATGTAGTGACTACTTATAAAGAAATATGTTTCCTTTCTTTTGTCCTCCATAATTATATATGATTATATATGCTTGCACATGTGTGATCTACGATCCTTACCAACTAAGCTACTATCTTCAAGCAAAGCACATGAGCTCATTATGCCAAATGAAATCTACAAGACAACCAATAAGTCTCCTCTAATCTAGGGTGCAAAAATACACATGAGTTGTATTCACCTTATAGTGTGAGTAAGTCCAGACTGATTTACACTTGTCCATGCAAAACCCACACTACAATTTTTCCAAGGCTCTTGCAACATCTCGTACATTAAATAAAACTGGTGTTAGGAAATAAGGAGCATTAACTACTCTATACTTCATTTTCTAGAGTGATTTTACCATTCATTACCATCTATACCCACTTCTTGTCATTGATTAAATGATGGAACGGGATATCGATTTAACCACCTCTTCTATCTTCACCACTTTCTATCCTTAGTCGCACATAGAGAGAATGGAATGTTAGTAACCTAAGAAGTATCCATGTGAGAAGGAGATGCATTAAATGTACTCCATATAATTGTCATAAATATCTTAGTTATTCCTATTGATTGTCGTGAATAAACTAACAATGAACATATTTAGCTACAATGACTAGCTAAATACTTTTCTGAATAGACAAGATTTTATTGTATGCTGATAGAAAAATTCTCAACAATGAATATTTTATTTTTCAATAAACAAATAACCATCTATGATAAATAGCTCAAATACCCATCTCTATAATAAATAGATTGAATACCTTTATTGTTAGTGAAAACTCTCAAATGCTATTATGGCCCTAAGCACAATTTGGATCATCTATATCATTATGATATGGGCTTTAAGTGTTTCTTGATCACTGGATGGCCTCAAGAATTTAGAACTATCAATGTGAGAAGACTTTATATCTTCCTTATCACTCTAACTCTAACTAGTGATGGATTAATCTGATACGGTTTCTCTATTCTTGGAATGATGGGGAGTTTGTCTATGTTATAGGTGTAGAAGTCCAACTCCTGATGTGTAGATGTGCTTGATTATTAGCTTCCATTCTAGATAAGTATGAAGGCACTATGCAATTACTTCCACTCTTTCTCCAAATGATGGTAATGAGTCTATTCTTGGTGATTAGTCATCCACATATTGGTTCCCACAAATAGCATTTGATGTCCATCGTTGATGAGGGTAGTGACATGTAGATGAATACTCACTTTGACTGCATATATGAAAGCCTTATTTGATGGTCTAGGCATCCTTTAAGATCCCTCTTCCTCTTATAATCTTTTTTCTCTCTTTCCATTAGACCATAACAATCATCAGGTGTCTTGTAATCTTGCACATTACTTATTGTGTCATCCAAATGTGCTCTAGTTTTCATACATTTGTAGGTAGCTCTGATACCATGTTGAGTAACATGGATTGTGTTTATAAATGTAATAATATTGTCATTGTTATAGATATATTTCAAATACAGATTTGGATCTCATATAAGTATGAGAGAAGGAGACATGTCTTTTGAAGAGACATGTCTCCAAGGTTTTAACATCATTAGTTGGTGTAAAAAAATATAACTAACCACATATATATATATATATATATATATATATATATATATAGATAAAGGAATATTTATATCGATCATCAATAATGAAACTCATGATCATATCAATCTGACTGTAACTACAAACTGAACAATGTTTGTCTTTGATTCTCTTAGCAACCCTTCAAGAAATCACTCTTCAACTCTTCTCAACTTGTCTCAGCCTTCTGCTTAGATTCACTAGTCAATAACATCAACAACTACTCCAACTCTTTGGAACACTTTCACACCTGTATATACTATATGCACATACTGAAAGTTTTCCCTTGTACCTCCTTGAATAGGTAATTTTGATCTTTTTCCACTTAATCATCACCATAGATCTTAGTGTTTATGATTAATTCCCCACATCTAATGAATCTGATCACCATCTTGTTTTCCCCCTTCTTTTCTAAAGACTTCTTTTGGAATCCAATCCTTATGTCATTTACCTAATCCTCTCCTAATATTAAATTGTTCCAACTTATTGATCCTTATCTTTAATGCACTTTCCATATTCAAACAAATCAACTTACTCAACTAGAAATTATGATTTCTCATAAACATTTAAAATATTGTTCCTTGGCCAACATTGTGTCCTAAAACTTAGTCAACATTGGGTTACTTGATCGCTACTAAATTTATTGCTCAAAAAATATATTATCACTCGATTGATATTGATGCTCGGTCAACACTAATTTTTCTTGGCTTGCTCTAGCACTTGGTTAACACTAGCATCACTTGGCATGTACTTCAAAATTCTTTAGTCTTCTACTATGTTACTCGATCAAGCTTATGCATTTGATCTATCTTTGTTCACACTTTCAAGACTTGAGTATTACTATCTTCTCCACTTGTAACGTGATTTAAAAAATTAATATATCTTGTCAAAGTCCAACTAATCAAATGTCCATTTGTAGTTTCCTCTTCATAACTCAACTTATCCTCTAGATTCTTTTTTTATAAAAAACTTCTCAAATCCTCTTCATCAATTAAATAGATATGACATTTAGACCAAATAGAAAATTGTCTCACCAATAGGTTTGACATCAATGACAATACAACAATTGTTCCAATTGTAGTTTCCAACAATCTCCCTCTTTGGCATTGATGGAAACACCTCAAAAATACTTCTAGTTACCATGCAATCCAAAACTTGTATTGTCTCGGGTAACACTTCCAATGTATCAAACCTTTATTAATATCCTTAGTTTCATTCTGATTCTTGTCAATAACTCTCTTTAGGTCATATCAAATTTGGCAACATCATTAGTCTTATGAAATCCCTCTAACTACTCTCTGCTTCTTGCATAGATATCTCTTTTAGGTTTCACTATCTTCCTCTACCATTTTGATCTTCTTCTGCGAAATAATATTTCTTTCTACTAGATAACCTCTCTAATAATCTCTCCTTCTTCATGGTAACTGAATTACATGTTCTCCCTTATGGTGACTTAAATATTCTCTCCCTCTTTGACAACAATGTCAAAGATGTCTCCATCCCTTGCATCTTTCTCATGTAGATACCTTCTTGTTAGTTATGAATGCTTCATCTATCATCTTTGTATGACTAGTCCATCATTTTTTTCTTCTTTTTAACTACTTAGGCAACTCCTAAAATAGAGTTGTCTACATCAATTTGTAAGATATTTTGATCAACACATTTGATGCAAAGCACCATCCTTGCTTAGGTTGCTTTGTCTAGGGGAATCACCCCTAATTTACCTCTAAGATTTTCATAAGAATCTTTAGGTAAAGTATTAGTAAATATGTCAGCAATTTTCTCTTTAGTATTCACATATTACAATTTCACTTCTTTTTCTTGAACTAGCTCTCTTAAGTAATGATACTTGATAGCAATGTGCTTTGTCTTTGTGTGCATTGTAGGATTCTTTGATATGTTAATAGAACTAGTGTTATCACAATAGATAACCACTAGATCAATAATTTTTTCCTTCATACCTTTCAATAATTGCTTAATCCATATGATATTTGAACAATTCACTGCTACTACCACATACTCAACTTTAGTTGTTGATTGAGAAATGCGCATCTGCTTCTTGCTTGTCCATGAAATCCACCTTTTTCCTAGAAATAACGCACCTCCACTTGTGCTTTTACATCATCAACATTTCCTTCCCAATCAAATTCAGTGAATACCTTCAACTTAAACTATCATTCTTCTTGTAATACAATCCATAGTCTTCTATTCCCTTCAAATATCTTAGTATCATTTTCACTACCATCATGTGGTTTTCTTTAGGACTTGTAGAAAATCTTGCAACTATCCCAACTACTAATGCAAGATCAGGTCTTCTATAAACAACATATTGAAGTTTTCCAATCATTGATCTGTATTGACTCTAGTTCATATTAGTAGAATCATCATTCTTGGATAACTTATGTCCAGTAGACATACATGTACTCATTGGTCTTGTATCTTCAATCCCAAAAAAATTTAGTGTCTCCTTGATATATTTGGACTAATTAATGAAGATACCTTGCTTCATTTGATATACTTGTAAGACAACAAAGAATTTGATCTCTCCAAACATTGACATTTCAAATTCCTTCTTCATCTCATCAGAAAATGATTTTCATAATGCTTCCTTGCCTCCAAATATGATATCATCAAAAAAAATTCAAATAAAAATACCTCATTGCTCTTTCCAATCTTCAAGTACAGATTATTATTATCATTTTTTCTTTCAGAACCAATCTTCACCAAGTAGTTATCCAATCTTCCATACCATGATCTAGGGGCTTGTTTCAAACCATATAAAGCTTTGTGCATCTTACACACCATATTTTTCTTGCTAGGATCCTAGAATATTTTAGGTTGTTCTTCAAGTATCCCATTTAGAAATGTAGATTTGACATCCATTTGATATACCTTAAATCCTTTATAAGAAGAATGTGCAAGTAGTTTTCTAACTCAAACTAGTTTTTCTACAAGGGAAAATGTTTCCCCATAGTCAACACTTTCTTCTTTTTCATATCCTTTGCATATTAGTCCAGTCTTATTTCTTATGACCTCACCATTTTCATTTAGCTTGTTCTTGAATACCCACTTTGTTCCAATAACAATTTTGTCTTTAGGTTTGGGCACTAGTGGCCATGTTTTGTTCTTTTCAATCTTCTCAATTTCTTCATTCATTGCTTGTATCCAATCTTCATTCTCCAAAGCATCTTTCATAGATTTGGGCTCAAACTCACAAAGTAAATATGTATCACTTATGAGTATTTTTTTGTCATAACACCAAATTATTTATCTCCAATGATTTTTTCAGGTGCATGATGTCTTCTCACATATTTTGCTAATGTAGGCTCTTTTCTTCTTTGTTCTTCAATAGGTTCATCTTGAGAAATGATTTCAAGCTCATTTACTCTCTCTTGTTTAGGTTATGGTTCATGTCATGCACACTCAACATTTCCTTCTTGATGTTTGGCTTCCTCTCTCTGTGACTCAACATTATTTTTCTATTGCTCAGCACCCATATTCTATTGCTTGGCAACTGGCTATTGCAACTCAACATTCCTACTCTACTGAGGATCTACAACTTTGTTCTCTTGTTTAGGTGGAGTGCTAGGAGCACTATCATTCACATATATGAAAGAACTATAATCTCCAAGTTCTTCCTTACATTCAACTTCATTCTTCTCTATATATTCATCAACTTTCACATTGCACTTTCCACAAATTTTTTAGTGTTAGAGTTCAAACACTTATAAGCTTTTCTCTTAGTGGAATATCCTCATAATATACCTTCATCACTTTCAGCATCAAGTTTTCCATTTCTATTGTCTATAAGTATATAAAATTTTCTTCCAAAAAAATTGAAATACTTCATATTAGGTTCATATCCATACCACAATTCAAAAGGTGTAGAATTTTTACCTTTCTTGACTTGCACTCTATTCAAGGTATAAAAAATTGTACTTGCAATTGTTTGAACAATTGATTAATTTTGTTTTTTGTTTGATGTTATACAAAATGTCATATCATTACTAGTCAGTGCATGCTAAGCTCACTTGGGCATTGAAGATAGTTTTATGTGTCTATCAAGCATTCCAAAGTTTTCCTAGTTCAAAAGGTAGTATCTACTGAGTTCACTCAAGCGCTAAAGGAAATTTTGTGGAAGATGAGTGTTAACCGAGCTCCCTCAGTTAATAAAAGAAAATTTTGATGGAACTAGTGTTAACTAAGCTCACTTGATTACCAAAAGAACTTTGTGTATATGCAATGTTGACTGAGTTCACTCAATTAACACTAGAAAATTATTTCTGAGTTAGTGTCTACTGAACAAGGTCAACTAATGAAGGATTTTCTTATTTTGGTATATTGAGTTCAATTAATTTATCTATTGATTCTAGCTGACTAAGAAGATGAATATTAATTATTCTAAGTTGTATTTGAGCCAACTTCACAATATGAAAGATATAAATAAAATTTCAAGTTGAGGGTTAGAAAGAGTGTGTGAAGTAAGTTAATGCATGGAAGATTTTTGAAGATCTAATGATGTTGAAAGGAAGTGAATTAGAAGGATAAAGTAGTCTATCCTTGTTGAGTTGAAAAGATATATTCAGTCAAGAAGGATCAAGTATACAAGCTAGAATTGAGATTTATAATGATGCAGGAGCATCCTGGGTTGTCTTGTTATCCTACTTAATTTTGTTCATTTTGCAAGTTGGTGCCAAGTTATTGTAGCACTTACTTGGTGTCGAGTTATTGTAGCACTTAGTTGGTGCTAAGTTACTGTAGCACTCTTCAAAGTTAGTGTTGAGTTACTATAGCACTCTTCATGTGCCGAGTTACTATAGCACTCTTCATGTGTTGAGTTACTATAGCACTTAGTTGGTGCTAAGTTACTATAACACTCTTCATGTGCCGAGTTACTATAGTACTTAGTTGGTGTTGAGTTACTATAGCACTCTTCATGTCTCGATTTACTATAGCACTCTTCATGTGCTGAGTTATTGTAGCACTTAGTTGGTGCCAAGTTACTATAGTACTCTTCATGTGTCAAGTTACTGTAGCACTTAGTTGGTGCTGAGTTACTATAGCACTCTTCATGTGCTGAGTTACTATAGCATTCCTTCACGTCCCGAGTTACTGTAGCATTCCTTCATGTACCAAGTTACTATAGCATTCCTTCATGTGCCAAGTTACTGTAGCAATTCCTTTATGTGCCGATTTACTATAGCATTCCTTCATGTGCCAAGTTATCAAATGTATGCCGAGTGCTAGTATTTGGACGTAATTTTTGCGAGCCAACTTGTAGGATTTATTTCATTCACGACATTTATGTTAAGATCTTTTCTTAGGATGATTCCAGACCATTTTTGGGTTAGCCTTCCTCTTATGTAATGTTCTAGAATGTTCTATAAGCCATTTTGGCAAGTATAAATAGAGTGTTTTGGCTTAGAGTTAGGCAAGTTTTTGGGAAGAGGATTAGAGAGCATAACTGAATGTGTGAATTTGCATTTGGATCATTGAATGTGAATGCATTTGCAATTGGTCATAACCTAGAAGGCCTTATAGCTAGGCATGTATGTTGAATATTTGAAGAATCAATAAAAGTATTTCATTCTTCTTCCTCCTTTGGTTGTTGTTACTTGTGTTTGCTTCCATTGTGTTAACTCTTGCAGGGTGGTTTGGATAGCTAGTTGAGCCTTTGGCCCTATTTATTCATCGTATTGCTTACATCATATAATAAGCAATTTAGTTACATCATAAATTAGGTCATCTCATTGTTACTCTCTAAGCATTATAGAAATGATCTAAATCTCTTAATAGAGTTAGCTTAACAGCTATTTGTAAATCCTTTAACAAGGTGGCATTTCTATTGAATTTTCTAGAGGCCTCTAATAAGGCCACTCCTAATAAGGTGATTAAATCCTCTAATAGAGTCACACCTAGTAGTGTGTTTTGTAACCTTTAATAGGATTGGCTCCTAACAAGGCTCACTGCAGAAGAGTGAAAATCAATAACTAGTTGCAATTGGTGGTTTTTCCCAAATTGGGTTTCCATGTTAAATCTTGGTGTCATATGTGTTCATTCTATTCTTTTATGTGTTTAAAAATAAGTTAAAGCAATAAGTAATCATAGATAACATCTTAAGTTTTTCATGTTCAATGTTTACTAAGTTATAACATTTTTCTGTGTGTTTGTCGAGCATCAATAGAGTTCATTTTTCATAGTTTGTTTTGTATTGACATCTAAGGGATCTGAAATTTATTTCAGTGGTAACTAATTCACCCCTCCCCTCTCATTTACTCCTCTTATATATTTTCAACAATTGGTATTAGAGCTTTTGGTGCTTACAGAGAAGGTTTCAAGGATCTAAGCTAAAGATTAGGATGTCTTACAAAAGAGAGATTCCCAAGTTGAACCGGGATAACTTTGTAGTATGGCAATGACCTATGAGGTTATATCTAACAACTATTAGAGATTTAGGTTGTAAGTATCTTGATGTGGAATACAAAACTCCTACTGGAAAATTATCAATTGAAGACATTGCTGAAAAGAAAAATCATAACATCATTATGATTGATATTGCATCTTCTCTTAGTTATGTTGAATTTGATGAAGTAAAAGACCGCAAATCAGCTCATGAAATGTGGACCAAAATGAAAGACATCTATGGAGGAGATGACAATTTAAGAAGAGCTAAAGCTAAAAGTCTCAGAGGTCAATTTGATCAGATGAAAATGAGAGAAGATGAAAACATTGCAAATATGTGAAAAGAATCAAAGCAAGTGTGAGTGCAATCAAAGCATCTAGAGGAGACATTGATGAAAAAACAATTGTAAGCAAGGTACTCAAAAATATTTTTCCTATTTATACAATTAGAGTGTTTTCTATTCAAGAAATGAGATGTGATCAAAATAGCAAAATAACTTTGGATGCTCTAGTTGAAACATTGACAATTTTTGAGTTGGATAACTATGATAACTATGTTCCTAGTTCCAAAAATATTGAGTAAGCATTTGAAGCAAAACTCTCACTCAAGGAAAAGAGCAAGAAATCAAAGACTGATTAATCAGGAAGTGAAGGAGAAACTGAAGAAAGTTCTGACAGTGATTTTTAAATTGTTGAAGCCCTACTTGCAAAGAAATATTCCAAAGGTAGAGGAAAGTACAAAGAAAAGATTCCTCTAATGTATTTTTCTTGTGAAGAAGTTGGTCACATTGCTGCTAGGTGTCCAAATAGGGAAAACAAAGATGAAAAGTAAAGTAAAAAGTACTAAGGAAAGAAGGAATTCATGAACTACAAGGACAAAGGTAAAAAATCTTGTTTTATGGCTAAAGATTTTGATAACAATGAAAATGAAATGGTATATATTGCTATAAAAAATGAATTTGATGATGAAAAAGATAAGATGGCACTTATCTCTCATGTTAGCAAAAATGATACATGGATTATTGGTAGTGGATGCTCACATCATATGATTGGAGATAAAAACAAAGTTTCAACACATGTAATACTATGATGGTGGAAGTATTAGATTTTGAAACAATGAACCTTGTTGCATTAAAGGAAAATATCATATCTCATTAACCAATGAACTTATATGTGATAACACTTATTGGGTTAAAGGACTAAAGAACAATCCACTTAGTGTGGCATAGTTGAATAACATTGGAATCAAGGTAGAATTTATAAATGGGAAGGCCAAACTACTAGATGGAAAAGGAAATCTAGTTGGATCTGGAAAACAAACAAAAGGTAATCTATTTATCTTGATCTTAGTGAAAGTTCATGTTTTATTGCTCAAGTAGAAGAAAGCTAGTTATGGAAAAAAAGACTATGTCATGTAAACTTTGATAATCTGATTAAGATAAGAAAATATAAAAGAGTAAGAGGTATTCCTAGCTTGAGGAAACCTAATATGGGTCTATGCAAGAATTGCCAAATTGGTAAGATGGGAAAGACTAGCTTCAAAAGAAAAAACTATCATTCAGGAAAAGTCTTAGAACTTGTGCATATAGACTTATGTGGACCTATTGGAATAGAGAGTTATAGTGGAGAAAAAAATTTCATTCTCTTTGTTGATGATTATTCTAGAATGATGACTATAATGTATTTAAAAGAAAAATTAAAAGATTTTTAAAAATTCAAGTGGTATCTGGCAAGAGTAGAAAAATAAAATGGAAAGAAGTTAAAATGTTTAAGATCAAACAGAGGTTGTGAATTCATCTCCAATGAATTCAATGAATTCTACATTGAAAGAGGAATTAAAAGACAAGTATCAACTCGTAGTACACCTTAGCAGAATGGTATAGCTGAAAGAAGAAATAGATCCATCATGGATTGTGCAAGAACAATGTTGATAGAAAAGAATATCGCTATCAAATATAAAAAGGAAGCTATCAACACTACAGTTCATACCTTAAATAGAGTTTAGTAGAAGAAATATGGTATCTACATCACTCAATCTAAATATATCAAGGAAATACTAAAGAAATTTTGAATGAAAGACTCAAGACCAGTTGGAACCCCTATGTCTACTAGACATAATCTTTCCAAAAATGATGATTTCAAAGAGGTAGATTAGACCACATACAAATCAGTGATTGGAAAATTGTAGTATGTAGTACATACAAGGTCTAATGTTGCATTACCAGCCGATATGGTGGCAAGATTCTCAGCAAATCCCAAAGAAAATTACATGATGGTTGTTATAACAATCATGAGATATCTAAAATGTACTGAAGAATATGGTTTATGGTAAAAAATAGGAGGCAATTTGGACTTAAAAGTATTTATAGATGTTGATTGAGCAGGAAGTATTGATGACATAAAAAGCACTAGCACTAGAGGATTCTTTCTTGGTAAAAGACTAGTGTCTTGGAAAAGAAAGAAACAAAATTGTATCTCTCAGTCCATAATAGAGACAGAATATGTGGCAGCTATAGCTAATTTTTCTAATATTGTTTGGTTCAAACAACTGATGGAAGGTATGAAGATTGAAATCAAGGATTCAATAGTTTTATATTGTGATAACACCAGTGCAATTAGTATATCAAAGAATCCAGTGATGCATACCAAAACAAAACACATTGCTATAAAATATCATTTCTTGAGAGAATTGGTAAAAGATAAAGAAGTTAGATTGGAATATGTAAATACAACAAAAAAAATTGTAGACATATTCACCAAGCCATTACCTAAGGATGCATTTATGTATCTAAGAGGTAAGATAGGGGTCATTTCCGTATCTGAAGCTCACTAAATAAAGTTTAGTGATGCATCAACCAGAGCATGTCGAAGATCAATCAGTTGATGCAAAATTGGAAAGGGCATATTGCAAATGAATTAGTACTTGATGTACATTGATATTCACTGAATATTGTCTTTAGCATGAGATTTCAAAGAGGGAGAAGTTTGTTGTCATAGAAATTTTTTAAAGAGAAGAGATGTCAAAGAGGGAGATTAAACTTAGTCTGATATCAAAGGCAAATTTTTGTTATCAAATGAAATTATAGTAGACAAAAGCTTTCTAACAGAGGGAGAAACTAAAGGCAAGAATATTTCACACTGATAGAGGGAGTTCTCATGGATGAGAATCAAAATGAAACTAAGGATATGTTCCATACTTTATTCTTGCTCTAAAATTTCATTGTAATATGACATGTGGTGTTGCCATCAATGCCAAAGAAGGAAATTGTGAGAAAAATTGATTAATTGTGTATTTTCTTTGATGTTACAAAAACTATCATATCATTACTAGTTAGTACATGTCAAGTTCACTCGGGCATTAAAGATAGTTTTCTATGTCTACCAAGCATTCTAGAGTTTGTCTAGTTCACAAGGTAGTATCTACCAAGTTCACTCAGGCGCTAAAGGAAAGTTTGTGGAAGATGATTGTTAACCGAGCTCACTCAGTTAATAAACAAAAAGTTGGATGGAACCAGTGTTAATCAATCTCACTCAATTACCAAAGGAAAATCATTTCTAATTAGTGTTTACCAAGCAAGGTCAGCTAATGAAGGATTTTCTTGTTTTGGCATGTTGAGTTCAATTGATTTATTCCTTGGTTCTAGCTGACTAAGAAGATGAATATTAATTATTCTAAGTTGTATTTCAGCCAACTTGACAATATCAAAGATATAAATAAAAGTTCAAGTTGAGGGTTAGAAAGAGTGTGTGAAGTAAGTGAATGCATGGAAGATTTTTGAAGATCTAATGATGCTGAAAGGAAGAAAATTAGAAGGATAAAGCAGTCTATCCTTGTGGAGCTAAAAAGATATATTTGATAAAGAAGGTTCAAGTATACAAGTCAAAATTGAGATCTATAATCAGCAATTCAATTGCATAAGAAATCAAGTCATCCCATTGTTACTCTCTAACCATTGTAGCAGTGATCTAAATCTCTTAACAAAGTTGGCTTAATAATTATTTGTAAATCCTCTAACAAGGTGGTATCTCTATTGAATTGTCTAAAGACCTCTAACAAGGCCACTCCTATTAGGGTGATTAAATTTTCTAATAGGGTCACACCTAACAATGTGTTTTGTAACCTTTGACAAGGTTGGCTCCTAACAAGGCTCACTTCAGAAGAGTGAAAACCAATAAATAGTTGCAATTGGTGGTTTTTCCCAAATTGGGTTTCCATGTTAAATCTTGGTGTCACTATGTGTTCATGCTATTTTTTTTATGTGTTTGCAACTAAGTTAAAACAATAAGTAATCAAAGATAACATCTTAAGTTATTCATGTTCAATGTTTACCAAGTTACAACATTTTTCTATGTGTTTGGCGAGCATCAGAAAAGTTTGATTTTCACAGTTTGTTTTGTACTGACATCTAAGGGATCTAGGACCTATTTTAGTGGTGACTAATTCACCCCTCCTCTCTTAGTTGCTCCTCTTATTTATTTCCAATAACAGCTTCTCTCCAGTATTTTGTGACACATTTTTCTCCATCATCAATGTTCTAGCACAATCCATGATTGATCTATTTCTTCTTTTAGCTATTCCATTTTGAGGATGGTTCCTAGGTGCTAACATCTATCTTTTGATTCCTCTATCATTGAAGAATATGTTGAACTTATTGGAAATGAATTCACCACCACTATCATATCCCAGTACTTCAAACTCTTCCCTATTTCCTTTACAAATTTGGCCAAATTCCACTTAAATAACTAAAAAGAATCATATTTTTATTTAAGAAACATCACAGTCATCATTCTAGAGTAGTGATCAAAAAATAGAATGAAATATTTGTCTCTACAATAGCTTTGAACACAAATAGGTCCACATAAGTCAATATGAACCAATTCCAAAATATCATCAGATGAATATATTTTTCTCTTGAAACTAGACTTTGTCATTTTTCACAATTGACATTATTTACACATAGCAAACCTCTTGTTGAGCTGTCATTATGCATGATGCTAAATGGTAGGAATTCTTGCAAACTCCTCTCTTGAAAAGTTGATCTTGTAGATCAACTCCAAGGTTTTGGGTGATCTTGTGACCTACTAAATATATTCAGTTAAAGATAAATATGATTGTTTACAAGGAGGCCTTCATTGGTTCATTTTGATTTTGGATGAGATGAAGAATCTGTGCACTACTTCAAAATAAAACACACAAAAAAGAACTATGTTTTTGTATTTTTTATTTTTTCATGAATGCAATCTAACAATGCAACTAAAATGAATTCTTATTCTAACAAGGGGGTTAGTAAAGCAAATAACATGAAATTGAAATCCTAATAGACATAAGCTATGGAAAATGACACATTTACAAGTTAAACTTTCAAAGAAATCAGTGGGTAACCAATGAAAGAAGGAGCATCACTTCCTCGATTGCATTGATGCAATCGTCGGTGACAAACTTAGTGATCATATGATGTTTCACCCTCTATCAAATCACAAGGCCATAGAAAGTGCACTCATGCGAGATAAAAAGTTATGCAAGCACAATTCGATGATTTCTTCTCAAGCTAGTTACATCAGTAGAATTTGTCAAATCGTAGCAAACACCAGAATTAATGGATTGCACAACTAGAAACAAAGCAATAAACTTTTGGCTCAGTCACAATTCCATTAACATACATCCACAAAAATATGACACATTTAGGCAAGAATGATTACACTCCAAATGCTAACACCAAAAGTATAATTTTATTGCAAAATAACAGTAGCCCCAATTACATATTACAATGAAGTATTTATAAGAAATCATCTCCTTAATTTGTGTTGAGAGTGAGAGATACCTTTATGCAATAAAATGCTTTTAATTTAATAAAACAAACTAATTATAGACAAACTAACAATCTAACTGGTGCTAAGTAGGACTCCATCCATTTTTTATTCATTAATTAGATGAATGAGCCTTTACATTTTATTTTTAAAAAAAATTATGAGAGGAGAAAGAATAAGAAAGCCTTCAGTCGCGTGGTAGTGTGTGGAGATGCCAAAAATGGAAGTTGATCCTTCACTAGGTGTTTGTCAGAGTTAAACTACCATTAGAATGTGTTTCCAATGCATTAAAAGCTCTATTTTTAGAACTAGTAATTAACTATCAGCGCACCTCTAGAAAAGTGAACTTGTGGACCTACAGACCTGTGCACCTCAAAAGGGTCCAAAATCTCAAAATTTTATTGTATCAAAATTGAAATTCTAGCATCTTGGTTTTGTTCCCCTTCATCCCAAAGCTATGTCTAGATGTTTGCCCTTGAATTTCTCTATAATCTCAATAATCTTGGCCGCATTTGGTAAATCTAAAGCCTCATATTTGTCTTTGATCTTCTGTCTATAGTTGTCTACCTCAATTCGAGTCTCAGCAAAATCCTTGAGTTTGGTATCCAACTCTAATAAGGCTTCCTCTATTCTAAAGGCCTACTGGATGTCTTCATCATTAGAAGCTTCCTCAAAAATCTTCTTGAATCTCTCCACTACTGCCTCTTCCGGCAATAACTTCTCCCATTCCTCATACCAAAAAATCTCTAGACACAAATCTCTATAATGCCTCTCTACTTCAAAAATTCACTCTCAGGCTTGGTCCTTGAGCCAGTGAGTTTATGCATGTAATGTTTCCATTACTTTATTATTTTCTGCAATCTTCTCAATCTAATCATCAATTAAATCCAATTCTTCCACTATATACACATGTACCAAAATCCTATATCTTTTCCCCTTTATAGCCTACAAAATTTGTAAGTCTTTGCTCCAAGAACACACTTCATCCATGGTACTAAAATCCTACTTCAAAATCACTACCATCTTATTCACATTATCCTATGTAGTGTGCAATAACTTTAAATTTCCCTAGATGATCAAAACACCAGTTTCTTTGAAACTTTCCTGCCATTGCTGACAAGCTTCCAAAAATGGGTCCAAATGCATACCCCTCCCTTCTCTAAGTACATCATTTAGGGTCTCTTTAGGGTGATCAAGGTCTAAGGGACCAACAACTTCAGCTAGATATCCTCTCAGGATTTCATTTTGCCTTCAAAGTGTTCTAAGCTTGGCCCCTTCCTAGTCCATGCTTCTGAAAAATTCTTTTATTCCCAAGGTCACAAATTAATCTATTCATATCTAATGTGGGCCTCCCAAGCATGACCTCCTTGATTTGATAATCTTTTGGGTCCAAGATTTTTGCATGTGCATTAGGAGGATGGATGGCTACTTGAGCAAAAAAATCCTAATCCTAAGTACTATTGATAAATGCCAATGGTCTTGCTTCATGTAACAAGGACTCAAGTTTATTCAAGACCTTGGCCAATTCGAGGATATCCTCCCCATCCACATGGAATTGTGGCTTCATGCTTCTCATCATTTCTTTTCTCAACCACCTTGGAATCTATTCACTTGAAGGCCTGCCTTAGGAGGATGAAGCAATATGTTTAACTACCTCCTTTTCCTTCTTCAAAACTTGGAGGCAGAGAAGTAACTGAGCCTTTATCTACCACCATGACTTATGGTGGGAATGGGGGAGTAAGATCAAGACCCTATGACTCTGGTAACATTTACATCCAATCCTCCTATTGGGGTTCACTGTAGGGGTATCCCTGATCTTATCCCCAACTAATTCTATTCCCATGGGCACGAAGTCAAAATATAAAATTTTAAACACATTATCACCCTCCACATCCTACTATTTAACCAATTTTTGTACTTCATCTTCTAAAGAAGAAACTTGCAAAGGTTTCTCTGGGGCAGATGGTAGTGTTACCATCAAACTTATCCTCTTTTCTCTTTCTATAGCTCTAGCTAGCCGAGTTCTTCTCTATATGGGCACATCCTCCTCTCCTTCCTCTTCTTCTTCTTTTGCTCCCTTGGGAATAGGTTTTAGGATAGATAGAAAAGAAACCATCCTTCTAATCACCCTTTGCCTCTTCTTCATTAGGATCTTGATCTTCTTCTACTTCTTAGAGGTGGAAGGTGATGTTGGTTCTGCCTATGAAGGTGGAGAGACCTATTGGATTTCACCCTCTTCATTCTAGCTAGGCACAATTGGTGGCAGTTGAGGATCTCACTAGTCTTGAGAAGCCCCAGTGTATTTTGATCCCTACACATCTTCTCCCTAATGCTGAGGAGGTCCCTATAATTCACCCTCTTCTATATTGACCCTTTAAGGAGAACTCCTCTTTCTTTTTCCCTTTCCTTTCCTCTTACAAGGGTGATAGTATCCAACTAGCCTATCTAGTTGGTATACTATCTCTCGTCTTGTTGGTGACTGGGCCACAAAGGTAGGAATGGTAACCTTCTTTCCTCTACCTTTATTAGGGCAGGCTTATGCATGAAAAATCATAATCTAAGGTATTGGATCACGCTGGAATGGTTTCCTAATCCAATCCTGTGTCATCCAATGACATGCCTTACCCTATGGTTTATATCATCAGTTTCCTCCTTGCCCAACTTAGCATTCATTATGGGCCTCTCCTCAATCTTATCTATGTTGAACAAGGGATCCAACAACTCCCTCGAGTCTTGCTTTAGTATCTCCTCTAGAATTTGAACCTTCAAAGGCTTTTCGGCCAAAGAAAAAGTCATCCTACAATAATCCTTGATACAAACATTATAGTCATTTGTTGCATTCATCCAATGGTCCTCAATGGCCTCTTCATGGTGAAATTCCCTGCCAGCCAAACTCTAAACTTTGTCAATATTGTCAAAATAAGGCTTAGGAGAATTGTTCTCCTCAAGGGGATATTGTTCCCACTCCCATTCAAAAGATGAAATATCTTGCTTCTACTTAACCTGGTATAGTCCTATGACCAAGGGCCATGTCCAACATGATCTTTGTTGTCTCCTTACCCTATCATATGTAGATTCAATCTACCTTGCAATTTCCAATAGGACCAATCTATCACAAGGATATCTAGGGAGCTTCTCTAGATTTATAGTGGCACTAGCTACCCTTAAATATGTGAAGGTTTTAAACTAAATGTAGAATCTATGCAACTACATAATTAGATAATCATTTTATGTAATCTCCCTCAATAAATTGGATGATAGCAAAAATGACTGCATCATTCATGATTCTATATTATTTTCTCTATCCGGAGAGCTTTTTCTTCACTAATTGAGGGCAGACGATGTACAGCCAAGCATTGGGATCTAGTATGCTACCCTTCTTATACAATATGGGATAGTTTGTTTCCCTTACTATTAGAAAATATACCAAATATGGAGTCATATAGAACTTCTTCTTGTCTTTTACTACCTCCAATTGTTTGCACAAGTTCTCACTCAATGTAGTGACCATCCTTGTCGTCTTAATAGTCTCAATGAAATTTACCATGAAAAAATTCAAATGCCCAATTGTTGGCAGACCCATCACCCTACTCAAAATAATAATAGAGTATTTAATATCTTCCTTCATGTACCCCCTTGTCATGTCTACCTTTCCTATTATCTTCCCGAGAGGAGTCTTCTCAATGAGATAGGAAGATTGAATGATGTATGTTGCCTCTTTCAGGTGCTCCCTATACCACCTTTTAGCTGCCTCGTATGTGAGTCTAATGAATTGATATGCCCTAGGGAGATGGAAGACCCTCTCAATGTTGTTAGATCAAAGGTCAAGAACAACTTCTCTGGTCACACTATTCACTACCCTTTCCTCAAGAACAAAATGTTCTGCAAGTGTCATTATAAGTTTTGAGGATTGTACTAATGTTGGGTCTGAAGTTGCATTCACCAACCCCAATCAAATTAAAGAAGATACCAAAGTAGGTCTCTCCTTGGCCTTGTTGCATATCTTGAGGAACTCTCCCAGATCAATGTGTCTCAAATCAGTATCCTTTATCTCTGAGTAATCATCTTGGAATCTTGATTTTGACAAAACCCCTTGGAACTTAAACACTAAAGGCTTTGGTGTCATTTTATCACCAAATGAGGATGTCATTATATCTACAAGATAATAGGAAGATGTCCATTAGTTCAAAATAAAAAATAACAAGGCTATGATAACTCTTAATCTAAAAATTAAATGCATCAAAACATCTTGATACCCTCCTATTTCTAGAAATAGAAATTAAAAAAATAAGGTGTGCATCTACACATTATATCAGGTGTGCACCTAGCATTTTTGCTATTTTTATGGGTTTTAACATGTCCCTTTTTTGAGGATACACAGGTGCACACCAAATCAGCTGTGCAACTACGCACCCTTTCAAAGTTTGCATTTTGTATTATATTAATGCAGAGAGGTGCAATTTTCTTTTGTTTTGCACCTAAAATTTGATGCACACTTTCACACCATGTTAGGTGCACAAATATGCACCAAATTTGGTGGTTGAAGTATTTTTTTGAAAGTTTCTTCATAGGGGTGCATGTTTGGGGATGCACACTAGCACACCAGATCAAGTGTGCTAGCATGCACCCCTTTTTTTATATTGCATTTATGTTAGTTTTTTATATATACAAACGGGAAGGTGCGCAGTAGTCCACCTAATTAGATGGGAAATTGTGCCCCATTCTCATTTATTTCTCATGTTAGGAGAGTAGGGAGTGCACCTAAACAAGTGCAAAAGTGCATTAAACGAGAGCGAGGTGATGTGCACGTGCAAGTTTAAAATCTATTGTGGAATAGGAGCTACGAAGCACAAAACTCATGATGCTAAGACAAAGAAAACAAGGTGGGGAATGAATGGGATGGGGGGTTTATATAACCCCACCCACCTTCAGTAGTGTACCAGTGCATGCTCATGTAGCTACGCAGGAGCGCATCGATGCATCGCCAAAGGTGATGTGCACTTGTGTGGTAGGGTAGATGCATAGGTGTGTGATTTTTATTATTTTATTTATTTATTTTTACTTTCCAA
The DNA here is from genome assembly GCA_028749045.1 of Cupressus sempervirens. NCBI lineage: Eukaryota > Viridiplantae > Streptophyta > Pinopsida > Cupressales > Cupressaceae > Cupressus > Cupressus sempervirens. The sequence goes on from CM053792.1 coordinate 473,507,784, forward strand.
TTTTTCTTGACCAGGACCCAGGACATGAACTTAGGGATAGGTAGGGCCTCAAAATTGGCCTGAATCTCAAAAAAAAAGTATTAGGGGGGTCCCCATTTTGATTAGGAAATGGGGCATGCATTGTGAAGCCACAAAAAATAGCCCCAATGAAAGGAAGAAATGGAAAAGGCATTTTTTCATCAGAAAGAATTCTTTCAACATGTGTCAAACATCAACCAAAACTTGAACATTTTAGGCAAATTTCAAGTGACTTCGCAGTCAAAACTTCAGTATCCAAAACCTTCGAGCTTAGTGTGTGATTCATGTATTCATTACCTTCCACATCTTAGGATGTAGTCTATCAAAGTTTTCTAGCAATGTGGAAACAATCTTCCACCCTTCCTGGCTCATTCATTAAGAATCTTCACAAAGGTTATTTATCGATCGCTTGCTTAACCAAATGAGAGAATCAATTTGAGGGCTCTTAGCAGGCTATCACTTTCCTTTAATTTTTTGAAAATTTTTGAATAATCACTCCATGTAGTTCATAATGTCACTAGTTGATTAAGAAATGTTTTAGTATAATAGACTTCATTTTGAAAATGTATCTTTTGCCATTTCAGATTTTTTAGAATCCTTCAATCTTAACACCATTCTTCTTCCTCTTTCTTTATTTTTTTTAAAATTTTGTATCTTGACTACACTTAGATAGTGTAGCTAGGACATTAGTGTCATTTCTTGGATTTGATATTTTGTAAACATCCCTTGCATTCCTCTTTTAGAACTTTTAGAAACTCTCACGCCAAATAATGATCTTAGCAATCCTTCAAAAGGACTCCTCTTGTTTGAATCAATTGGGGTTTGAATCATCCCTAGTTGTCTTCAAATTCAATTCAACAACACCTGAGACAATAATTTTATAAGTTTGAAAAGTGTTGAGAGCTCTTTGGTTTAGAGTCTTGAGTTTAAGACTGAAAGTCTCCCTATTTATGCAAGCAACATCTATTCCTTAGTTGATATAAGACACACAATTGTCCAAATATTTTGACAAAGAAATACCTCTTCTTGAAGTCGAAACCAAAGGAGTGGTTGGTAAAATATCTCAAGATAAAATCTCAAGTGCACCTTGCCCCCTAGGACTGATACAACTTTGGAAACAAAGACACAACTAAAAGAAAAAACACAACTAAAAGCGAACACACTTACAAAAAATAAACACACTTGTGAAAATAACATCTAACTAATTACAGAAATAAAATCTAAATGCAAAAATAAAACCTAACCTTCTTTTTTTTTTTGGTTATTTTAGGCCTCAAAATAATGCTTTATAAATTGCCCATTTACTAGCAAGGGAAGAAATTCCCCCTATAAGGAATTGAGCCTAAAAGTTTTTTCTTCAAGGATTTTTGCAATCTAATAAGGACTAGTCCACAAGCGTTGAAACTTGGTATGGCTGCCCAGTTTTTCTTTTGCCTTATTCAAAAGTATAACAAGGTCAAAAATCCTAAAGGATTTTATCGTGGCTCTCTTGTCGAACCATCTGTTTATGATAGCTTGATGTTTAGCCATATGCTCCAATGCAACTATTTTTTTCTCATCCATCTCAAAGGGATTCATCAATCTAATCTATACTTTGTCAACATCTTCAATGTACCCACTCATGATTTTCAAAAAAGGAATTCTAAGGTTGAGTGGGAATACTAGTTCTTGTTCATAGACAAGAAAATGTAGAGATGTCCCCAAAGTATTTTTGACCCTCACTCTATCTATCCATAGGGCATATTTGAGTTGTGTGTTCCAATCTCTAGGGTTTTCCTTCAATAATCATCTTATTATTGTGATCAAGTTCTTGTTCATAGATTCAACTACCCCATTTCCTTGCGAGTAATAATTTGAAGAGAACTTGATGATAACCTTATTTTCAAATGCCCATTGAGTCAAAAATATTGATGTGAAAGAAGATCCATTATCACACAAAAGGGAAAATGGCATTCTAAATCTAGTAACAATGTGTTCCTCCAATAAGTCTGTTACCACCTTGGTAGTGCAATTTTTGTAAGTTTCTACTTCTATCCATCTCATACAATAATCAATGGCTATAAGAATGTAGGTGTGTCTAGTTGATGATGGTGGATTAACTAGACCAATGAAATCCAGCACCCACTTTCTAAAAGGGTGTACTTCGTATACTAGTTGCAAAGGAATCATCGGGTGTCTTTCTCTGGTGACAAGAGTGCACATGCTCAAAAGTGTCCTTGAATATTGTGGGCCAAAACTAACCTAATCTTAAAATCATATGAGCATCACTTTTGTCAAACCATGCCCTATACCATACTTGTGAAATTATTCTGGGAATTCCTTTGCTTCTTCACGTCCTAAGAATTTTAAGTAGATCCCTTCATAGCTCCTTTTGTACAACTTTTTGTCTTGTAGCATATAGGACTCACACTTTATTTTAAGTCCTTTGTGTTGTGAACTATTCATCCAACTGGGGCACTGATTCTATAGGAGATAGTAAAAAATATCCTGGTACTAGACATCTGTACCACACCTTGACCAATGTCAACTTGAGATACTCTCATTTTCTTCTAATCTTCAATACCTATTCCTTTCTCAAACCCAAATTTCTTTTTGTCACCAATCTAGTTATTAGCTATCATCCTTGACAATCCTTGACCTCTGACTAATTTTATAGGTTGGATCTCTAGGTTGAACTCTTGAAGTATTGCCATCCATTTACCTCATCTTTCACCAAGTTCATTTTGCATCAACAATGTCTTTACTGTTGGTTTAGGTACGATAGTGTATGCCTTACTCCTTAGTATGTAATGGTAAAACTTTTGTACCACTTTAACCAAGGCAAAAGACTATTTTTTGAGGTTAGAATAGTTCAACTTGGCATTTCTCAATGAGAAATTCTTCCTTCTCTTTCTTTTGGGTCAAGATCCTGAGCATGAATTCTCTAAAGCAAATGAATATATCTTAAAGGGAAGGTTGTAATTAGGACTTTCCAATACTAGGGCTATGGAAATGGCTACCTTAACATCTTTGAACGATTACTTTACCTTAGGAATGCATTCTATTTTAGCTCCCTTCTTGAGAAAATAATTAAGAGGACGCACGATCTCTGCAAATTTGCTTATGAATTTTTGAACAAAATTTATCTTTCCAAAGAAGGACTTGAGTTCTTGTAATGCCCTGCTCAAAGATCCTTGGAACAAGGATTCAATACAAGCGAAGATTTTTTTTTTTTTACAAGTATGAATGCACAAGACAACATCATTCAGGGATCACAAAGATCACAATGGAAGACTTCACCACAATCCCGGAAACCAATGAGTCTTCGGACGTCACTACCAAACTGACACAAGAAAACAAAAGCCAACAATGACCATGCACAAGATGAGGGCTCAAAGAAACAACCACACATCAAAAAAACACCAAGCTGGGGTAGAATGTATAATCCTAAAATTTGGCTAAGTCTGAAATCTTGAAGCCTTGAAAATTGGCTAAGTCTAGATTTCTAAAGCCCTGAAATTTCCTAGAATCTTTATCTTATCTCCGAGAGGTCTGAAACCTATCTCAAAAGAATTGTCACATATATTGAAATATATCTTAAGTATAAGGAATTCCTTATACTTAAACAATATATTTTAAACCACAAGAGACTGACAACTGAAACACACACAATAGAAATCAAAATGTGACACCATAGGGTTGAAGAACACCAAAGAGGGTATCCAAATAAACTCTCAAAAATTTTGGACTAGAAAAAAAGTGCCCAATGCCTACCCGCACAGGTTTTTTACAAAAACCAAGTGATACTTTAATACAACATAGAAAAGTATCGTGCAACATTTCTAAAGAAGGAGAGTGACACTTTTAGGGATTGTGCAATACTTCTCGTACGACATAACTTACAAGGAGGTGTGATACTTTCCAATATCACATGATATTTCTCCAAGAGGCATGTGATAGAATTAGGGGATGCATGAAAAAGTTTAATTGGGCATACGATGCATTTTTGTTTAGACATTTTATCAGCATGGTGCAAGAAAAACTAAGTTCAGAACCTCCACACTGCAGAGTACCAGATCCACAAAGATCGAGAAGCGAACACTCGAGTGCATAAACAACAAGATGCCATGATCAAGAAGGAGATACATCTATCTATCTAAAACTACAGCAGAAAAGAACATACTGAAAGCAACATCATAGTGTATAGAAATAACATCATAATAACTGAACAACCAAACTAAGTACGCAGTTCCTCCCAATCGTCAATAGCATCATAAGACCATGATGGATCCTAGCCATCCTCTATGCATAACATCCCAAGCCACTGATCCAATCATCGATACTATTATAATAGGGACGTCAATACTAAAACATGTTATAATAAAAGCATAAGGAAATCTAACATGCTAGTAATAAAGCATAAGATAATTCTACAAGGTAGATAACATCACCTATCACATGCTAATCAACATAATAAGAAAATCTAACATGCTAACCAATAAGCAATAGATAATCCAATACAACAATTCACATCATCTAGTCATATGCTAAACATCATAATATGGGAATGCATCAAATAAACTAACATCAGCTAAACATGATATCCAAGCATTCCAATGAAAGCATAAATCACAAGAAAGCATACTCTAAAACTCAAAGCATCAAGTGAAAACATCCAGCAACGGTCGCACTAGGATAAGAGATTGTCTCTATACACTGGTCTCTAGCATTGGTGAAGGTAGCTATGCCTCCCAACCATGTGGCACCCGTAGGTACACACCCATTGTGCTAATGGAGATAAATATCCAACCACAAACACACAAAACAACATCCATGGCTAACACTCACACCAAAAAGTATGATGGATGTAACCAATAGCCTAAGACAATGCAAGGAGTACAGGTTCTGGTCAGACATTCAATAGGCTACTAAGTAGGGGCTAACATCATGGAGAGTCACTTGGCATTGATAAGCCCAAGCTTGGATCACATGTGGAAACTCTCACAAGGTACTTCCCTCTCAAGGTACTCCCTTGGAACCATTACACAAAGTTTTATTATCTTAAGTTTTATTACCATTCACACATTTTCTTTAGTTATCACTTAATCAAGCTCCTCTCTTCCATTCGTATGGCGTCATGATCGTCGAGCTATGAGATAGAAGCTCCCTCCATATGCTACCCTACCCTACCCATGCTCATCCTATTGACAAGTGCTCATGGGCATGCATACTGTCGTCCCGACCCCAATGATCATAACTTCTAGAAGTACCACAGAAGATCGATCCTCGCAAGTCACTAGACAAATGTACGTGCACATACTCATGTGTGGCGCACCACCATCACAAAGATCAAAACACAAGGATAAGATGAGAACACAATGCAAAATATAACACCCAATTGAAAGAAATATAGGAAGGATGGATTCTACATGAATCCCAAAGCCAATAAAACCATACATCATGAAATCACTCAATTGGCCTCAATCCAAAAGTATGGATTCTACATGAATCCCAATGATGCAAAAAGACCAAACATCATGAACTCACTCAACCAGCCTCAATCCGAGAGCATAGATTCTATACGAATCTTAGTGTCCATGAAACAATAACAAAGGTCCAAAAGAAACCATAAAACCAAGTATAATATCACTCAACCAACCACAGTGTCAGGAGTACGGATGTGACACGTACCCCAATACAACATAAAAGTGCAATAGTGATCTGCCTAGTATCCAAATGGATCATCAAGGTCCATGACCCACATTGTGCCAAGAAAACTTGAGAAAATAGGGCAGCATGCAAAATGAGGTAAAAATCCCAAAATTTTGGAAAACTTCAAAATTAAAACCCATTTGGCCTTTGGGCACAAAAAGCCCAAAAATCCAAAAATAAATGAGTTCGAACACCATATGCAAAAATGGCCAGCATAACAATGTAAAACTCCAAACTCTCATCCCAAAAAATAAGGAAATGTTCATACCCGCCCAACTGAGTAGAACTAGTATATAGATATGGAGGGGAACTCTATTTCTCAGCCTCCAAAAAAAATGGCTACCAAAAATAGAAGTAGAAACAATAAAATAGGAAAGCCCTACCTCACAGCCAAAAGGGAAAAATGAGAATCTGAACCATAAAATAAATAGCTCGCAGAAGTAGCTGAAAATCATGGCAATCCAAGGTTTTGTTAAGCTTGATCAAATGAGCCCAACCTTGCAATGATCCCATGCCCGTAGCTCCCACAACAAATAAAATGGTAAATCCTCGTGAAGAGGATTTTTGGTTTTACTCTCAAACTTTCTAATTCAAAAGTGAGAAGTGAGGAATTAAATTCCTTTTTGGATATTTATTCACTTTTTAAGTGAATAATCGATTAGGGCAATTAACTAGCCAACCTAGTTAAACCTCGAATTGACCCAAACGAAAATAGGGTATTCCTAGAAATAGGAATTCAACTATGGAAAAGCTACCAAAAATTAAAATAAATCAATTAAAAATCCTGAAAACCCAAAAACACATAAATTTCCTTAATAACTTTCACGACAATGTGAACCTCTAAATGCATAGACATGCTTACTGGTCTAATCACATAATGCAAATGAGTTCGGATTTAATAATCACTGAAAGTTTTAATAAAACAATTAAAATAAGGATACGTCGACCATACAAGGACAACATTGGTAAAATATGAATGGTTGAATCACTAACTCCATGTGCCACTGCCAGGGATATAAATCTTGCACACTAAACATCACGATCAAGTGCAATTGCATATAATAACATAGCCAAAGCAATAAATGCATTAAATCACCTAATTTAACCATTTATTTAATTATATTAAAATAATCTATTTACATCACTCATGTTCACATAAAGCATAACAACATAGGAATGAAGTAAATAACCATAGCATTAAATCCATCACCTAACATAATCAGAGGTATGTCCAAATACCAGATAACCAGATCTCATCATAAAACACACTATCATCTCAAAATGGCATCATCATGCAAAATGATCAACTAAATAGCATAGCAGTCTAAAATCTATGATACTAAAATCAAAGTGTAACATCTAACCCTCAGGTCCTCTCAAATATAAAACATCACATAAGTAACAGACATCTCTTAGATCAAAATATAACAAGGTAAATATCTGTAGCACATAACCAAAGAATCCAACACAGACAATCCATTTCTAATTACTTAAGCATTTAATAATGATTGTTTAAACAACACTTAAAGGCACTTAAAAGATATAAGCGAACACAATCATAAACATGACTACCCACTGCTACAGGAACCTAGTCCAGTGTAGCATGGTAATAGTACACAGTGCAATCTCTGCACACATCTTAGGGTAATCATGAAACAACCTCATGATACCACATCAATCCTGGTAATCACTGGTACAAACCTCAGTGAACCATAAATCATATCATAATCTCATAGATTGGTCAAAAGCATAATCAAGGCAATTGATACATAAACATAAATCGAAACACCTTAATGGTGTAGACTACTCATGGTCACAATCATGATCCATTACAACAAAAGATCAACAAGGTTGAATCCATCAAGATGACTTATGAAAGTCAAATGGGAGAGGCACTACAATTCTTTCTGACTATTGGGGGGTGATAACTTCAAAATGGCTTCAACTCTATCAAGATCTATGAAGATGCCAGCTTCAGAGATGACATGACCTAGGAGCTTTCCCTTGGTGACCCCAAATGAACACTTCTTAGGATTGAGAGATATACCATATTTACAAAACCTATTGAACACTTGTCTAAGATCAACAATGTGAGTAGTTCAATCCTTTTAAAAGATAGTTAATTCATATATATAGATAACTATACACCTATTAATAATTCCCGTAAATGCTTCATCCATGGCTCGCTAAAATGTAACCCCCGCATTAATCAATCCAAATGGCATTCTCCTATAAGTAAAGGTTCCCCATTTGGTCATAAAGGCAGTCTTTAGTGTATCTTCTTCTTCTACCATTACTTGATTATAGCTTGAATATCCATCCAAGAATGACATCATTTTCAAATCATTCACAATTTGTAAGACTTCATCTAGTGAGGACAATGGGTAATTGTCCTTCTGGGAAGCCAAGTTCAAATTGCGAAAATCTATGCAAATTTGAATTTCTCTGGTCTTCTTTTGTACAGGAACTAAATTAGCCACCCATGTAGAGTGACACATGGGTAAAATTATTTTTGCATCCAACAACTTCTTGACTTCCTTCATTGTGAGAGGCTCAAGGATGGGATTGACGGGTCTTTGCCTTTGTTAGAAAGGTTTGGCGTCAAGTTTGAGTGGAATATCATGCATAATGATCCAAGGATCATACGTCTTTAGATCCTCATAGCTCCAGGTGATGACATCCTTATATTCAGTGAGCAATTTGAGCATGTCTTCCCTTTCCTATAAACTACATGCTTGCCCAATCCTTACCCTCTTGGGATCTTCCTCAGTTCCTAAATTGTATGAATCACATTCATTAGTCCCCTTTTCTTTAGTGGTTCTTTTATTAAACATAGATTCATCATGATCAAACTCCAACTCAATCATCCCCTTGGGAACAATATTAGTTTTCAAGTTCAAGATTCCATCTTCATCTTGAATTATGATATCCTCAGGTGTGTCGTCTAGGATGTCATCTATTTCTTGTCCTTTAAAGTGGCCACTGCACATAATAAATTCTAGAATATGTTGATCATCCTGAAAAACTTAGAATTTTGTAATATTGTCAAGAATAGATGGAGCAGCAACCAATTCAATTGAAAATCATTACAACTTTGTTCCTTCAACTGGCTACAACGCACTTGCTGAAATAGAAAGGGTGTTTGCTACTTATGTTCAAAGCTTTGAAATCATTGAATAGATCACATACCCATTTCCTATAGGCCAACAACCTCTTATCATTACAGGAATACAGTGATTTCACTTGCCAGATAACCAACTGAGAATCTCCTTCGACGATGAGAGTTGTAACTCCTTTCTCAAGTGTAAAGAGAAGTCCTTGAATCAATGCTTTGTATTCTACAACATTGTTAGTACATGTAAATTGCAATCAGTATGCTATGTAGAAGGACTTACCTTTTGGACCAATCAGCTCAATACCTGCACCGACTCTTGATTTACATTTGGAACTGTCAAAATGAAGCATCCAAAATGGGCTTTCCTTTGGTTTTCTAACCTTATGCTTATTTGTCCTAAATTTCTTTTTTACCTGAGCTTTAAAGGATTATTTCTTAGGAACCCATTGTAATTTTCTGAGAGGCAAACTTGATGATTCTTCGTTGTGAATTCTCGATAGAGGAGGTGCATGTTTTTCTTGTTTTTCTTGAATTTCCCCTATCAATTCTTGAATTTCTTCAACTCTAGGTAGAGGCAAACGATCACTGAAGTCCATCCCTGGCCTTTTATGTATTGTCTTATTCTTTGTACTTTGATCATTCTGGGTGGAGGAGAAGACAATCCTCTGCCATCTAAAGAGGTATCACTATATGATGCATTCAAATCTTTAGTTTCCCCTTTAATCTCTTCAACAACACTAGATATGTTTGTAGGACTTTGGTTTTCTATAGGTTCATTTTGTGGGTCATCAACTTTCTTTACTCCCACCATTTTTGTTAATACCTTAGCAACTGCTTCTTGACATGATGAACATTCAAAATCAGAATGGCTAACTTTATTTAATCAAAAAAATCCTAGAAGGAGGAGGATATTGGGATCAACTTCTTCTCCTAGGCATTGTAAATTAGCTATCATATGGTCTATGAATTGTGTTATGACTTCATCTTTTGGGGCTGAAATCATGGAGTCCATATCTTGATCATTTAGTTTTCTAGTCAAAGTTGTATCAAAAACCATCACCTTGTAAGAGCCTAAATCTATTTGTAAGAAGGCTACCTCATTAGGAGTGTTGTAATTTGTGATCATCTTTTTCAATTTGGGCTCCACATCTATTTTGATTTGGTAGTTCAAACCTTTCCATGGTAACCAAAGTTGAGTGAAATCGATGGAAAACCATCTCCTTGGACACTTCATCCATTCTCTACTAAGGAGTAATTCATATGTGATATCAACCACATGTATATCTATGATGTCTTGGATTCATGGATTGACTATTAATTGTATGCACACATCCTTCAATACACCTATGACTTTCACCTCTGTTTTGTCCAACTGTATCACTATCCGATTTGTAGGTTGAGGGGTGACCCCTAACTTTTGTAGTATGGATAATGGCATGATATTGCACGAAGCTCCTGAGTCAATAAGGAAATTATGAAGATTCTTCTTGTATATTCTAATACTGAGTATAAATGGGGGCACCTTTACCTTGTCTTTAAACATAGTGGGTAATACCTTCACAACATTAACTTGTTGCAACATTGTCTTTTGAGGGGTAGTGTTTGCATTGTGGAAGTCTTTGTATGGTCCAAGGTCTTCATGAGCTCTTCTCATTGTTGTGGATAGTTTTGAAACATGTCAAACATGGACATATTGGCCTTTGTTCATTTCAAGTCCTCCGTGACATTATATCTTTTAGTAGAGCAAGCAAGATTTTTTAATATTGTTGGTATATTCACTTGGTTTTGATTTTTTTGTCCTCCAAGTGGTGGTTTAACCAGTACCAGATTATTGCTTGCCCTTGGAATAGGGGCAATTGGTTGTAGCACTAGAGGGATTCCATCTGTCAGAGGTTCCTTTCTACTTCTCAAGTTGTACATATTCCAATTATCATTGCAAAAAGAAAACATATCTTCATGTTGAAGGTCAAGTTCTTGGCTGAATGGAAATGAAAACTCTTCATCAACTGACTATTCTATCGATGGTTTCTACATGGAGTCATAAGAAGGTCAAGTTCTTGGCTGAATGGAAATGAAAACTCTTAATCAACTGACTATTCTATCGATGGTTTCTACATGGAGTCATAAGATTCTAATAGCATAGCATTAAATTTCACAGGGGGTGTATTGTCATTTACTTGAGAGCTTTGAGCCATCTCTTGATTTCCATTATAGTACGAACCATCATTGTTAGATGCATTCTGACCATCATCATTATTGTTAATATCTGCATATTGAATTTTTTTATTGTTATTATCTATAGGAATACTTCCATTATTTGGATGGGTGTTCCAATATCAATTCTATCTTTGGAAGCCATTATTTTGATCAGGAGGATTGAAGTTGTTTCCTTCATTATTGTTTCTTGCATTTTTGTTGTTTCTATTGAAGTTCCTGTTGTAATTTTGGCGATAATTGTTGTTGTAAGGACCAACATTATTTCTTTGGAAGTTGTTATTCTATCCTTGTGACAACCTAAGATGAGTAAATTCATTGTTCATTTGTGAAATTATCTTTTTCATCTAACCAAATTCGGAAATAAAGTTATTTTTCATCTTAACGGCCATTGCTACCTTTTTCTCAAAAAAGGCAGCTTTCAGAGGTTCATACCTTGGATATGTTAGAGAAAGATTTTGTGGAGTAGGTACTTATTGTAATGGAACTAGATTTATATGTACGAATTGACTAGGCACAGTGGGTACCCTGACTGGGTATGTTGGCATTGCCTTGATAGCTTGGGTTGGAAGCATCAATCCTCCTTTGTTAGGACTGGCTTGCTTAGTAAAAGTTATTGCTTCTACGAAGACCTTTTCCAATGTATTGATATCTACTATAGGAAGCCTTCTCAAAAAGGTAGCAATAAGAGGGTCCATACCATTCAGATAAATCTGAATAGCTACTTCGACTAGTATAGTATATGGTGTTTCCAACCTGCGATACACCATATGGAAGCAATGATTGAAGCGTCAAACTGTATTAGCTGGACCCCTTTTAATTGATATGAATTATTCATGTATCACTGCTAGGTTGAAAAAAGTTTTAAATTGCTCTAGGAATAATATTTCAAATGTGTCCCAATCTCCAATATATCCAGGTGGCAAATTGACATACCAATTGTAGGCAACTTCCCCCAAAGAGTAGGGGAATAAACAAAGGACCACATCCTCATTTGCAATTTGTTTTCGGTTACAAATTTCTTTGAATACTTTAATGTGCTCATCAGTAGTTCATGTTTCTCTGTAAATTAACCTTGGGAAAAACTTTTTAAGATTCTTAGGGAGGGCATGGAGTGCACCTCTCAAGTTTATTGGTGAGTCTACAACATTTGTGAAAAAGGCCATCAGAGGATTTAGTAGACCTAAGGGTGGTTGTTGAGGTGGAACTATTGGAGTATGTGTTGGTCCACCAGGTGGTTCGAGTGGAGGTGGAGTTGAAGAAGATGATGAAAATTCAAATGAAAGTGGTTGAATTCGGGGTATTCCTTTATCACTACGTGGTTTGTAGAAGTGAGTAAGCTCAAGAAAATCATGTGCACGTGGTTTGTAGAAGTGAGTAAGCTCAAGAAACTCATGTGCACTTGGTGAAGATCTTAACGCTCACTAAAATGGGGATTTTGGATCAAAACCCTCTAGTTTTCACCAACTCTGGAAAAACCTTTGTAGAAGTACACTTTCTCACAAATTAGGCACCATAGAATTTTGTGCACCTACACACCTGCCTAGCTACAGATCTACGGACTTGTGGAGCTGCACATGTGAATTTCTCAAAAAACTCAAAAAAAATCTTGAACTTGTGGAAAGTGCAAATTTTTGCAAAAGTGCATAATTTTGAAACTTTGGCAAATTTTCCACTTTTTTTGAGAATCAAAAGTGCAACCCTCCTTCTAGTGCCACTTCTGTTGAGCTATTGTTATGCACGATGCTAAACGAAAAGAATTCTTGCAAACTCCTCTCTTGAAAAGGTAATCTTGTGGATCAACTCCAAGGTTCCAAGTGATCTCACAACCTACTAGAATCCATTTAGTTGAAGATAAATATGATTGTTCACAAGGAGGCCTTGGTTGGTTCATTTTGATTTTGGATGAGATGAGGAATCTATACACAGCTTCAAAATAAAACACACAAAAAAGAACTATGTTTTTTTTTTTTTCTGTTTTTTTTTAAAAAAAATTTATGAATGCAATATAACAATTTAACTAAAATGAAGTCTTATTCTAATAGGGGGGTTAGTAAAGCAAATAACAAGAACTTTAAAGAAAATAACATGAAATTGAAATCCTAACAGACATAAGCTATAGAAAATGATAATCTGCAAGTTAAGCTTTCAAAGAAGTCAGTGGGTAACCAATGAAAGAAGGAGCAATGTTTCCTCAATTCCACTGATGCAATCATCGGTAAGAAACTTAGTGATTTTATGATGTTTCACTCTTCATCAAATTGCAAGGCCACAAAAAGTGTGCTCATGCGAGATGAAAAGTTATGCAGGTATAATTCGATGATTTCTTCTCAAGCTAGTTACATCAACAGAATTTCTCAAACCATAACAAACACTAGAATTAATGGATTGCACAACTAGAAACAAAGTAATAAACTTTTGGCTCAATCACAATTCCATGAACATACATCCGCAAAAATATAACACATTTAGGCAAGAATGACTACACTCCAAATGCGAGCACCAAAAGCATAATTTTATTGCAAAATAATGGTAGCCCCAATTACATATTACAATGCAATATTTATAAGAAATTGTCTCCTCAATTTGTGTTGAGAGTGAGAGATATCTTTATGCAATAAAATGCTTTTAATTTAATAAAACAAACTAATTATATACAAAATAACAATCTAACTTGTGCTAAGTAGGACTCCATCCATTTTTTATTCATTAATTGGATTCATGAGCCTTTACATGTTAAAAAAAATGAAGAATTTATGAGAGAAGAAAGAATAAGAAAGCCTTCAATTGAAGTGGAAGTGTTTGGAGGTGCCAAAAATGGAAGTTGATCCTTCACTAGGCATTTGTCAAAGTTAAACTATCGTTAGAATGCATTTCCAATGCATGGAAAGCTCTATTTTTAGAACTAGCAATTAATTTTTGATGCACCTCTAGGAAAAGTGCACCTATGCACCTACGAAGCTACACACCTCAAAAGGGTCCAAAATCTCAAAATTTTACTAAGTGTCAAAATTGAAATTCTGGCATCTGGGTTTTGTTCCCCTTCATCACAAAGCTATGTCTAGATGTTTGCTCTTGAATTTCTCTATAATCTTAGTAATCTTGGTTGTATCTAGTAAATTTAAATCCTCATATTTTTCTTTGAGCATTTTTCTATAGTTGTCTACCTCAATTCAAGTCACAGAAAAATCCTCGAGTTTGGTATCCAACTCTAATAAGGCTTCCTCTGTTCTAAACACCTGCTGGATGTCTTTATCATTCGAAGCTTCCTCAAAAATCTTCTTGAATCTCTTCACTACTACCTCTACCACCAATAACTTCTCTCATTCCTCTTCCTTAAAATCTCTAGACACTCATCTCTATAATGCCTCTCTACTTCCAAAATTTTCTCTCAGGCTTGGTCCTTGAGCCAATGAATTTCCACATGTAATGTTTTCATTACTCTATTATTGTCTACAATCTTCTCAATCCATTCATCAATTAAATCCAATTCTTCCATTGTATACACATCTACCAAAATCCTATATCTTTTCCCCTTTATAGCCTACAAAACTTGTAAATGTTTGCTCCAAGCATGCACTTCATCCATGATACTAAAATCTTACTTCAAAATCACTACCATCTTACTCATATTCTCTTGCATAGCATGCAATAACTTTAGATTTCCTTGGATGATCAAAACACCCTTTTGTTCAAAACTTTCTCACCATTACTGACAAGCTTTCAAAAATGGGTCCAAATACTCACCCCTCCCTTCTCTGAGTACATCATTTAGGGTATCTTTGGGGTGATTGGGGTCTAAGGGACCAACAACTTTGGCTATATATCCTCTCAAGATTTCATTTTGGCTTCAAAGTGTTTTGAGCTTGGCCCTTTTCTGGTCCATTCTTCTAAAAACTTGTTTTATTCCCAGGGTCACCATTAATCTAGCCCTATCTAATGTGGGCCTCCCAAGAATGACCTCCTTGAGCTTATAATCTTGTGGGTCCAAGCTTTCTACATCTGCATTAGGAGGAGGAATGGCCATTTGAGTAAACAAATCCTGATCCTGAGTACTATTGATAAATGCCAGCGATCTTGCTTCATGTAACAAGGACTCAAGTTTATTCAAGACCTCGGCCAATTCAAGGATATCCTCCTCATCCAAACAGAATTGTGGCTTCATTCTTCTCATCATTTCTTTTTCTCAACCACCTTGGAATCCATTCACTTGAAGACCTACCTTAGGAGGATGAAGGAGTATGTTCAACTACCTCCTTTCCCTTATTTAGAACTTGGAGGTAGAGGAGTAACCAAGCCTTTATCCACCACTATGACTTGTGGTGGGGATGGAGGAGTAAGATGAGGACCTTGTGACTTTGGTGGAATCTACATCTAGTGCTCCTATTGCGGTTCACTTATAGGGGTATCCCTAATCTTATCCCTAACTAATTCTATTCCCATGGGCATGAAGTCAAAATCTAACATTTTAAACACATCATCACCCTCCGCATCCTACTCATCCACCCATTGTTGTACTTTATCTTCTAAGAAAGAAACTTCCAAAGGTTCCTCTAGGGTAGATGGTGGTGTTACTGTCTTCTCCTCTTTTCTTTTTCTTAGCTCTAGCTAGTCGAGTTCTTCTCTATATGGGCACATCCTCCTCCTCTCCTTCCTCTTCATCTTCTTCTTCTGCTCCCTTAGCAATAGGTTTTAGGATAGATGGAAATGGAACCATCCTTCTAATCACCCTTTGCCTCTTCTTCATCAGGATCTTGATCTTCTTTTGCTTCTTGGAGGTGGAAGGGGATGCTATTTTTGCTTGTGAAGGTAGAGAGACCTGTTCGATTTCACCCTCTTTAGTCTGGCTAGGTGCAATTGGTGATAATTGAGGATCTGGCTAGTATTGAGAAGCTCCAATGGCTTCTAATCCCTATACATGTTCTCCTTGATATTGAGGAGGTGCCTATACTTCACCCTCTTTTGTATTGGCCCTTTGAGGAGAACTCTTTCTTTTTCCTTTTCCTTTCCTCTTTGGAGGGTGATAGTATCCAACTAACCTGTCTAGTTGGTATATTATCTTTGGCCTTATTGGTGACTAGGTCACAAAGGTAGGAATGGTAACCTTCTTTCCTCTACCTTTATCAAGGTGGGCTTGTGCATGAAAAATCATGGTTTTAGGTATTGGATCAAGCTGGAATGGTTTCCTGATCCAATCCTATGTCATTCTAATGACATTTCTTGCCCTATGGTTTATATCATCACTTTCCTCCCTGTCCACCTTAACATTCATTATGGGCCTCTCCCAAATCTTATCTATGTTGAATAGGGGATCCAACAGCTCCCCTGAATCATGCTTCAATATCTCCTATAGAATTTGAACCTTTAAATCATTTTTGGCCAAATACAAAGTCATCCTACAATAGTCCCTGATATAGAAATCATAGTTGTTTGTTGCATTCATCTAGTGGTCCTCAATGGCCTCTTCATAGTTAAATTCCCTGCTAGCCAGACTCCAAACTTTACCAATATTGTCAAAATAAGGCCTAGGAGAATTGTAATCCTCAAGGGGATATTGTTTGTACTCCCATTCAAAAGATGGAATATCTTGCTTTTTCTTAACCTAGTATGGTCCTATGACCAAGGTCCATGTCCAACATGGTCTTTTTTGTCTCCTTACCCTATCATATGTAATTTAACCTATCATGGAATTTCCAATAGGACCAGTCTATCGCAAGGATATCTAGGGAGCTTCTTTGGATTTATAATGACACCAGCTACCCTTAAATATGTGAAGGTTTTAAACTGAATGTAGTAGGCCCCAAGAGCTATTATCTGTGTGACTGCATCATCAAATAATTATTTTGCATAATCTCATTCAATAAAATGGATGATAGCAAAAATGAATGCATCATTCATGATTTTGTATTCTTTTCTCTATCCTAAGAGCTTCTTCTTCACTAGTTGATGGTAGACAATGTACAACCAAGCATTGGGATCTAGTCTGTTGCCTTTTTTTTACAATCTAGGATAGTTTGTTTCCCTTTCCACTAGTAGATATACCATATATGAGGTCATATAGAACTTCTTCTCATCTTTGAGTACCTCCAATTGTTCACAAAAGTTCTCGCTCAATGTAGTGGCCTAGTCAAGTGGCATTCTTGCCATCTTTATAGTCTCGATGAAATTTACCATGAAAACATTCAAGTGCCTAGCTATTGGTAGATCCATCACCCTACTCAAAAGAATAATAGAGTATCCAATATATTCCTTCATGTACCCCCTTGTCATATCCACTTTTTGTGTTATCTTTCTGAGAGGAGTCTTCTCAATGAGATAGGAAGATTGAATGATGTTTGTTGCCTCTTTTAGGTGCTCCCTAAACCACCTTTCAGCTACCTTATATGTGAGTCTAATGAATTTATTTTCCCAATGGAAATGGAAGACCCTCTCAATGTTATCAGGTCGGAGGTTAAGAACAACTTCTCCGATCACGCTCTTCACTACCCTTTCCTTAGGAACAAAATGTTGTGCAAGTGTCATTGCAAGTTTCGAGGATTGTATTGATGTTGGGTATGAAGCTGCATTCACCAACCCCGATCAAATTAAAGTAGATACCAAAGAAAATCTCTCCTTGGGCTTGTTGCATATCTTGAGGAACTCTCCCAGATCAGTGTGTCCCAAATCAATATCCTTTATCTCTAAGTAGTCATCTTGGAATCTCAATTTTGATAGAACCCCTTGGAACTTGAACACCACAGGTTTTGGTGCCATTTTCTCACTAGATGAGGATGTCATTATATCTGCATGACAACAAGAAGATGACCATTAATTTAGAATTAAAAATAACAAGGCTATGATAACTCTTAATTTGAAAATTAAATGCGTCAAAACATCCTAATACCCTCCTATTTCTCAAAATAGAAATTAAAAAAGGTGTGCATTTGTGCACCAAATCAGGTGTCCAAGTGTACACCTTATTTTTTGGTGTTTTTGTAATGCTTATGGGTTTTAACATGTCTCTTTTTTTTGGGGTGTACACCAAATCAATTGTACAATTGTACACCCTTTCAAAGTTTACGTTTTGTATTATATTCATGCGGAGAGGTGCAGTTTTTTTTTTTTGTGCCTAAAATTTGGTGCACACTTGCACACCATGTTAGGTGTGCAAATGAACACCAAATTTGGTGGTTGAAGTGTTTGTTTCAAAATTTCCTTCACAGGGACATGTGTTTGGGGGTGCGCACTAGCGCACCAGATCAGGTGAGCTAGTGCACACGCCCTTTTCTAATTTTGCATTTATGTTAGTTTTTATTTTTATGAAGGGGAAGGTATGCAATAGCCCACCTAATTAGGTGCACAACTATGCACCCTCATTCTCATTTATTTTCACTATTAGGAGAGTAGGAAGCGCACCTGAATAGGTGTGGAAGCACGTTAAATGGGAGTGAGGTGATGTGCACACACAAGTTTAAAATATGTTGCGAAATGGGAGCTAGGGAGGACAAAACTTATGACATGAAGACAAAGAAAACAAGGTGGGGAATGAAGGAGATGGGGGGTTTATAGAACCCCACCAACCTTCGCTGGTGCATTGGTGCGTGCCCACACAGCTACGTCGATGCATATCGATGCATCACCAAAGGTGATGTACACTTGCATGGCAACGTAGATGCACAAGTGCACAATTTTTTTTAATTTTTTTTTAAATTTTTATTTTTATTTTTATTTTTATTTTTTTGACTTTTTGATTTTTCTCTACCAAGACTCATGAAGTGAACTTAGGGATAGGTAGGGCCTCAAAATTGGCCTAAATCTTGAAAAAAAAAATGTATTAAGGGGGTCCCCATTTTGATTAGGAAATGGGGCGTGCATTGTGGAGCCACAACACCTCTCACTCTTTTCATTTTACTAATGCTAACCAAATTGTCAAAATTTGCATGGCATGGCCTCTTGTGCCATAACCAAATATCTTCATATTATGCAAACAAACATGTCTCATTAGATAAATAAAGATAGAACAAGTTACCTCTTGTTTGATCACCACTTCCAATTAGTTTACCATCAACATCAAATATTTTGGTCTTTTTGTGATGGAATTCAACTCTATAACCAGCTTTGTTTAACTATAAAACACTCAATAGATAGTTAAGTCCTTCAACCAATAAACATTGGCACATATGATCTTTTCAATTAGCTCTATTGATCCTTTACCTTTCACAAGACATGGAACATCATTACCAAATTTAACACAACTACCCTTGTATGGTCCAATGTTTTCAAATTTACTTCGACCACCAGTCATGTGATTTTAACCACTATAAATTATCCATCTATCACTTTTATTCGCATAAGAGATTAATACAATTTTCTCATCTTCATCAGAATCTTCTTTCATAGAAACACAGGCTATTTCTTCATAATTACTTTCATATTCAGTATTAGTTTCTTCTTTAGCAATATAACAAGATTTTTTACCTTTGTCTTTGTAGTCCTTGTTCTTCTTGTAGCCTCGGTCATCTCTTTTTCCTTTGTACTTGATTCCCTTTCTCTCATCCTTGTCTTCTATGTCAAGACATCTAGCAGCAATATGACCAACTTTGTTGCATGAAAAATAGATTATAGGAAGTTTACATTTGTATTTTCCTTTGCCTCTACCAAATCTCCTAGCTATCAATGCCTTGAGTTCATCAAGCTCATCCTTGTAAGTATCACTATCACTTTTCACATTTTTTCCTTTTCATTTCTTGCTAATAATCTTTTTGATTTAAAAGCATATTCAATAGTAGCAGAAGTGTAATCATCAAATTAGACATCTCAAAAGTAGTAAGCCTACCACTTACACCTTCTAGAGTTAGGTCATTATCTGGTGTACATCTTAGTTCTTGTATTGCAGAAACCCTAAAAGCATATATAGAAAGTAGAGTTCCCAATACCTTATTTATTTTTGTTTCATCTTCAATCTTTCTATTGGAACCTTGAATAGAATTGACAACCTCATTGAATCTTGCATAGTACTGAACCATGTTCTCACCTTATGGCATTCTCATTTAATCAAACTTTCCTCTCAACCTCTTGATTTGGCTCTCAAGAAATTATCATCTCCTCCATATATGGTTTTTCAATTTACCCCACATTTCTTTTGCATTCTTTCACTCCTTTATGTCATCAAACTCAGCATAGCTTAGGGCTGAAGCAATCTCCAACATTACCTGATTGTGTTCTCTCTTTTCTTTTAGTTGTTGAGCAGTCAAAGAGACTGTTGTTATGTTCACATATGCATTGTCTAGAAAATCTATTGTAGGATCACCAATACTAGCTATATGTAGCCTCATCAACATTTTCCATGGAAGAAAATTCTCTTTGTTCAACTTTGGTACCTCCTTTTTGTACATCATGATCTTTAGCTTTAAATACCTTCAAACTTCTCTCTATAAGAACCAATGCTCTAATACCAATTGTTAGAATATTTAGAATAACTGAGAGGGGGGTTGAATCAGTTATCCAAGGTCTAGATGTACCAATTGAACAAACAAACACTTAAACAACTTCAGATCATATCATTCCATTACTCGGCCTCTACTATGAACTATTAGCAACATCAACTAGTAGTCCAATGTTTTAAATATAACAGACTTGTGGAATGTAAATATTAATCAGTAAAATATCATAGATAACACCCACACAATTTTGACACTAGGATTTAACATGGAAACCTAATTTGGGAAAAACCACCAACAATATGTCACTAATTTTCACTCTTACAGAGTGAACTATGTTAGGAGCCAACCCTGTTGAAGGTTACAAAATACACTATTAAATGTGACCTTGTTAAAGGATGTAATCACCTTATTAAGAGTGGCCTTGTTAGAGGACTTTAGAAAATTCCCTTAGAATGTTACCATGTTAAATAATTTACATATGATTATTAGGTCAACCTTGATTAAAGGATTTCAAATACTATTTACAATGGTTAGAAAGTAATAACAGGGTTTTGATCTATTAAGTACAACTCACTTTGCATGTAAAAATCTTTATTTAGTTTATGATTTGATTCACTAATAGGCCCTAATTTTCATTTATGTCTTTGATTCACCTAGCAACCCTTCAAGAAACCACTCTTCACCTCTTCTCAACTCGTCTCAATCTTCTACTTAGATTCACCAGTCAGTAACATCAACAACTACTCCAACTCTCTAGAACTCTTTCACACATGCATATACTCTCTACACATGCTAAAAATTTTCCCTTGTACCTCCTTAAATAGGTAATTTTGACCTTTTTTTCTTAATCATCACCTTAGATCTTAGGGTTTACTATTAGATTTGTCACATACAATGAATCTGATCGCCATCTTGTTTTTCCCCTTCTTCTCCAGAGACTTCTCTTGGAATCCAATCCTTTCATCATTCACCTAATTCTCTCATGATAGTAAATGATCCACATTGATCCTTATCTTCAACATGCTTTCCATATTCTAAAAAATCAACTTAGTTAGTTGGAAATTATGATTTCTCATAAACAGTTAAAATGTTGTTCCTTGGCCAACACTGTGTTCTAACACTCGATCAACACTAGGTTACTCGTTCACTACTAAATTTCTTCCTCAACACATACACTTTCACTTGGTTGATACTGATGCTTTATCAACACTAATTTTTCTCATCTTTCTCTAGCACTTGATCGACACTAGCATTACTCGACATATACGTCAAAATTCTTTAGTCTTCTACTATGTTGATTGGTCAAGCTTGTGCATTTGATGTATCTTTGTTGACACTTTCAAGACTTGAGCATTACTATCTTCTCTACTTGTAACATGATTTAAAAAATCAATATATCTTGTCAAAGTCTAACTAATCAAATGTCCATGTGTGGTTTCCTCTTCATAACTCAACCTATCCTCTAGATTCTTTTGTTATGAGAAACTTCTCAAATCTTCTTCATCAATCAAATAGATAGGACATTTAGATTAGATATAAACTATCTCACCAATAGGTTTGACATCAATGACAACATAACAATTATTCCAATTGTAGTTTCCAACAAGACTCACCAAAAGATTAGATCACTTAAATTTTGGCATAACTAAATAGCTTAACTACATTCATAGATGAATCCTTAGCACCATACATCCACATAATACATGGTCTCACACACACATATAGAAAACCAAATATAAAAGAAAGCAATTTCTATCAACATAAGCCATGAAACACGATGTGTTATTCCCACTCATACATTGAGGAGCACTCAATTAGGCTCACTCAAGAGTATGAATCTCTTGAGGTCCTATCAAATAGGCATAAACCTTAATGCTATGAATGTGGTACCAATACCAATATCTACAAAAACACAAAATAAAAAATAGCCAAGAAACCAAGGCAATAACTAGAGGATAACTCAAACCCCAAAATACTCAAGGCATAAAATTGAGTGATCACATACAAAAGGAAAACATATTAAGTTTCTCAATTGGAAACTTTTCCAAGAGAACATATTCTAAAATATCTTGCTAGATCACAACAAAAGGCTTAGAAGACCCCAAAAGCACAAAAACCCAAGTTTTAGAAATAGTCGACAAAGTATCAAAATCATTAGATTCATAATCAAAGGGTGAGTTCGGATCACAATAATGAATGCCAAGAATGTCATTTAGTTATTTCTATTGTATTTTTAATCACAATCATCATATACTAATAAATTAATCATTGAAAACATGATGATAGACAAATTTGGAGATCATGTAATTCAAGGTGCACCAAATAATATTTGAAAATGAAACTCAAAATATTGTAACAAAATTCAATTACATTGGTTGTTAGGACCCCACTATCCTAAAAATGCAATAAACTCTTAATCATAAAATCATGAGAGAAAATGATCAATGCAATAGAGATAAATTACCATTTTAAAAATCTAAAAATACATAAGCACAAATGGGCATCAAATGCAATCACAAAATAATGGAAGATATAGATATCATCATGTCATTTCATTACAAGAAAGAAATAACTAAAAATTTTAAGAAATGAATAAAATATGGGAAGCCCTATCTTAATAATTAGTGCAAACCCAAAATGAAGAGAAGAAAATAAATATTGAATGCATGTGGATGAATGTTTTAGAACTTTGTTGAAATTGTGTCATAGTTCCACTAAACCAATGCCCATAAAAATCAAACATATGAGCATCTCCTGATGAGAAACATTCAAATTTCTCCACAAGAGCATTGGAGCATATTTGCAAATGCTCCCAAAAAAAGAACAAAAGTGAATAAAAGACATTATTTTCAACACATTAAAGAATTTTTTTTCCAAAAGGAGATTTCTCCAAATTAACTAAATCAATTAAGTTTTTGATTAAGTAAAACAGGTTTTACAGGGATCCTGAAACCCAAAAGATTACAACATAACAAATAGAAAAATAAAAAGTCTAGCTAACAAGAGACTACTACTAAAAGCCAAAAACTAACCAAAGGCCCAAGGCCAAAAGGTAAAAGCCAAAAACCAAAACAAAGAACAAAACCAAAAGTGAAGCAGACTATTGGTTGTCCTTCTCCAGGCCCTGCAGAGTTTCTACAGCTTTGTTGTCCTTTTGACTGTCTGCTCCTTCTTGGTTCCTAATTTGGGTCTCCACCTATCCACCTTGTTCACCTGGTCCCTAGCTTCAATCTGAACAAACTCCACCTACCTGAAATCCATCCCAGTCTTCTATACAGTGTCCCCACCTAAGCTGGCTCTCATCAGAGAGTCACCCATGTTGACAATGTTCTCATTCAGAGTGTATAGGGTGTCCACAATTTGTTTAGTCAACACCTGGTGGATGGATTTGAACTTTTGGACTTTCTATTCAACCAAGGAGAGTCTATCCTCTTGTTCATCCTTGGTGTCCTAGCTGCCATGGATGTTCTGGTTACCAACCTGGGCAGTATTCTTTCCTATGGCCTCCTAAACCCTATGGATATTCTAATTGGTGTCCTGGTTGTTCTTTTCCTTAAGAGCCTCAATTTCTTGAAACAGCCATTTGATAGAATGGAAATTATCTACCAAGTAGTTATTTGCATTATTCCATAAATTGAAGCCAGTTTCCTACATGTTGTCGAAGATGACCAACATAGTAGGGACAATTAACTCATCATAATAGGTTCTGTTGTCAAGGTCCTCCAACACCAAGATGTTCACTAGTTCTCTAACAATACCCAGCCTAGTTGTGTCCATGTTAAAATTTCTCCAAGCCCTCCTCTTGTTCTTCCTTACCACCTCCCCACTTCTTTCCACCATAATTTCATTCATCTCCTTAGGTAGGGATATGGGTGGGTCAGGGCCATGGGTTTCAGGAATCTAGGCTTCTTCTTGAATCAAGGCCTGGTCAGCCTTTCTTTTCCTGGGGTTACATGGAGGGGAAATAGGGGCAACCTCCTCCTTGTCACTATCCCTTCCCTTCTCCTCCTCACTCACATTGTCCTTCCCCAACTCCTTGTCCTCTTCCTTTGAATCAGTATATTTCTCCTCCTCTTCCCCACTATCAATTTTCTCCTCCTAAGGCTCAAGCTTGGGGGGAAGAGGGGGCGGCCTCTAAGACTCTTTCTACTAGGCATACTGGGGTTGCGAGCAACAGAGGTGGCTTTGGCGGGGTTTTCCTCATCCTCCATTTTAACAACTTGAACTTCCTCTAAGTCTAAACTGGTAGTATCCTCCAATTCACTACCCGGGTCACCAAGGGATTTTCCTCTGGTTTGGGTTTTCAAAAACTTGTAAACCAAGAGAAGAAGGCCTTCATGGAGGGCGGGATTAGTAACAATTTTTTTCTTGAAACCCTCAATACCCTTTGACATGGAAGTGTAAAGATAGAAGGGAAAAGAAATTTTAACACCATGCCTAAAGTGGTTCAGCAAAACAAAATGGTGTGTTCTTATCATGTCGAACCTAGGATCAAGAGTGATGTACTCAGTGAGGATTCTGAGAACATACCTCCATTATTTCTTGATGGATTCAATATCGTAGTAGGTGTCAATATTGATGAGCTTGTCTCTCTCCTTGTCACCCTTGAAAAATTCATTTACAGCATTGGCTGACATCTTTTTGTCCCTGTAAAATTTTATGCCATCCAGCGAGATTTCTGTCACCTCCACGATTAAGCCCTTAGAGATTTTGTGGGTGACACCATCAATTTTGACTCTCCCATTGCTCCAAGAATCCACCATGACCTTCGTAACCCCAGCATCGAAACCATGCAACTTCTCCATGAACTTGGTTATTCCACCTTTTTCGAGCTTACGCCAAACCTTCTTCTTCTCCTTCCAACTCTCCAACTCCCCTGAAGGCTCTCTTTTGATCCTCTCACCCACCATGGCAGTCTTTGGCTCAACAAAATCGAAACCACTAGTAGTACTATAGAGCACAGAATTAGTTGGGATGCAAGAAATGAAAACATTTTTATGATTTTTAGTGGTTCTATTCGCACCTACCTTCAAAGCATGCCTTATATATGAGTAATTATATCTTGAAAAGGGCTCCACATTACTTCTTGTTACTCTACTTCCGATGTGCAATTTGGAAAATCCTGTCATAATTAAAAAGGAATAATATTTGTGCCCTAGATTCGATCCAGCTAGAGTAGCTCAGTCGTCGAAACCAAAAAAAAATCATTGTTCCTCCACATCATCACCAAATTTCTTATGACTGCATCGTTGGCAAACCAGTCAGCAACTGGGTTGGCCTCCCTGAAAATATGACTGACGTAAGTCTTTTTGAACTTGCCTAGGTTGGATTTGATATCCTCAATGACATTGGCAATAGTTTAGGATGGCGTGGTGAGACCTTTGATACAGTTGATGATGTTTAAGGAATTGCCCTCAAGCCAGAGATGCTCAATTCCAGAAGCCAAAGCCAGTTTAACAATATGGTTGGTCGCACTAGCATCAGCAAAGTGGTTGGTTTGGTGACCAAGAGGGAAGGATATAGCAGTAATTCCTCCACCTAAACTATTTCTAATAATGCCTCCACTTCCGACGGGACCGGGATTCCCCTTTGTTGCCCCATCAAACTTGGCTTTGTGCTAGTCCTCAGGGGGAAAGGACCATCTGGCTTCCTATCTCCTCTTGTCTTTGTCTTCCTTTTTGGCTTTACATTTCCCTCCTTCCTTAATGTGTCCACCCTTGGTTATAGCATAGTTCTCCAAGGTGAGACCTTCAATTTTCTAAGCAATTATGAATTTGGATATTCCCTTTCTTTGAATATTCTATTGTTGCGCTCTTTCTAGATTCCCTAGTAGAAGTGTGGGAGAATCCATAAGCTAAATAAATGTGAATTCAACCTAGAGTGGTGGCTTCTCCATTGGCTAAAGAAGTCTTGGAAACTAATTAGGGGGCACCAATTGAAATCGAGGTCCCTGGTTAGGAGGTTCCACACCTTGGATGAGAAAGGGCAGTGAATGAACAAATGATTAACCATTTCTAGGTCATGTTTGCAGAATTTGCATCTATTGGGGATAATTTGGCCTCTCTTGGCTAAATTATCCAGGGTAGGGATTTTGTCTTACAGGAGGAGCCAAAAGAAAATGTTGATTTTAGGAGTGAGACTAGAAATCTAGGTTTTAGCCCAAATTAGCTTCTCCATCCTATCCCATATGGAGAAATAAACTGAGGCAACAGAGTACAGCCCACTCAAAGAATCCCCCCAAATGAGGGTATCCCTACTATTGTTGAGGAAGGTGGATTTTAGATAAATCATCAAAGAGTTAAGGTCCAGGGATAGCTCAGATAGGTCATGCCAATCATTTCCAGATCTATAATCTCTGACATATAGGCCATATCTTTTTATGCTTTGTTTATCCCATCTACCAAAGCAAAGGTGATTGATTAGAGTTCCCTAACATGTCCAATTGTCATGCCAAAAAAGGATATTGTCCCCATTGCCAACTTTCCACCTGGCCTTAGAATTGGCCAGAGGCTTTGCCTTCAAAATCCCATTTCAAATGTAGGACCCCTAGGGAATCTCAGACCCATTTATCAAGGAGTTGAAGGACTACCTTCTCAGGTATTTCTCAGTTAGGATATCCCTTCAGACACCTATACTTTGAAAAATGCACCATATCTACTTAGCTAGGAGAGCATTGTTGAGATGTCTAATTTTTTTTATGCCAAGACCACCATAGCATTTGGGGAGACAAAAAAGATCCCAGGTGACGAGGTGGTATCTCTTATGGTCATCAAACCCTGACCAGAGAAAGTTCCTTTAAATCTTCTCCATCTTGTTAGCATGCTTGACTAGGATACCAAATAGGATTAAGGCATAAGTTGGGAGGTTCTGAAAGAAGTATTCAACCAAAGTGCACTTGCCAGCTTGGCTTATGGTGGCATCTTTCCAGCCTTCAAGTTTCTTATTAAATCTATCTAAGATGTTGTTCCAGAAAGAATCTAGGGGTCTAGTGCCCAAGGGCAGGCCGAGATAGTTGGAAGGAAGAGACCCAATACTACTTTCCAAGATGTGAGCAATCTTCCTCTATCTCTCCAAGGGGGTGTTGATGAAGAAGATCGAGCTCTTTTCCTAATTGATCACCTAGCCTAAGCCCCTAGTGTAGGTATTTAGGAGGCCCTTGAAAAATCTAGCCTCATTGACAATGGCTTCACCCCCCAAAATGGTATCATCCACAAATTTCTAGTGAGTGAAGGTAGAGGGACCTGAAGAGGGCTTAAGACCAAGAAAACTCATGTCTTAACATTTCCTCTGGATGAGTCTTCCCAAGCATTCAGCCATAATGATGAAAAGAATAGGGGAAATGGGGTTAACTTGTCTTAGTCCTCTTGAAGGAAAGAAGAAAAGAGAAGGGGAACCATTAACTAAAACAGATAAAGAAGGAGAAGTAACAAGTTGAGAGATGAGCTTGCAAACCTGGGCATCAAAACCAAAAGCTTGTAGGATCGCTAGAAGGAAATTCTAGTCCACCTTGTCATAGGCTTTAGACATATCCAGTTTGAGCAAGAAACCTTCCTTCTTACTAGCCTCAAGAGAGTGGATGACCTCATGGACCGTGATAATGAAGTCAAGAATTTTTCTCCTAGGAACAAAGCTAGTCTGCTAAGGGGAGATAATCAAAGGGAGGATGTTGAGGAGTCTTGAGGTAAGAATTTTTGAAATGATTTTGTACAGAGATTTGCAAAGGCTTATGGGCATGAACTTATCCATCAAGTCATCTCCTAGTGTCTTACAGATAAGAACCAGGAAGGTGGCATTTAGTTCTTTCAAAATATTTTTGGTGCTAAATAATTCTTGCACTGCCTTAATAACATCCTTTTTTACCACTTCCCAAAAGACTTGGAAAAAGAAATTTGAGAATTCATCTAGGCCAGGGGCTTTGTCTCCTGGGAGAGAATTGAGAGCCAGGAAGATTTCCTCTGGGAAGGGGATAGCTTTCAGCATCAAGTTGTGGTGTGCTTGCAATAAGGATGGGACAGGAGATAAGATGTCAACTTGGTCAGAATCTGAGAGAGAAGGATCCTTGGAAAGGAGGGAGGAGAAGAACTGAATAGCTTCATCTACAATCTCATCATCCTCGGTTAATTTAGCCTGGCCTTTCTTAATGGAAGAGATCCTGTTGTTTGCCTAATGTTCAAGGGTGGTCAAATGAAAGAATCTTGAGTTCTAGTCACCTTCTTTTAACTAATTAACTCTTGATCTTTGTTTCCAATAATGTTCTTCCTTTGAAATGATGTTATGGAGATCTGAGAGGATGGCCCTCTCTTTCAGCCTATTTTGATCATTGTAATTAATATGCTAAATTTCTTCCTAGATAGTGCTAAGCTGAGTAGTCTTCTCATCTTTATCTTGGAAAATATGGCTGAAGTCATTTTTATTCCAAATTTTAATGTTTCTTTTAACATTTTTCAATTTTTGGGCAACCTTGTACATGGCAGTGCCTTCGATCTCAATGTTCCACCATGAAGAAATCTTAGGTTCCAAAGCTGGGTGTGTTATCCACATTTTCTTGAAGTAAAAAGGAAAAGTCCTTTTGACAACAAGGGGGCTAATAGAAAGAGAAATAGGGAGTGATCTAAGCCAACTCTAGGGAGGAAGGATAGTCTTTTGGAGTGAATCTAAAGCCACCCAGGAGAGATGAGGGCTCTGTTGAGATGAACTTGGATACATTCCCCTCCAACTCTTTTTTTAGACCAAGTAAAACTACCCACCAGGAGATCCATGTCCATGAAAGCAAGATCGTGGATGAAGTTGGTGAGGTCAAGCTTACTTTCTTGATCCGGGGCTAGCCCTCCACATTTATCATCATTAGTGAGAGGGGAGTTGAAATCCCTCACGATGATTCCTTTTTTGGTGTTGATGTTGTTGATGACTATAATGGAACTATCCTAGAAGGCTTTCCTTTCCCTTTTAGAGTTAGGTGCATACAGGTTTAGGATGAACCAAGAATCATCACTATGGTGAATGGATACTTTGCAAAGGAGAGCATTATTCGCATAGAAGATGGTGGATAACTGGTACTTCTTCTTGTTGTAAAGAATCAGCACCCCTTCAAAGGCTCCATCTGAATCAGTGGCTACAATATTCATGAGTTTGTTGAAAGATAACTTCTTAACCAATTCTCTTTTCATCTTGGTCTCCTGGATCAACAAAAAATTGGTTCTTTGATCTCTGATCATATTTCTTACTAATTCGTGTTTATGGGCCCCATTAAGGCCCCTTATATTCCAAAAAATGAACTTCATTTCTTACTTCCTAAGAATTCCTTGATGGTTCTTTGGCTCCCATCTGCCAAGTTCCTTTTGGTTTCTTTTTGCAAGAGTTGGTTGGTTTTCTTCCTGCCTAGTTTCCTAGGAGTAATACCAACATTAGCCTTAACCTTGCTTCGAGTAGTCATTGGGGACAAGGGGGGTGATCTCAAAGTTTGTTTTTCTTTTTCTTTTTCATCATGCACTGATTTTTTAGGCTTTCAAGAGAGCAACTGTCAATCCATTCTTCCCAATGAGAGACCTGGTCAGGAGAGGAATTGTTGTTGAGTTGTAGGAGTTTGGCCTCCAAACCCATGGGAGCAAATTGAGCCTTCCACTGGCCTGGGACAAAGCTTGAAGGGAAAAGTGGGGAATCATTGGGCCGAGGGGAAGGCCTCTGGGGGGAGGACTCCTTCCTCTGAGCTTCTCTCTCTATATTAGGGGGAGAAAATTGCCTCAAGGTGATCCGCTCGGGCCCTTTCAGTGCAACTACATCCTCTACATCTAGGGCTTCCATTGGGGATGCAACAGCAGCTGAACCTATAGCAGGATCACCCTTCTTGGTATCATTTTTCCTAGGGGCACTCTGCTTGTCTTCCTTGCTCTCCCTCGATTCTGAAGACTTGGTTGTTTTGTGCCTCCAGATTAGTTTCTTGTTCCCTTTGGATGAAGGGCAAGATGGGAAGTATTTCTTCTTAGCTTTGTCTAAGGTATTAGGAGCCTTGGTCTTCTGCTTTTCTACCCTGGGACACTAATGAGCCTTGTGACCAGCCTTCAGGCAGAGAAAATAGGCAAAAGGAACAGTTTCATAGATCAATTTTTGGATGTGCACTCCAAGCTTGGAATGAAAGGCCACAATCTCAGGCATATATGTGCCTTCACTAACACCTATGCAGATACAAGTGAAGTTGAGGTGGTGCTTGGAGGTAGTGATAGGGTCCATAGAGAAGAGTTCACCAAAGGTCCTCGCAAGGCCCACAAAAACATCCTCATTCCAAAATTCTAAAGGTGGCTCAGGTAATCTAACACAAACATGGGCTTGAACAAAAAAAGAATCATTTAAGTTCATATTAGAAGACCACTTTCGAAGCACCAAAATGGAACGTCCCACAGCCCACTATCCTTCACACAGAATGTTGGAAAGATCTTCCATGCATGAAAAATTGAAAGATATAAATCCCTTTGCCATTGCCATGACCAAAACTTGGCCTTTGAGAGCCCATTTCTTCTTGGTAAAAGATCTAACATCATCTATGTTTGGTCTAGGCCTAAAAAACTTTACGATCAGAGTTGAAGCCATGGATTGAATGCTATGATCCATGATTTTGTCGAGGATGGCTATGGCACAAGAGCCTTTCTTTGAAACAGATAGAGTTTTGATAGGCGGGAAAGAGGAATTACCTGAGGGTTTGATCCCGAAAAGGGAAGACCATTTTGTAGAGCCTTGCCAATCCGCTTTGGGATCCAAAGGAATCTTGACTGCTTCCTTGGGGGGGACATCTAGGTTCCTATCCATGATCTTCGACTGGTCCCCAGTACTAGAAACTGCCTAAATGTCCCTTTTCTACTACCCATGTTCCAATCAAGGGACCCGATCTCGACAGTCCAAAGGTATCCACCCGATCCCGACAGTCCAGAGGTATCCCACCCATTCAAGAATTCAAATTTTGAAAACCATCGCTCCCTCTGCTCCCTCCACTTGTGCTCGACATTTTAAAATATGATGTTGAGTAACTAAATCAATTAAGTTAAATCACTTAACTCAAAATAAAACATAAATACTTATGGAATTTATTAATCAATTCACAAAAGTAGGATTATGCTTAAGGCAAGTTGTCGGTGATTAATTAATCAATAATCAAATATATCAATCATAATATATATAAAAATATAAAATCATTGATACTACTAATAATACTCTAAATGCATTAGCAATTATTGGCCCAACACAATTATCCAATAAAGTTTGGATTCACCCATAGGAACGATATTGGCTAAACCATGAATCACTAGTGTAACTATCTCCTACGCCACTACTAGGAATAAGACACACTCAAACCTACATCTTAGGTGGTATTGATGCCTAACACCTTTCACTTAACACATGAACACATCAAGTGTAGTAACCTACTAAATATATAGTCAAAGAACATGTAAATACATAATATCAAATAGTGAAGGGGTTGAGACATTATTTGCACCCCATGAATGACTAACTACAACTTTGTCCCTTTTTGTATAAATACATTATTTAAGATCCATAAGCATAATAGTAAACAACATTTCATTTAAATTGAATAATTAAAATAACCATTATTTATCATTTAAAACATATAGTAGTGAAAACTTCAATTAATATATTCAATATGATAAAATGTAATACCATAGATAAACAATAATAAAATTATAATATTGTCTAAACATGACAAAAAAACACAATCTAATAACCATTGACACATACATCAATTAATCAACCAAACATGTCAATAATCATTGGAGAAACCATTAGAAAATATCATCAAATCAAAGTAACATGTATAGAATAAATATATCCATAGATATGAAATAAAATAGATAACATCATAACATCAATAGTGATACCATAATTAGACACAAAATGTACTATAATCAAATGCATCTCAAATAAGGCAAGCAACAAGCTATAACCATGACATTAGTCACATTACCTGAAAGGTCCTAACCCCTCAAGGGTACAATAATAAAATAATATATCCATCAAAGCATATGGTGATATCAACCAATCACATAAGGAAGTTGTGAAGCATCCAAAATCAAAATTATCATACCTTAGTTGTTTCCCTTAATGAAAAAGACACACAAATACATTCGGTCTTCATAAGTTTTATAATTGATTAGTTTACATTTACATTTTATCATTGTATAGGATATAGTTATGATTTGGACAAGCACATACTTATTTGATTAGGTATAAAAAATGTATATACTTTAATATAATGTGTTAAATAGAATTTCTTGATATACTTTAGTGTTTTATTTTTTTCAATAGAGTCACTTCATTGGTATAGGTATTCATCATTTTTATGGTTGATGTTGATATGGAAATACATCCTTCACACATATGATGGAAGTGTATGATAGAGAACAATGATTAGTGATCATGTATATGATAGTGCATACATGTATATATAATAGTGCACATTCAGAATGTTATACTTGATGTTTACATTCTTGGTACTTGACTATCTATGTAATGTATTGAAATTAGATTTTGATGGTATTTTATAATTTCTAATAAGAAATTAATTTATTTTCAACTTTAATTGCTAAGTCAACTCTTACTAAATCTTTATTAATAAGTCCTTAATGACCTATTTCAAATAAGACATTATGTTTCAAGTACCAAGTTGTAAATATGAAGTATTACGAGAATATTCACTTTTATCGAAGTCATAAAATTGATGACATATTTTACTAATGTGGGTTATATATATTGTTAGACTTGGCATATTGGTGTTAGTATTGATTAATACTATTGTCAAAGCATCCATGTCAACACACTGTTGGTATAAATTATTATATGACATGTTTTGGTGTGTGTTACCATGTTGGTTGGTAGCTTGAAAAAAGATTTGATCATAATGTAGATATCTTACATATTCTATTTGTTTGTCCAAATGGACTATTTGGTCTCCTATATTGGTACACCTAGTGTAGTCTCTTGGTATAATTTTGGTAATGACAAGGATTGATTTTGATAGAAGATATATTTCATTTTTTGGTACAATCAAATATGTGTACTTGATACCTTTTGGTTCTTTTTATCAATACACTTGTTCATTTCTTGTATGGTGGATTAGATGTTCTTTCCTATTTGGGATTGTTATCAATCAATAGATTTTGTGTTGGTTGTTGGCCATAATTGTTCCTAGTTCACAACTTCATCGATGTGTTACTTGGGATTTTCATATTTTAGAAATGTTTGTGAAATTCTTGTAGTTTATATGGGTGTGATAAAACTTCTATATCTTATGTGTGGCCCTTTTTAATGATGTTAAGTGGTGATATATTTCCCATTTTTTGATCCTTTTCTTGAAATTAAATTTAGCAACTCAACTAATGCAATGAAGATATTACATGTCTTCCTATTCTAACTAATGAATGTTATCTTGAATACTAGTATAAATAGAAAAGACCCTTTGTATTCAAGGTGTGAGTGAAAGAGTGCTGAATAGTGAATGTGTGACATTGTAACCATGTAATGGAAATGTAAACATACTCATACAATGGATATAGGAGGCATAGATAGTTCTAAACGAGAATTATGGAGGTTTGACACTATATTCTATTTTGGTTCCATTATTAATCAATTGGAATTGAACCTTATAATATCACCATTGAACCTTTTTGTATCAATAATGAACCTTTTTGTATCAGCAGTGAGCCTTATTGTATTTCAAGGCATAGCTACTCAAGTATTTAGTCTTCCTATTTAGGTAGTTAGTCTTGTTGTACAAAATCACATAATCATTGTTACCTTAATTGTTGTTGTTAACATTTCATGAGAATTAGTTTCTCCATGATTTTTCCTGGTTGGGTTTTCTACCTAAAATTTGGTGTTCATTATGTTGGTGTATCAATTCTTTCATGTTTATCTTTCTAATGGTAGCATTGTGTTGGTGTATCAGTTCTTTCATGTTTATCATTCTGATGGTAGATTTTTTATCTCTAACCAAAATATTTTAATTAGCAGTGGGTATATGATAAGTGTTAACTTAAATTTCAAAAAACTTGTGATTTTTTTAGGAAAAACTTATTCACCTTCCTCTCGGCTATTCGACATATTCAACAATTGGTATTAAAGCTTCATCCCTTTATCATATAGCTTAATCACTTTAGGGATATCTTGGATGTTTGAACAGATGGAAGAGACATATTTTTATGATGATAGTTAGAAGGTTATGATGAGAAACATCGAAAGTGTTGAATTAGAAAATGAGGAGATCAAGGAGAATCTCAGAGAAGCTAATGAATGTCTTTCTAAACTCAAAGAGAAAGCTAGAAAATCCAAAAGAAGACACAAGGAAGAAAATTAAGGTTTGAAGACATCTAGAAAAATGATTGTTGAAATTAAAGAAGAACTAAAAACATCAAATAATTATGGAGAAATTAAAAAAGAATAGTATCTGGCATCCAAAGAACCAAAGAAGATCATAGATCTAGATGAAGATCCTAAGAAAGTTGTTGGTGACAAAGTTTCTATGATGGATAATCAGATTGATGGTTAGTTAGCACGTTTTGAAATTGTTAGAGCCCTAGAGGAATGTAATACAATTGAAGAAAAAATCAAGGAGATAAGATTTTTGAAAGGAATCTGCCTACCTTGACAAATTTCTTCTTAAATGATTAACTCTCTATGTTGTAATAAAGGTCATGTGGACCATTTGACAAGTTTGTGTAATAAGATCTTATAGACCTGACCCAAATGTCTTATGTAGGTCAAAAGCCACCTTAAGGAGCTAAAATTTACAATTTACTAGATTGTATTTTTTGGGGTCCTATTGGATCTCTTGGACAAGTTTGATGTCATCTAGTTCAAATATGCAATTTTTGAGGCAAGAAGTTGCAAAATTGCAAAAGTTGCCATGCAAATTTACAATTTTTATGCCCCTCCAACCCCAAAATCTCCTTGATATATGTGAAAATGATAGGAAATTATGTGCTTATTTTGATAAGAGTTAGATTCTTCTTGAGGTGTTTTCATAACCCATTATTTTCCAATTATAATAAATTTGCATTCTAGTTTCGAAAAGATAAATATTTTTAAGTATATTCTTTCATGAATATTCATCTCTTCTCATATGTCCATGATATTTTAGGACCTATATGTTAGGGAAATCTGATATTAGATCTATATGTTTCTCTAAACACTCAAAAATGGTTTACGCCTAGTCTTTCATCACATTTACACCCTAACTTGTCTCATTTTCTCATTTCACTAACTTTGATCTTTTGGCCAACTTGATCATCATTCAATCAAAATGTAGATCATCTCAAAAATGATTCAAAACTATTTCAATGTCATCATTTCACCATTCAATCCTTGGCATTTTTACATCCTTCAGTTCCTTATCAACCTTCATTAATGCATGTCATGTGTCCTTGACATGTCATCATTTTATTAATTTAATCATTGGCATTGTCACATCCTTCAGTGCCTTATCAACATCATCAATCCTTGTCATGTGTCCTTGATAATTCATCATTTCTATCCTTCATCTTACATCATTTATCTCATCAATTCAATAATGTCCTTGATTCAATCCAATATCATCACATTTGATCTATATTTTTATTATGATCCTTTAACAGTGTTATTCATTGTATTTATTTTATCATTTGTCCAATCATTTTTATTAATTTTCCTTATAGGAATAAATAACCCATGCTTTATTCCTATGTCTTAATTATTTAATCCAATTCATTTTATTAATTTGTTCTCTTTTATTAATTATTTCCAAATAATTAATATTATTAGTTAATTGTTTCATTTTCATGAATTTTAAGAATTTTCTATTTCCTAAATTCTAATTTCTATTTTTGGAGGGATTTATGAGTTTATAAATTCAAAAATCCTAACTCTTACACATTCCCCCTAATTGTGCTTCCACTTCCTATTTTCTAGCTTCCACTCTTACACCGTCCTCTTTTAAAACTCTTACACTTTCCATTCATTTTCTTACACCTTCCCTTTCATTTTCCACTTCATCTATTAAATATTTTTTATCTTAATCATGATAATTTTCCAATTTGTGCAATTTAACTATGATAGTTTCTAATTGCACACCTTTCCTTCCAATTTTACATTTTGGCTCTCAAACTCTATGAATTGAGCGTCTTTTCACTTTTTTTGGTTAACCACATTCTTCCAACTATATTCTCCTAGTATTCTCATTATCATCATTCTTCTATCACATCATCTTGTCATTTTTATATCAACTTTGCTTTCAAATTATAGGTACATCTTGTCAAGATCAAGAGTTACAACAACATCAAAATTAATAAGGAGAAGAAAGGAGAGCATAGGAGATAAATTTGAAGGGGGTTTCATAGTTTAAATATTTTTACTTCAAATTGATTTTATATTTGGATTAGATAGGTTTGCATATTTTTTGTATGAGATTAGTGGTTCTCTCATTTATGCAAATTCACTATTTTTCTAGTCCTACGGTTTCTCTTTATCAATGGTTATGATTACTTTAGATAATAAAAAGTTAATTGTCAAAAACCCTAATGATACTAATTATTATACTTGAGATTGGATATGATTGTGATATTTTATCATTTATGGACTATTTGTTCCTCCTTACTAGATTTGGATGATAATACATTGTTCAATTATGACTTCTTGTAAATAATATTTTCATTATCATTATCTTTTATGTCTATGTATACATGATCCTAGTTGGCTCTTTGATTGATTGTGAGACTTATCTTCCTAAATAATGATTCAAAAATATTGTTTATATCTTTGATTATGTTTACATATCAATTTTTCATCATCATTGATGATGATTTTATTTCTTGTATTGAATTTGCATGGCTATGGTTATCTATGTGCTAACAATACTAATGAATCATGTTTTAGTATAAATCATATTTGATGTATCTATGAGATGAGGGGAGGCAATCATAGTCACTTCTATGGGAGATCTACGTGATGCCACACTCCCTTTCATTGTCTTCTATTGTTTTCATGTGTGTGTGTTTCTTTCTCGTCTTGGTGATGCAGGGTTTCAGATACCAAGCATCGACTCCATTTGGCTATAAAAATTTTGGCATACTTTTTCTATTAAATGGGTCATTTGACTTTATTTTAATTTCTTGGACATGACCATCTTACACTTTTATTATTTTGGTTGTATGAATTATTTTATTATTT
Source organism: Cupressus sempervirens (assembly GCA_028749045.1). Taxonomy (NCBI): domain Eukaryota; kingdom Viridiplantae; phylum Streptophyta; class Pinopsida; order Cupressales; family Cupressaceae; genus Cupressus; species Cupressus sempervirens. Next base: position 473,545,449 of record CM053792.1, read on the forward strand.
CACGATCTTCACTATGTTATGTTTTAGGGTTTTATGTTGTGTTAGGTGATATGGAGGTCTTAGGACTTCATTGAATCCTCTCTCTCTCTCTCTCTCTCTCTCTCTCTCTCTCTCTCTCTCTCTCTCTCTCTCTCTCTCTCTCTCTCTCTCTCTCTCTCTCTCTCTCTCTCTCTCTCTAGGACTCCTATTTGGATTCTTTCTCAGCCTTTTAGGGTTTACTCTTCACCCCAACCACTAAGGAGCATCTACTCTACTCCCCTCCTCTCCTAGATCTCACTACCAAGGTTGAGCTTCCACTTTACCTTGAAAACTTAATCAACTAAGTTCTCCATCAAACCTACCATGACCATGGTCATCTACAATTTGGATGGTTGGACTTCATTTCACTTTATTTCTCATATATATGTCTTGTTCTAATTGATAGTTTCTTCTTCTTAGTAATTTAAAACAATAGAGTCTTCAATTTCCATTCTCCCTACTAAGTGTGAGGTCTATCCTCATTCACATGTCGTATTTTGAATTATTATATGCCATCAAATATGTGTTACCATTATTGGATCAATCAAGTATTATTGGTTGAGTAAATCAGTGCAACACTATTTGAAAGTTGTACTTTACTAGATAAGGATTAGATAAGATTCAAGATATGGTGCATGCACCATATCCCCTAAAAATATCTAGTACATTACTAACATTATGCTTGACACAAAAGGAAGATGGCTCCTTTTATTTCTCCAATGATGTTTATAAGTGATAATGACTCCTTCAACAATAAGAAATTTAACTAGGGGAATAGAAAAAATGGGTTCTTTGTTTCACATTAAAAACAAAATTGTAGGCTAGGTTACACAAAGAAGTAACATTTGAGATGTGTTTGTTGCTAAATAAGGATAAGAAAGATTTCTAGGTTGGATTTGAATTAAATAATTTCCACTAACAATAACAATTATTTTTGAATAAGGTAAACCCAAGACTTGTAAGGTAAAAACATGAAGAACTTTCATATGTATTCTTTCTCTTTATTGAAACTATTGTCCACTCATGAAGTTTTCCTTTTGCAAACATAGAATTTTCTCTTTCTAACTTGAAATCCAATGATCTTATAAGAACGTTGTGTATATATTATCATGATTAATAATGTATATACCCTAGGTCATTATATTAATTCCTATAGCTATTTGATTAAAAAAATAGATGATAAGTTGCTATATACTATCCTTGAGTAAATCACCCCACATATAGGATAACTCGAATTTGCAAAAAAGGGATAGCTTCTTGATTCTAATACATAACCTTTCTTATGTTGTGTTAATTATCATTTTGACAGTTCTCTCTCATTGTAAATAGACATTAGACATCAATTTCTTCAAGAAAAATATCAAGCATTTGAAACTTAATATAGGTTTAGAATTGTACAAATGAAATGTTAGCATATTACTGGTTATCCCTATTAAAAATACTTCCTTTTAAAAGTGTCATTAAAACTTCTTAAATGATCATTATTTTGATAATCCTTTCTATTACTATGACTATTACCATATGCGGTTAGAGTTTGATAGATTAATATAGATTAAGGTTTGTGAAGATATTACCAAAATATTTAATAAATAGGTAGAAATTTTACTATTCATAAGCTAGTGTAATTGAAGAGTTTATGTGGATATAAACTTAAGTGAAAAAGATCATAGATCACAAGGGCACAATTCAAGAAACAAAATATATATTCACTCCTGAATCCTAAATGAATGAATGAATTTTGTATTGAGAGCTTAGATTGACATAATTTTTTAGATGAAAATGTGAAATGAAATGGGCATGTGAGGAGAAAGAAACTACAAAGACATTGTGTATAGATGAAGGTATGAAATGGATGATTTGGAGTACTCGATACAGACACTCACCATTAAGTATGTGCATATCATCATTCACTTCGTGTGTAGATTCGTTCACAACTAGGGTATGACAAGGAAAAACAAACACCCAATGCACAACCATAAATCACAAGGGCATGACAAGAGACAAAATATTTATTCACTCGTGAACCCAAAAAGAATGAATAAATTAAAAAACTAGGTGCGAACATAAGTTATAACACAATCAATCAAAATTTAATGACTTTTACTTTCACTCCCATTCCAACCTGACTAAATAAAAGCACGAGTTTTTCAACAACAAAAAAAACTCACCTATGATTCACCAGTTGCAACCTAGTTGAGATTGCCAAGGAGGTTTAATTCATGAACTTTTCATCCTTCAATTACCCTAATTAGTTAATTCTCAATTTTTCACTTAGTATTTGGCTTCACAGGTTTGACAGTATTTGGGAATGATTTATGTCATTTCTTGTTTTTCCTTATATTCTCAATGTCGAAAAAACACCAACAACACCATCAAAATATCGACGACATTAGGGATACTTTTAAAAAAAAGGCAAATTCACATTAAAATGCCTCTACTATCAAAAATTGTCATCGCAATTCAACCCCAAATGTTGTAGTATCACCCTATTAGGAGTGACCTAGCTAAGGGATTTAACTTGGATAACCTATTATGATTCAATAAGGAGGATGACCTAGAAATAACATTTCTCTATTGCTTGTACATATCCAGTTAAGCTCTGATTTTTCTTCGTCTTGCAGACATTCAATCATCTTCTCAACTATACCAATTATTGATAATCTACAAACTTGCAAATACAACTAACTACAATATATAAATATACATCTCACTTGTTAGGGTAGTCACCGCCTTAACTAAAATGTATTACATTTGAATTTCACTTATATCCCACCAAAATGTGTTACCGCACCCTAATCCAGCATTTACTAGATCTACTCAATCACCAATTTAAACCCACATTGTTCATTTTTTTCTAATAAACATGCATGACTTCAAAAACTCTGATCCCAACGCCAAGGCAAGACCAATTCATTACAACCCATTAGTGTCACACCATTGCCACATCATCACAACACTTTATATCATGAAAAATCCACTGGAGTCAGCCACTACATTATCAGTTAAGGATGAAACATAAATTGTTCCAAGTGTTTTATCATTTTCCATAAAACAAACTTCAATCAATCCAAACAATGCCTTCCAACAAACAAAACAATGTGTGATCATATTACTAAGTCTAGACCATAAATCCAAAACCACACCATTTGAATCTTCATAGATTTGATAGACCAATCAATTCATTCACTATTTGTCATTGACTATTCTTGGCTTCTCTGTCAAACTTCAATCAATCATAACTTGGTCCAGTCTTGTTTCTAGCATGTACGACCATAGAGACATCTCTAAGTCTCCCATATTTTCCACACACTCCAGATCATACCACACCATGACCTCAATGTTGATCTCCAAACTGCATATGTTAGAATAATGCTCCTCGTAATGTGTCAACCAAGATTACTTAAGTTGACATTAATGAGAACATAATAACTGATCAATTAAGTATGAAAACTACACTTTAACGTCTCTTCAAAACAATCTACACTAGTTATGCCAGCGAGGTTAAGTAATTGAGAATTGTGTGAAGAGATTAAGTGATTAAAATGTTCTAAGTATGGAAATAAAAAAGATTAACTATGAGAACCAAGACCTGGACTTTGCGAACTCATCGGCATGAATAGAAGCATGACCGAAACGATGATGACACACCTGATAGACACCAACCATGTTGGTGTCTCAAACAAATAGAGTACGAACAAGCCAAAATGAAATAAAAGGACAAACAACAATATGCTACTTTATCAAAACATAAATGAAGAAAGTGAACATAATGCAACTAGAATAAATGGAGATATTCTAAATATGAGAAACAAAAGGAAAATCTACAATTGAATAGAGTTTAACTTTACTATGAAACTGATTTATCCAAATGATAGACTAGCTTGCTTATATATGTTTAGCTGATGAAATGACAAAAAGAAGAAAAGAAAGATAGAACATGGCTTTGTGTTTGATAATGTGATCCAATAAAAAAATTTGAATTCACAAACTTGCAATAAAAACCTACACAAAACACAAAGAGGCTTCCACGAAAAACCCTTTAGACACAACATAAAAATTGGTGATAGATAACCAGATATGAAAGATAAATAACAATAATATGCTCACCAAAATATAGGAATGAAATAGATTCCCTAGATGCAAGTAGGCAGATTGAATGTGTGATGTGTGATCAAATATGGAAGCTTAGCATTGCTCAATGATGGTGTAACCTATGATAAAATGTATGTATAGATGCAAAATAGTGGTATGAAGCTTGTGAAAAAGATCCAAGTCCAAGAAGTTGCAAGAAGCTCAAATTGATCACTTAGAAGGTTGAATGAATGACCAAGTAGCCCAAATGCATGCAAAAGAGGGTTTTTTGAACAATCTAAAAGTGATCCCACACAAAAAGTGATCATGTTTCGTCGGTACACTCACAAGGTGACAAGTTTGTAATGCTCAAATAATACTTTGCATGTTTACAAATTCGTGTCATTTGAATGTCTCTGCAAGCACACATCTAAAGGCCCCTAGGGTTTCATTTCATGAAATCTAACCTAAATGATGAGCATGTGAGTGGCGACAATAACAAGATAACAATTTTTTTTTTTTAGACTAAAGTAAACAAAATGTGAAAACAATATTATCTATCCTAAAAATTCTCACTTATTTTAGATTGTAAAACAAAATGCACCAAAAAAATATTTATCTCTATTTTATTTTTTATAAATTCAATTTTAGAAATGATTAATTCTTTGAAAGTTTTAAATTACAAATATGTGTGTGTGTGTGTGTGTGTGTGTACGTATATATGTATATGTATATATGTATGTATGTATATATATACATACATACATCTATACATCTATATGTATATGTATATGTATAAATGTATATTTATAGATGTATGTATGTATATATATACATACATACATATATACATATATACATATATATACATATATGTATATATATACACATATGTATACGTATATGTATATGTATATATAAATATACATATAAATAATTAATAATAAATAAGATGTACAAATAGTATTAACAAAATATTTGAAAAATAATTATATAAATGAATTTGAATTCCATATTGCATAATAAATATCAGAGAAAAGAGGAAGTTTAGGCCTTGTGAATAGAGGAAGACATGACCGAAGGTGAAGAAAAATTGCGAGAGAGGTTGGGATGAACACAACTAGGAAAAGGGCAGCATTGATTCTTCACTTCTTCCGTCTCTTCAAGTCGATGTGAGGTTGCATGTAGATCATTTCAAGAGAAACCAGTCTACCAAAAGCAATCTGGAGAGACTTCTTTAAAGGCACTCAGATTGTGGATTATTTATCCACAACACTATTGTTTTGCATAAAAATGTGTTTACTTTACTTGACTAGCTATGAATTTGTTGTTAAATAAATATGCTCTAAGGAAGCGTGAGTCATCTATTGCAGCCAAACTTTAAATGCAGATTGTGGTGGTAAATGGACCTTTATAGACGTCCTACATTATTGATAATCTAGAACAGAACTTGAGTTCAAAGCTCAATGAATGTTTAAACAGAGATTTAACAAATAACTTTCACTTAGATATTTAGTGCCTTGTACAAGTAAACAATTTGATGAAATGTTTTGGGTCCATTGCTTGCCACTAATTAGTACTTTTTTTTTAAGTATGTAGAATGGTTTTAGGTGTATGGGTTAGTTTCAAAGGGTATTGTATGGTTTATCTCAGTAGGTATAGATTGTATAGATTGTATAGATTGTTGGTGGGAAAATAAGATTGTTTAGAATTTGTTCTTTATGTAGACGTAAAGTTATTTAGAAATAATAAGATTGTTACATTTGTGTTTAGATAAAGTATATTAAGATTGGCGTTGAGATATTGTTAAGTAAATATATTAATTTAAATATTTTTAGTAGAAAATAAGTAAATGATATATAGAGAGAGAGAGAATTCTTGAAAGTATGCCCCAATTGCAATAGTTGTCCAGTTGAAATCGGTTGCACATTAACTACATTTAGTTTGGTTTTCTATAATTCTTTTGAATTTGTCCATTTTCGCCAGTGAGAGGATTGATTTTTCCCATTGTCATCATCACATTTGCAAAATCTATGAAGAATTGTATTTGATTGGTAGAATATGTCATGATATGAGAATCAGTAGAATGTGGATTGTCATTGTGAGCCAATTTAAACAAATTAGACCACTTTATATCAACAAGACATTGCAAATTGGACATATTCTCATTAATATTCCATATGCAACTTTACTTTATCTAATCCTCGACATAGCTTGATAAAAAATCAATATTTAAGAAGTTAGGTTGATAACAATCCAATTAATTTCTTTCTTATTTGTAGTATATTCTCATTTATGTTGTTTGCCCAAGTAATATGACAAATATTTTAGAAAGTTGTAAAGACTTCTGGATTTAAATCAATTTGATTTGTAAAGCTCAGCAATTTTATTTGCACTTTATATAGGTAAATGCTAGACGTATTACCTTTATATTTCTTAATATATGTATTATTTCTAACCAACTTATCATTCCCATGTTCTAATTATCAGCATTACAAACACTTAAGGTTTCTAATAAGTAAGTTCACTAAAGATTGTTAATATTTATTTTTCATAAATTCTGACTGAATTATTATTCCTACAAACAGTTTGCTCCTTTAATTATTAGCATAGCTCATTTAACATCGTTCACATCTGTGGTACCCATATTATAAGATAATATTAGTAAGGATGATACATAAACCTTCCTCTAATTCAACTTGAAATTCACATTTAATGGTTCATTTGAAATTCACATTTTATAGTCCACTTCTCCATATCTTAGACATACCCATTGCAACCATAAGTACAATTGCTAATAATATTTTTATATAATCACTACCATAATTTTTTTTAACATAAAAGAAGATCTACATTTTAAAATAAGAAATTCTTCATTTAAAAAAATTACTCAGAAAACATCACAAATTTACAAACTGCTGTTTCTGTTTTATAATGAAGTATTCACTCCAAAAGGAATGAAAATATTTCATAAAACAGAGTTAAATTGGAACTAGAATATAAAAGTATTCCTGCCATAAAAGAGGTGGTTCTATGAATCTGTATGTTGATATCAGAATTTGTTGGCCCATTGACCTCTCATATGTGGTTCTACAACTCTGCATGCCATGCCCACCTCATGATCAGAACTCGTTGGCCCAATTGGCCTCACTACCCACTCTTGGCATGGATGAGTTCTTTTTGGAGAGTTGGTCTACTTTAAAATTTGCTCCACACATATGCCCCTCACTGTCAACATGTGGCAATGGCGTTAACTTATTTCTTGGGTGTTCGAAACTCTGCAATCCACCTGATGTAGAGAAAAAGCAACCTGCAGAGCCAAATGTCAGAAGTAAGTGATTGAGCTTTTGATTTTAATTATATGTTCTTTTGATAAAAGCGAGATAAGAATTTTTCTTCAATTATAAGAGATACAAAAGAGTGTTTAAAAGAACGAGTATTAGAGAATTCTATCATTATCTACCAATTGATATTGAATTTCAAATCATATTTATCAGAATAGATTTGAAAGCAATATCATAAAATATAGTTCATGATTATGATTCTGAACATTGATATAAAAAACACATAATTCAAAAATTACAAATTTAAGTCCTGACAGCAATACTCAAATCACATAATCATAAACTGTGAAGATAAGTAATTTAAAAGGTTTAAATCATTACCCCTAGGAAAAGGAGCAAACGACTTCCCACAGCCATCTTTGACTAAGCGTACTTCATCAGATAAGATCAGACAACCATCTGCCACAGTACCCCAAAAGAAAGGCACTGAACCATCAGCATCCTGCACATAATACCATGCTATCAGACGAGTCTACAATACAATGATAAATTGTGAGTCTCTTATTTGAAAGGTCTTAGATTCAAATCTATTCAAATTTAACAAATAATAATAATTAATTACAACAAACATTAATTAACCTTAGCTTCAGCCTATTACCCATCAAAAATATCTTTTACATAAAACATGAACTTTTCTTTGTTCCTTATATTGTTGAATGAATTCTGCATATCCAACCAACAATCTTTACTCTTTAAATGACTAAAACAATTCAACTGTATTTACAAACAAGCAGTTTAACTGATTAGAACAATTCTGACTGTATTTGCAATCAAGCATGGTCCATAAAATGGAGACAAGGTTTACACCAGGAAAAATGTAATCCTGCCCTCCACTTAAAAGTAGCTATGTATTTCACCCTAATCATCCTAGACATCCATATGACCCCATTGTTTTATTGACCATGATATTTAGAAAGGGCAGGGTAGATTTACTGTTAAAGTTCTAATATTATCCTTTCAATAAGGAGGACTAAATAAGGTTTGCAGAACAGGCATTTCAATGTCATAACTTGTTGACAAAGCTTCCCCTAGGAGAAACGTGATAATTTCTTCAATTAGGTGGGATCTATAGTGTTTGAATCTTAAGCTTCATCAGTTCAAAATAAAAAATAAAATCAAATGACAGAATAAAGTGTGTTTAAGATTCAAGTCTCATTAACTGAAATGGTAAATCAAATGTATTCAAAATGTTTGGATAAATTAAGATTTCAATTTGATATTTTCAATTGATGCACTCCATTTATGATATAAATGATCCTGTAGATTCTGAAAATCCTGTTGAAAACTGGATCACATTTGTATCAATAGACCAATTATCAAAAGCGCCAGTAGCTCAGTGGCAAAGCGCCTCAGTACAAATTGAAGATCTTAGTTTTGACTGCTAACTAGTCCATTTAAAATTTAACATAATTTTCAAGCAGAGGTCAACAGAGTTAATGCTAAGATTTCTGAGGTGTGTGACCGGGCTGTTAGAAAATGAGTCGCATCTGAACTAAAGATGAACAGATCACCAAACAGACAAAATGACTTGAAGGTCTTAGAAAAATGAGCCACATTAAATCTTAACAGTATGACTCGGGTGTTATAAAATAAATCACATCTGAAACATCGGAACCAAAGATGGAAGGATCATCAAAAGAACAAATATATGACTTGTAAACTTGAAAGTATTAGAAAATGAGCCACGTTGAACCATGGATAGAAGGTTCACCAAAAGAACTGATAAATAAATATTGTAGATTGATCTCCTAACTGATGCATGCGAAGTTTACAGATTAAGCAAAAATTCAAATAAAATTGACTGCAATGAATGAATATCAAACTTCAAAAATCAGAAACAGGACCACCACGTTTGATAGATCCTCCACGAAATATTTGTTGTTATTTTATATAGGGGCACAAATCTTACAGCTGAATATCTTTCAGTTACCCAGGTTCTCTGGTATGGCCTCCGAACCAGGTCTGGGTTTGAAAATTCATCAAAAATTTGTCTAGGTTTCAAAAAAAAAATTGTGTATCAACAGCTCCCTGATTTTCCTGCGAGATGTTATAATGTAGGCATCCCAGGTAGCATCTTTGACATAGAGAATGTTTAATTGCACAAAATAGACTAGACTAGATCATGAATGTGGAAACAGAGCTTCTCCAGTGGTAGACATGAACAGGATAAATCCACCATTGAAGGATGGAACAATGCCGCAGGTATAATTCTGCTTCTTTTATAACATGACACACTTCTTTCCAAGCTCAGTTTGCTATATGCATGTTGTAATAAACACGGCTTTTGACAAAGGAGCTCTCTTGTTTGTATTCAACTTGTCTAGCAAGGTCTAAGATATGCCAATCAATTGGACAATGTTTTGTAATGATGCTATTATTACAAGTTTCAAGTTTATGGTGTTTCTATCGTTTAAATGATTAAATCATATGATTTTATGATATTATGTGACATTCTAATTTTAACTTATGCTTCTAGACTTCATTCTGGATGAACCCAAAGGAACTCACTAAAACTCTTTGGCTAAGAGCCAAGGACTAAGGGGGAAAGGGGTATCCATTCTGCCTAATCCCTTTCCAATGTTAGAGCCACACACTCAGCGAGATTTGATCCCTAATTGACTCTTTAAAAACCTTTCAACTTCACCAATAGAAGAAAAGCCTGTTGATATAACCCTTTCAAATTTGGCCAACACCATTTAAAGCTTTTCTTAGAAGCAAATATGGCATAAGCTTACCAAGAACAGGATTATATACTTATTCCCTAGACCAAGGGTTCACAATAAATAAATCTAAATGCAAATAAGCAAGGTAGAGATGAAAGTAAAAGAAGAGAGGAGAAGAATGAACATACAGCTGCTGTGAAAAGAGTTTGAGATTTGAAGTCGAAAAGGAGAAATGCAAACTTCCCACTGAGATCTCTGACCACTTGATCAGCTGGATAGGGACCGCGATCTCTGAGAGTCCTGTACACCTCAATCACTATTGTCACCTCATTCGCACTTTTGTTCAGCCCATACTGCTGCCTTAACGCCACTATATTATCCAATGTCCCCACAAACAGACAGAATATATCATCCATTGCCACAAATGCCCTGAATTTAGACCCAAAAAAAACCAAATATCAAATGTCAAATGAGTTCAGACCCAAACAAAACCCCAAAAATCAAATGTTAAATGAGTTCAGACCCAAAAAAAATCCAAACATCAAATGTCAAATGAATTCAGACCCCAAATAACCCAAACATCAAATGTCAAATGAATTCAGACCCAAAAAAAACCCCAAATATCAAATGTCAAATGAATTCAGATCCCAAAAAAACACAAATATCAAATGAAAGAAATGTACACCTGGGTATAAGCGACGATTGGTGATTTGGAATGTAAGCCATGGCGCCCAAATCACCAAGATTAACACATACAGCACCAGAATTTGCAGAGAGAAAAAAGTTGATCAAGTCTATGCCATTTTTCCTCGTTTCTGTCTGAAGCTGCGGGCCTGCCAGCTCCGCCGGGCCCTCTGCAACTGAGGCCTTGAACACAGCCAACATCTTGCTCTGCGACTACAAATTCGATTGGAAAACGATAAATGGATATCAGGGGCCTTGAGAAACCAGATAAAAGGGGGTGAAAGCAAATGCACTTATGAAATATGTAACTGCAACAATAGAATGAATGCATAACGACCCTTCAGGCCCATATATATACATGTTCCCCCGAGCCACCGCGTGAGCTTTTCCGGTTTGATTACATTTTAAAAATACTATGTTTTGGAGTGGATAAGATTGCCACATACGTAGCTTGCTTAGTAGACATAGGGCCCGCGTTGCATTGTCAGTGTCAGCGTCTCTAAAGATAGATTTCATCCATCCATGGTTGACCAAACTCGCAGAGGAATGAAATAATTTCACTCATGGGATTCGAAACCTTGATGTATCGAAACTTGCCTTGTGAGAACCCATGTTTATTTATTTTTTCACATTTTGGCAGGTATTCCATGGGAATAGCTACCAGTCTTTATCGATAAAATAGAATTGTAGGTAGGTTGGTAATGATATAGTGTGATAGAGGTAGTATTTCTTCATCATTAAAGTTTAAATTCTTATCGAGGTATTATTTAGTGTTTATATTTGGAGATAAGGATCATCTAATTGTTGATAAAAAATGTTTACTTTTAACTAAAAAGTAATATTATTATGCGGTAATTAGTTTTTTTTTTTTTTTTTTTTGCCTTTTTTGCCTTTTTTAATTAATGATAAAAGCATGTTACGGTGACATTGCCATGTTCTCGTGGTTAAGTTGTGGTGGCGTGTTATTGTTAAATATTTAAATAAGAATGACTACAAACTTCTATTTAATTGTTTTTATGAACGTTTGTCATTTTAACTTTATAGTACGTCTATGTAATAAAAAAGAACTTTAATTTCTATTTGTCTCGCCACAAACCTATTAGAGTTTAACCCAATCTTTTTCAATTTTGGTGACACTTTTTGAGTGATTTAGCTTAAAGTTTTCTAATCATCTTATGATAGTTTCATGTATCGTATTTCCTATATTTTAGCTTCTTGAGATTAAGGTTATGTTTAGAGTTTTGAAAAATTATTACTACATTACATTTCTTCTTGAATCTTTGGCTAGTAATACTCTTGGGAAGGCTTGCTCTATAAGTGTAATATAACTATGTTATTTAGTGAAGAAGACATTGGACTATTTTAGAGTGTAACGTATTTCTAATGAAAGTTTTGTCCCTATATAAACTTGTGTAATGGTGATTTCTTTAAGTGATGTTATATATGTTTACTCATTTATATATTTGTTAAAAGACCCAAACTCCTTAAAAGTATATTGTATTATTTTTTTGAATTGAGCATTGTATTATCTTGAATTGTCACCACTTATGATTAGATGCTCAAATTTTAGTGTTTTTGGGCTTTTGTTTTTCATTAAGCTTGATTTGTCGTAATTCCACTTGTTGTTCCAACATTACCTTGGTAATCTTGACCCACAAACCAGATTTCCAAAAAAATTGGAGGGAAAAGGTCAACTTAGTCAACCTATATTTGGGAATAGATCAACCTAGTCAACATATTCTTGGGAATAGGTTGACCTAGTTAGACAGGAATAGGTTGACTCAATTAGTCTATTCCTAAGAAGAGGTCAATTTAATCAGCCTATTATTGAGGATAAGTCAACCCAAATGACCTATTCTTAATAATAGATCGACCCAATTGGCCTATTCCTCAAGGTTTTTCCCTAAAAATTTGAATTGGGAGTTGGTCTCAATAGTTAAGGAGGGAATCTTAAATCCTGGTAGCCCTCTTTGAGTCTTGAGGGGTACATAAGAAACTCACATCTCCTCATTTGGATATCAAGACTTCACATTAAGAGCTATCTCGTACATTTTTGCATCTCAATCATTCTAAAGTAGATTTCAAGCATCTAAGGCATCTTTTGAAGGCAATAATATTTTCCATTGTTGCAATATTATCTTCCTCATGAAGGCCAAATAGAGGAGATCTCAACTAAGCAAGGAGATTCTTCTTTCAAATACATGAATATCAATAAAAATGTATTC